>NC_047564.1:56563517-57163517 GCF_902806645.1 Magallana gigas
ACAGTTTTAACCATATATACGGGCCATATAAGCCCAAAATGCAATATTGATAATACAAATTAGGCTTAGGTATTGAGTATTAATAATTTATTTTAAAATACAATGATATGAATTGTAAATTAATTACTTCAAAATGCAGTGATGTCAAAACTTAAGATAAGTTAGCTAAAAAAACAAAACAACGGGCAAGACATGTAAGTAAGCCACCCTCACACACAAAAAGCAAAAAAAAAAAAAAAAAAAAAAAAAAAACCCACAAAAATAACACAGACAACAAAAATGCGAAAAACCAACACTACCACGTACTACCTTTTTATTTCAAGTATTCTACCTTAAATTAATTTTCATTTTTATTTTCAGATTTTTTTTTCCATGCAGGGTCAG
This sequence comes from Magallana gigas, assembly GCF_902806645.1. NCBI lineage: Eukaryota > Metazoa > Mollusca > Bivalvia > Ostreida > Ostreidae > Magallana > Magallana gigas. The sequence goes on from NC_047564.1 coordinate 56,563,902, forward strand.
TCCCTTTAAGGTTCACGAATTTGTTTCAGACGCTTTTTTTTGGGGGGGGGGGGAGAATGGGGTGTTCCTACCCACTAAAAAAGCCAAAAAAAAAACAGGGTTAGTATAACAATTCATGTAATATACTATAGTATACTTGTGTACGTAATATCAGTTATAAATAAAACACCATGCAATGACTATACATGTTAAACAAGCCATTCTACAATACAAAGTTAAGACCCATACTGATAAATCACGAACCCCTGCGCAAGTTTCAAATCAAATTGAATAGCTATATAATGTACCACTAATCACGCTAAGCCCTGAGAGAAGACAGTTATGCACGGAACAATAGAACTATAGCCGACAACACAAGTTTCCTTTGCTTCATGAATACGGACAAACTGTCTGCTTGGCCTGCGATAAAACTTGATAAACATAGAAACATTCATATATAGCGAAGGGCTGCATAATATATGGCTAAAGGTTATATTTCTACATGCAAGTATACTAAAAATGAACGTTTTCGGCAATTTGTTAAGATCAAGGCATGCGCACATCTAGAACCCTTCTGTAAATTCAAATTTATTAGATTCATATGGTAAAATTTTCGACAATAGACCTCGAACCCCAACCCCCTGGGAAACAAAATTTTCCCTAGCCACCCCCCCCCCCATGAAAAATTTCTGGATCCGCGCATGTAATGACTAACCTTATAATTAAATAATAGATAAAATAAAACCGGACGAAAATAAGCTTTCATAATCAAAAATCAAAATATTCAATAACTTAATAATAAATAAATCAAACAATTTTTTACAAGGAACCAGCAAAAAGAATAAAGAAAAAAAGTAAAAAGAAACATACAAAAATGAATTTTAGATCAGAGAAACTATCGTTAGTTTTAAGTTTGATATCAATTTTTACATTTTAATCAAAATAGTTCCAAATGTACGCAGCGATCTACATATTACCAATTTCTCTGTTTGTTGCATATTTCTTTAAAATACGGTATATTATATATATGTCGTTTTATAGTAAACAAATTAGGCAGGCCTGTATCGTGACGAAATTTGAGCAGACATGGAATAATTAAACCGAGCGCGCACCTGCTCTTTCTTTTCCCAGCCACCGGCTGCGGAATTAGAGGTGTAAGTTGCAGCAAGTCTTTAAGAATGAAAAAAGAAAATGTCGAGATGGCTGTTTACTCCCTGTTTAAGCATGAACCTTGAACGCGAATGTAAGACCCCCATCAGCACAAAGGGTACGTGTCTTGATACAAATGAAGCATACACTTCCTATTGACACAACTAAACACTGACCGCATTTACCATTGACATAATTAAACACAGACAACACTTACCATTGACACAACTAAACACTGACAACACCTAACATTGACACAACTAAACACTGACAACACCTACCATTGACACAACTAAATACTGACACGCCACCATTGACACAACTAAGCACTCACAACAATAACCATTTCAAAATTAGGGGCTCACAACACCTACCATTGACACAACTAAACACTGACAACATTTCCTATTGACACCACTAAACACTGACAGCATTTACCATTGACATAACTAAATACAGACAACATTAACCATTGACACAACCAAGCACTGACAACACTTCCTATTGACACAACTAAACACTGACAATACCAACCATTGACACAACTAAACACTGGCAACACCTACCACTGACACATCTAACCAGTTACAACACCTACAATTGTCACAACTAAGTGCTCACAACACTTACCATTGACACAACTAAACATTGACAACACTTACCATTGACATAACTAAACACTGACAACACATACCATTGACACATCTAAGCGCTCACAACACTTACCATTGACACAACTAAACATTGACAACACTTACCATTGACACAACTAAACACCGACAACACATACCATTGACACATCTAAGCACTCACAACACTTACCATTGACACAACTAAACATTGACAACACTTACCATTGACACAACTAAACACTGACAACACTTACCATTGACACAACTAAGCACTCACAACACTTACCATTGACACAACTAAACATTGACAACACTTACCATTGACACAACTAAACACTGACAACACATACCATTGACACAACTAAGTACTGACAACACTTACCTTGACACAACTAAATGATGACAACACCTACCATTAACACAACTAAACAATGACAACACATACCAATGACATAGCTAAGTACTGACAACACTTACCATTGACACAACTTAACAATGACAACACTTACCATTGATACAACTTAACACTGACAACACCTACCATTAACCGAACTAAACAATGACAACACATACCATTGACACAACTAAGTACTGACAATATTTACCATTGATACAACTAAACATTGACAACACTTACCATTGACATAACTAAACAATGACAACTCTTACCATTGAAACAACTAAACCCTGACAACAACAACCATTGACACAACTAAACAATGACAACACATACCATTGACACAACTAAGCACTTACAATAATTACCATTAAGACAACAAAAAAACTGACAACACTTACTACTGACACAACTTAACACTGACAACACCAACCATTTACACAACTAAACACTGACAACACTAACCATTGTCATAAACTAAGTGCTCACAGCACATACCATTGACATAACTAAACACTGACAACACTTACCATTGGCGCAACTAAACACTGACAACACCTACCATTGATACAATTAAGCCCTGACAACACTTACTACTGACAAAACTAAGCACAGGCAACACTTACCATTGGCACAACTAAACATTGACAACACTTACCATTGACACAACTTAACACTGACAACACCTACCATTGACACAACTTAACACTGACAACAACTACCATTGATACAATTAAGCCCTGACAACACTTACTACTGACAAAACTAAGCACATGCAACACTTACCATTGGCACAACTAAACATTGACAACACTTACCATTGACACAACTCAGCAATGACAATTCTCACCATTGGTACAACTAAGCACTGACAACACTTACCATTGACACAACTAAGCACAGAAAGCACGTTCCATTGACACAAATAAACACACAAACTACAGTGAGTGTTCCATGATACATTTTGCCAAAGATTACAACTGACAAACTTACCAGATAATGTTCACTGGCAGAGCTATTTATACCAATGACAAAGTTTATTAAAATGTTTATCAGCACAATTTACCAATGTTCATTTAAATATGAGGGTTAATTATTGATACATCTCACCACTTATCCTTATAACCAGGGATGGGGTAATTGAAAAAAGTATTTGTAATTGAGTGTAATTAATAACATTTTTCAAAGTAATTGAAAGTAATTTGTAATTGAGTCTGTCTTCAATTACAAGTAACTGAATGTATTTAAATACATTCCAAAAATATTGCTGTACTGCCGAAAGTTGTACTTTCTGAATAAACATAGTTTTAATATGTGAATAAAAATTAATTCACTATAGAGAAAATATTATTCAGAACCAAAAATGAACTCAATGGTACTTAATGAATTTAATATGTTAAAGAAAATTTTTCTAGAAATTTTCAAGAAATCTCATCTGAACTGAACTGTACAACCTTTAAAAACATAACCGTACATGAAGCTCTGTATATCTTAATGCTGTTAATATATGTATATGTTTTCAAGATTTAAAAAAATAAAACTAAAGTATTTGAAATGTAATTAATTACATTTATCAAAGTAATTGAGAGTAATTAATTACTTTTTAAAAAATAAATGTAATTGTAATTGCAAGTAATTGATAAAATTGTCAATGTATTTGAAAGTAATTAATTACTTTTCAAAGTAATTGACCCCAACTCTGCTTATAACATTACAATTTTCCAATAAGTATTCATTGATGTAAGTTAAATTATCAGCAAGATATTCCAGTTAAGCATGGCAATACATGCGTATATTTACATCCACCAAGTATGATTCCCTCTACTTCTTACAGAAATTAATTGTAATTCACTATACAGAAACTGACTGGAGTGAATCTACATAATTCAGTTCTCATCAGTTTATCCATCGATAGAAACCTACAGCGACCTAAAAAAATCACAGATTGCACGAAATAATCATGATGATGTCAGACTCGAACTCCAATATAAGACGATTTGTCCATTTCTTTCATCTAACGTACCGATATACATTAACAATAATTTAGTTAGTTTTACTTACTTTTTACGATCAATTCATTAATTTTTTAAAGAGAGATGTAAATATACGCAATAAAATGCTTTCTTTGATGGTTCATACGTGCTATGAAGGTAGCAATCATTGCAGAAAAAATAAAAATTCCAATGTTAGTGGTTATCCATTTTTCTGCAGTGTCGCTACCTCATATCCTGCATGAATCACTGAGGAAAGCATTTTATTGTTTAAGTGTCCACTGACCCAACTCGCTATCGAGTGGTACTCAAATTAAGTTTTGGCTAAAAAAAAATCACATACTATCATTTATACGAATAACAATTTATTTCCTATTACAGGCTAGCAGAATAATAAAAAGAATTTTCTTTTGAAAACAGAAAAATAAATGAATATACATGAACTTCTGACAGTACAATAAAACACGGACATCTTGGCATTACCTTTGCTAGTTTGACAATAACACATGAAACATACTTACTATAGTAGCTAGTGTTATTAGAGGACTATACTTGAAATTTATGGCTGTACATTCTAGAGAATAGTTATATCTTAAAAAATTAAGGGGTCTAACACTAAATCTTTTAAATTACAAAGTAAAGTAATAAATCATTTTCTCAGATGGGTTCAAAAGTATACATCAAAGCCACACAATTAGTCCCATATGAGCACCACTACATATACGTGGACCAAAATACAATAGCACCAGAGGATGAATCTAATCGTAAATATCAGAGTTATGGGACTTTGAAGACGGTTACCTTGATCAAAAGCACAGAGCTGGCAAATAAGCCTGTTTAAGGCAACTTGTACTTTACAAAAATTGGCTTACAGTAAAACATGTCAAAATATAAATCTCATGTATAAAAACAGCTCATACATGCAATAAAAATACACAATGCTCACATGGAGTTTGCAATTCATAGATAAATCTGGTCTCGTTCATCTCCTTGCAAACAGTTTTCTGTTTGTAAAATTTTTCAAACCCAAAGTATTCCTGTTGGAGTTTTTCAAGTACAGTAACTATTTGAAATAAAGTATAAACACATTCAATTTGTTATAGCTATTCAAGCTTCCACATCTCCCCATACATATAAATACTGCACACAACACGGACGTGTTCACTAATAAAACTCAGAAGTACAATGTGTCTCAAATTGAACTCCTGAGAAATTCCACAACAGTGGGAGGTTATATCCCCTATCCTTAATAATATATCAAGTGGAGAATATCAAACATATTAAAAAATGTGATCACAAATTGATCACAAATTTTCTCTACATTTATAAACAAATCAAGTATTTGGAATACATATTATATAGAAATTGATCATTTTGGTTCTACTCAAAGTTGGTCTTACTACTCTATCTTTGTGGACCTGATTATAAATATAATATCACATGGCAACACTCTTCATAGATATTTTTTATTCACATTTTTTATCCCTTTAAATGATAATTTTTTTCAGTTTTCTCTCGATTATTTGATAAAATGAATAAAGGATGGATTAAAATAAATTATCTATAAAAATTTCCAACACAAATCAAACATTGAATGCCAGGCATTTCCATTTAGACACATGGGTTAAAGATACATTAATTGTATTACTGCATTACACTACACTTGTTCATTCTCTTGGGGATCTGAATTTGTTCAATGCTCCAGAATTTGTTCATATTGGGTAGATTCAAAGATTGTTTGATTGAAGCTTAACTCAGAGCAGCAAATGAACGGTAACTTCTTTACTATTTATCAACACAGCAAATGAATGAGAAAAAATACAGATATATTAGAAAGCATAAGGTAACCTGTTCATAGGACAGTAATGAATGGAATTCTGTATAAATAATCATGGGTCAGTTCAATCACGATCAAACCCAATCACAACATCCATTTATATATATCATATAATCATGAATGGTATTCAGACATTCAGTTGCTTCGTAATGGAATCATATACATACAATCCATTTTGATTGTTCAAATGTACGTTTATACACAACAACATCAAATCTGTGGAAATGGCTCACTGCCTGTGGTGAGAGATTAATCCACTTTAATGGTGGACTCTTTCTTGCGGATGAAGTCGCTCTGCAGCAGGCGGTAAAACAGAATGATGTTCATGACCGTCATGACAGCAAGTCCGATGCTGCCGAGGCTGTAGAACACAAGGGGGATTAAGTCTTTGTTGATCAACATCCATTTACTCATCCAAGCCATCACAGAAATACGGAAACCCACAAACGTTCCTGAAAATGAATCAAGCCTTCAACAAAAGTTCATATTCTCACAGATGTGTACAAGTAATATTCTATACTTCTGTATTACAAAATGTAAATCACAACTAGATATTACATTTGTCAATGAGGTTTAATTAATTGTAACACTCCCTAAAATTTACAAATGTGACAAAATGTTACTTGTTTTCCAACAAATATGAACATTTCAAACACGGTTACTGACATTAAATCAGTTAACTTGTCATCTCTTCTTATGGACATATATAAATCAAAATGAATATAATGTTTTGTAGTGGTACATCCCTAAACTATTATTTTCAATGGGATTTGCAAATTTAAAAACATTAATTTTATATCAAAAGTACCGATCAGACCCAACCTAACAGAAAGTAAACCCCAACTAAACCCTGGGTTTACTATCTGGGTTTACTCTGGGTTTACTAGAGTGGACCCAGAGTACACCCCAAGTAAACACAGAGTGGACACAGAGAGTAAACCCCGAATCAGAAGTATACCCTGAGAACAGAAGCTTACTGTGTATTTGGAATATACAAGGGGCAGGAATCACAGGCAGTATGATGATAAGATAAAATACAGGTCTGCTTCACACTTCAGTGCGTACAGTTGACCTCAAAAGAAATTTTCAAGTAAACCCAAAGTAATGCCTGAGTGGACCAAAATTTTCCAAAAGTAAACCCAAAGTAAACCCAGAAAGTAAACCCAGGGTTTAGTTGGGGGTTTACTCTGGTGTTAGGTTGGGTCTGATCGGTACTGTACAAGTCCAGTATTCAATTGTGTAACCTTACTTTTTCATTTTTGAATCAATAAAGATATATGCCCAAATGCATTGAAGATTTTGGTTAATTTTCTTGAATTTTTTAACTCTGCATCAATTAACATAATCTACGGGGATGAGGGAAAGCAATAGCAATATTTATTTTTCTTTTATTATATAGAATTTCTGTCTAAAACTAAAATAATGTTTTCCTCTGTATGGTAAAATCATGTCCTTTAGGTTGATATAATAAAGCAACATTAAATGGCACCAGATGATAATTCCATAGACTGCTTAATCTATTATGTATACACTGTTCACCTTATTCCTTGTCTGGTAGTATCATTAATTTGGCAGGGAGCATATAATAAATAAAATGTGAACATACAAAATTTTGAATAATGTTTCCATTTCATAACATATTCAATATAGTTAATACATCTACCAGTGAGGGTAACATCTGAAATTATTATACTTTCATGTTAAATACTGAAATCTAGTTGGTTTTGATCTGTTCTATTACCCTCAGCGTTAGCAACACACTTGGCAAGGGGTAACATTATATAAATAGTGCCTGTTGGGGAGGGTAACAGTTGAAATTAACACCCCTCAAAAACTATTGTCAACCGAGGCGAAGCGGAGGTTGACAATGGTTTTTGAGGGGTGTCATTTTCAACAGTTACCCTCCCAAACAAGCACTATTTATTTTATTATCCTGAATGTCTTATTTTTAAAGAAAATTTTACTGCTATAGAAATGAAGTGAATTCTACAGCGAACTGTACGCGCATAATTTACGCGCATGTAACAATTTGTTGTGTTACCCGTTGCTAAGTGTGTTGCTAACCCTGAGGGTTATACAACAGATTTCCAACTGCGTCTAAACCAATCAGATTTAAGTATTTAACATGAAAGTATAATAAAACAAATCGTTACATGCGCATAAATTATATGCTCTTATGGTTCGCCGTAAAGTCCAAGTGATTCTTATAGAACTTGACACGTACCCCTCAAAAATCATTGTCAACCTCCACTTCGCGTCAGTTGACAATGATTTTCTCAGGGTGTCAATTTCAACTGTTACCCTCCTAAACAAGCACTATCTATTTATTGTCACCCCTTGAAAACCAAAGTTGACCGAGATGAACAGTGTATCAATGGTTTATCTTGGGGTGAAAACTTCCAATGTTTATATGTCTCCCCTTTCATGCAATATCTACATATACATCACAGCAATGACAGACACATTGAAATCTTGTAAAATCAACATCAGGAATCCCTATGAATCTTTGACAAGAAAATAAAAAAGAAGGAAGAAAAATGCATCTGAAATCTTACCTAGATTTATAATACTGTTTAGTCTATAAATTTTGTTGTCTTTCTTATATTGGCAAATCTGTAAAATCTGTCTAAGGTGAAGAAAAATACTATTCAATTCTATCACCAAGGCAACAACGGCATATCCCACATACATCCGGGAGACAATGGACACCCCAAAACAGATGATGATCTGAAATAGACGGTTGCTATATTATAATTGGTACGCTAGTCAACAAAATATATATAATGTATGTTTGTATGATCAACACAAAACAAAACTCGGTGCCCCTATAATTATACTCTGTCCCAAGTTTTTGCTTCCAGAACTTTTGCTTAATATTTTGAAAATCATAAAAACCTTTATGGCCAAACTAAGCTTTTCCACTAGTAAGAATGAAAAACGTCAAGATTTTCTGTTTTGAAAGCACCCTCTACCACTTCAACCAAAAATGGAAGTCTATGGGGTTTTTGCATTGTAGCAAACATGAAAACACCCGGACGATAACATTGAAAATTTGTGCAAGGTGTTGCATGCGAGTATAATTCCAAATGGAGAAAAGATTTAATTCACACTAAAAATCTCCATAAGAAATTTACTTTCATGTTAATTTCTCCAGGTAAAAATAGATGAAGTGTCAATGAAGAAATCTTAGATTTTCCCCTTCTATCAATTTCAATTGTGCTTCTTTGACAGGTATGTCTATTTTCGTTAAAATTTGTCAAAGCGTGAAGGAAACAGTAACCTTGGACAGACTATAGTAATCCATGATTGAGTTACAACAATATCACATTTCCATATGCATCTAGTAAACATATTGTATACTTGTATATAGAAAATATATACCCTTTACCGCCCTGTGCGAGAATTGAGAATTCACCAACCTGTGTGATTTAAACCCCACGGGTGTGATATAAGATTTATATCACACCCCTCTCTGTCAATCTTCGAATCGGTGTTTTATCACACCCCTTTCCGTTAATCATCGGCTATTATGACGTAGAGTACAGTATGCATCGTTTAACTCCAATCTCCGAGTATATGATATAAAAATCATAGCATGGCAATTTTTAATATTGCATCCTATATTTATAATTTAGCCCTCTCTCGCTGTATATCAGCCCTCAAGCCTAACAGTTCTCAAGCTGATATACAGCTACCTCGGGCTAATATAGGATTCGATATAAAAATTGCCATGTAATATATAGATTATTACATGGCAATTTTTATATCGCATCCTATATTAGCCCGAGGTTATATCAGCCCAAGAGCCGTGAGGCTTGAGGGCTGATATACAGCGACCTCGGGCTAATATAGGATGCGATATAAAAATTGCCATGTTATGATTTTTATATCATATACTTATAGAAAATATCAAAGAAACAATAAAAAAACATCATGTGATGAATGATTATTGTTAACAAATCGTTCCGTGTCTATATATTCCATCTCTGATAAACTTCCCTGGAATTTTCGCACCAGCTGTTTGTATACCAAGTTGATGTCAAAGTACTATTTAACGACATACTCGGAGATCGGAGTTGAACGACGCATATCGAACTCTATGTCATAATAGCCGATGGTTAACGGAAAGGGGTGTGATATAACATCCGAAGATTGCCGGAGAGGGGTGTGATATAAATCTTATATCACACCCCTAGGGTTTATATCACACCTGTACTAGGCGAATTTACTGTGTATATCGCACTGGGCGGAAAAGGGTATATTTTCTATAAGTATACGATATAATCGATATACATCTCACATCTATCTGAATACTGCAGGCAGTTTCAGCAAAATTTGATATCATAGAGGTCTTCTTATTACATAAAAATTAAATTAATATAAATTCATTATACTGTTAGCTAGCGTTCTGCTGTAACCATGTTTACCTTTTGCTCATTTAATAGATTTTTTGATATAAAAGATTGCATGGTAGCAAGAAATTAGGATTATTCAAAGAACTATATAATAATGATTTCTTTGAAGTAGCATGCTAGTTTGTAAGCTTTTTTGTTCAACCATGCACAGCTCAATTTCATTTCCTTAATAATGAATGACTCAATAAATGTTTAAGGAATATATAGAAAGGTACGTGATAATTTTGGTCAGGGCGTGGTCAAATCCAATAAAGCGTGAAGGGCTTATGATAGATTTGACCATGCCCTGACCGAAATTATCACCTCATAATATACAAAGAAAGATTCCTTTTACTTATACATGTATTTATATCATTTCCAATATCTACAATTTAAAACAAAATTTTAAAATCACTATTTTTTTAAAGTAGCACATGCTATGTATTACTTCCTGGCGTAGCTAATAACATGTTTCGGTTATGCTATAAGACACGTCCATTTTGTGTCATCTTATATGAAATTATTGGGATATAGACTTCAAAATTGATTCGTAATGTTATCACAGACAAAAACAGTTGAAAATGTAAATATATTCAAATATATTTACATCTACCAAGTATTTTTTCCTCTATTTCTTAAGGAAACTTATAGTTATAATTCATAGCTCGATCTATAGAAACAGCCAGACTAAAATCTACACGCCCTGTTTATCGATCGGTTGAAATCTACATTATGGGTGAAACTGACAAGAAATTGACAGGAATAAAATTGACACGCCCTATTTATCGATTGGTCGAAGCCAACAGTGACCTAAGAAAAAGCACAGACTGCACGAAATAATCATGATGATGTCAGACTCATCACACACACACAGGAGACGATTTGGCTGTTTCTTTTAGCTATTGTAGTTATGCGATAACAGTAATTTAATGAATTTTACAAACTTTTCATAATCAATTTATTAATTAATTAAAAGAAAGATGTTAATATAAATATATAATAAAATGCTTTCTTTGGTGATTCATGCGGGTTATGAAGGTGCAATCATTGCATAAAAAAAACACACAACCTGCTAATGCGGGTTATGTATCTTTTCTGCAACGTCACTACCTTCACATCCTGAATGAATCCCCAAAGAAAGCATTTTATTGTTTAAATAAAGTGTTGTGCAGTCATTTTATTATTTAAAGGCAGTGACGTCATCTATACCATTGGCTTGACCTAATACTTCTGTGGTGCAGATGTATGAATTTGCTATCTTAATTTGGGCCACCAAACAAAATGAATTCGTTTTTATCTACATATTAAGGATATTGGTATTTGGTAACACGTTCTATATTTTTTTCTGTGTATGACTGTCCCTTGGAAACTGTTGCCTGATATATATGTTGTTTATGGTTCACACTTTACAGCCTTCTTTACCATGAGAGCAGCATGCAGACATTTAATTCTGTTTGCCTCTGACATAAATCTTCTTTACAAGTCATTCAATATAAAATTATATAGCACCTTACTTCAGATGTTTAAATAACAGACATTCAATAACAAAATGTGTTTTGTTTACGAAAGTGCTTTAAGTTTGGTCTATAGTCTCTATGAGAGATCAAAACACTTTTACACAAGGTTAAACCAAACTCATTTGTTTGTCATTAGGCGGAATGTTGTCACTTTGAGGAATAGGAAATCTAGCTTTTCAGTTGGTTTCCAAGCAGAATTCTATTTGACCATTCATCAGTTATGATGGATCAACTTCGTCAATATATTCCTAATTATAAATAAATTGTGTTAAAAATCCTCAGTCTTTTCATGTTTGACTGAATTCATCAAATGCTAATAATGCTCGGTAAATCAAGCATGAAAAACTGTGCAATGACTACAAAAATTTTGTCTGAAATGATATCCTATTAATAGCTGTTATCTTAATTTGCATTTTCTGTCTGCATGAATTACACATTAAATAATAAAAAGATGTATAAAGTTCTTGTACACAATATAAACAGCTGACAGTAAGGTGATTCAACTGTATTAGATAATTTCAATAATGATGTGAAATGTGTAAATGTAATTTAATATAACAAAAGAGTTCTACTGCTCTCCAGAAGTCATGAGATACACATTAAGTTGACAAGTCAGGGCCAATATCAGGGATAGGTGTGGTTTCAACAGCATATGCTGTGTTATCATTTGCTCATTGATGCAGCTATTGCATGATCACACCCTTAAGATAACAGCACTGCTGTCTACGAACACACGTAAACTATGTGTATATGTCTGAGATTAGAGGGTACAAAGACCACACGTGTGGTTTCTGACCCATGTCTCAACACATGTTTACATCAGCTGTTTCTTTCATTGTTTGTCAAATTTATGTAATACTGTATATACACTTTAGACTATCTATGCTCAAAAGCATGGACCTCAGTCCATCTGTGTCATACGAAATGTATGTATCATTAGTGATCTGTTCCTAAAAAGTCAGGCCACCAAAGTATTTGCTTGCCTTCACCCAACTTAGTTATTTATTGGCAGGGAAACAAAAGAAAAATTCTAATTTTGCAAGAAAATGAAGTAGAAAATAGATCAATTGCAAACAACTGGTTTTCCATAAGAAAATATGCGGAGATAATGTTGATAAAAACGTCTTGAGTCAGCGACATTTTCGTCAGGGCATACAAACAACAATTTAAAAGGTGGCTCTGAAGAACTAATCTCTAAATCTCACCATGTTACATGCTACAATAACACCTTCAAAAGGCCAGTATCAGGCTATGTGAAGCTTCTAATGGCTGCAAAGTGAATTAACTTACCACAACATGGTGTCCCATTAACTCGTAGGACTGCCGATTTCTCTGATAAATAAGCATGTCAATGGTGTCATAAATAAAGTATCCTGTAAAAGAAATCATGTCCAGTTACCATGGTTACACATGGAATTCATTCCTGCTGACAGCCACTGAAATATATCTCTTTCATATACATGTATGAATACCCCCCCCCCCAAAAAAAATACACCAAACAATTAATCAAAAATCATCTCAATATCCATAACAGTTTTTCAAAGTTAAAATTCTTTATATGCAAGTGATATGGAACCATGATAACACTGTGGTATTTTCTGACATTTGTAAATTATATCAGAGAAGCATAAAACTAGTTGTATATTCTCATGTTTGACCAATGTATCATTTACATGATGGTCAGGGATCAGAATAGGAATGGAGCGGAGCCCCCTGAATATCTAGTAGGTAGGTGCTTTTCCACCCATGCAAGCTACAGATGCTGGAAATATTCAAAATAAATATCTACATCCCCAGATTTCTTTAATCCTAATGACAGGACTTCCATCTATTAACTAGTGCTGTCATCAATGGTCTTGAAAACTGAGGATCGAATTGTCTCCCTTGGTTAAGGAAGATGTAGGACATTGACCTTGATTCAAAAGGATCAGGGGGAGTCAACTGAATAATTTTACTTAGTAAGCATTAATATAATATCATAATAATTCTCCTATGATAAAATTTTATAGTACGGGAAAATAATGCTTTTATCATTGACAATGGTCTTACAGTGAGTGACAGTTGACAGGAAAATTAATACACTAAGACTTTGATCTATGAGGATTGAATAATCTAAATTCAAGATCATAATCATTTATAAAAATAAAGTCCTGTCTGTGTTTCCACTTTGGCCTGTGTAATTCTGTGGTGTTGACTCTCGCATAGTGACAGTATACAGTACAGAGGGGGAAGTCATTGTGTCACGTTAGGTATTGACCAGGATCCGGTCAAGAGCCTCCCTCTTCTGAGTCAACGGGGGCAATACACAGGGATTCCACGAGCATAAAGGACATGTCAATGGCAGCTATTAAGGGAGTTGGGGTATTTCAAAGACACTGTAATTATACCCCCTTTACCCCACCCCAAAAATATTCTGAGGGGTTGGTGGGTGTACCAGCATATATACATAGATTATTAGAGTATGTCAAGTATGTGTATACATCACATACGTCATAGATGTATAATGCAAAAGTCTGCTCCACCCCCCCCCCCCCCCTTTAAAATTCTTCTAGAGACTTTGGTATTCCCTGCCCGCTGCATAATTACTATTTATAGTACTTTACAGCCACACCCTAACTGGTATAAACAATCTCCTACAAAATGCAACAGGCAACAATACCTGCAAAATAAACGTTATCAAAAATGCTATGTAGGGGTTAACACGCTCCTGCCCATAAAAGTAGGTCACACGTGTAAGATTGCGTAACTATGTAATGTCATTATGAATGCGAGTGTAATTATGGTTCCCAAGGACACTTACCGACAGACACACTGATCAGGGTGTGTGCGGGAACTGTATGGGTTTGGATCATGTCTTCGGCCAACTTTGGATTGTCATAAAAACTACGAAATAAGAGCAAAAAGCACACCGTAAAATGATAAACATCAGACATTACATGAACCGCCGGCGAGATAGAACAGCTTATACAACATTATTTTTAAATAAACTTACCAGTAGCAAGACCAGAATCCACTGATAAGAGAGTGCACAAATGATATTGAAATATTCTTCCATTTCCAAGCATTTTTCTCGGCGGCTCTAGGGATTAAAACTTGAGCGAATAAACTAGAGCAGTAGAAAGCTACCAGAGATATGAAAACAACAGTTAACCCATACACAGCTCCTGTAAACTCCCTCGGCCAGATTTCTTCATTCATGAGCTTTTCCATGTTTACTTCACATGCCTTGACAGTGAAAATAATCAGGCGTCACGTGTCGGCTCATTTACGCAAAGTTCGGCCGAAATGGGGTCACAACTTGTGTAAGTAATGACACGGTAATATGTATGGAAGCTCGGTAGCGTCTAATGTCGACGAGATTCGTCGAGACCGATGTCTCTCCAGAATCATCATTATCACAAATCAGTACCGACATGCAATAATTTCGGTAGAGATTAGTTTCGACTTAATATTTGGACTGGTCGAACGCCTTCATCGATTTAATTTAAATAATTTAAATTACAGAAGGAAGATTTATTTGCAAAACGGATAGTGGGAGACACGAAAAATTTCAAGCGACAGTTCGAAGTTGGGGATGAAGTTTGCAGAATTGGTATTTTGACGGATTGTACTGAGATTTGATGAAGACGTCAGTCCAGATATTAAACCGAGCTTTACCCGGATAATACCGACACTACCTTTTCTCTGTAAAAAAAAAAACAAAAAAAAAAAAACAACCATTTTTTGAAACAAAGGTAAGATTGGAATATTTCTGTTAAAAACAATTCAAGATCATAAAAATATTTATCGACTACAAAAATATTTTTGTTTAAAAAGATTTTTAGACATCAGAAAAAAACTTTTTGTCATACGAGGATCTAGAGGGGAGGAGGTTTGATTAATATACCCCCCCCCCCCCTTAAAAAAAAGGGGGATGACAGCTAGACTTACATGTACATGTACATAATTTAATTCTGGCTGTAACACGCTTTCTGACTGGCTGAAATATTATTTTATATCGTATAAAGAATGTTGCCTACGTCATAATTAGACTAACGTCAAAAACGTATCAATACGCCTGACGTTACGTTTGAATTTTGTACAATTTTACGTCATTTTAAAGGTCAAATGACCGTTTTTATCTACAATAAAGAGTGAAAAAATTAAATTTATTTATAAGCAATGAATTCAATATTTATTAGTTTTATACGATATAAAATGGTTTGAAACAGTTTACGCTTTTTTATAAACCGCTTCGCGGTTTATAAAGCGTAAACTGCCCCAAACCATTTTATATCGTATAAAACAAATAAATATTGAATTCATTCCCTAACTAACGGCAATAAATTAGCCTTACATGGTACCGATTAATCAAATTATAATAGTCTAAAACTTGTTGCTGCATATACATATAAAGAGGCAAACAAACGTGAAGAAACGTTATAAAGTAAAATAGTTCATAGTTATTTGTGGAAATTTTAACAAGTTTCTATGTATACTACCTCACTATAATTAAGACTGTCTCCTTTTTTCATGGTCTAGACGTTTGTTTGCTTCTTTAAATATCCAGTAACATATTTAGACTAAAATTAGTGACAATCAAGACAAATAAATTTCCTATAAAAAATAATGGTCGTCATCCCCCCCCCCACTTTTTTTTGCAAAGTTATACCTAACCATTAGAAACATAGCATGATAGAGGGTTCAGCCCCCCCCCCCACTTTTTTCTCGCAGGAAAGATTATTGTTCCTAAATTTACCTTGAAAGATTGAGAAGTTGGATTCAGAAGCATACTAGCCCCCCTCCCCCCCCCCGGATTAGGGATTTCATGATTTTGGAGAGAAAAAAATTGGGTAAGTAAGTATTTTTTCTTTTGGAAGTATAGGTATCCCCCCCCCCCCCCCCCGGATTAGGATTTCCATGATTTTGGGAATTACTTTTTTCTCAATATATCTGAGGATGAGTCTAGCCCCCCCCCCCCACTTTCAATTTGCTTCCGACGCCAGTGACATGTAAGCTGAGAATTTATTCGCGACCTGCTACGTGTAGTATTATTTTCGAGCAACACCTATTTAGTACTACTTACAGTTTTCTGTGAACATATTCTGGTGTATTTTAATTTAAAATTCTTCACTGAATGAATTAAATTGAATTTTAATTATTTCCAGATCATTTTAATGCATTCCTCAGGCACGTAGCATCAGGGGGGGGGGGGCAAGGGGGGCCTGGCCCCCCCCCCCCCCCACTTTTTTCTTGCAGCAACAAATGTTTTAGAATTTACATATAAGAAAATGAATTATAATGGAGTTGGCCCCCCCCCCCCACTTTTTTTGAAGTTAGTAAAAAATTGATATGAAAATAAGGAAATGAGTAGTCAAATTGAATATTACCCCCCCTGTGAACATATTCTGGTGTATTTTAATTTAAAACTCGTCACTGAATGAATTAAATTGAATTTTAATTATTTCCAGATCATTTTAATGCATTCCTCAGGCACGTAGCATCAGGGGGGGGGGGGGGGGGGGCAAGGGGGGCCTGGCCCCCCCCCCCCACTTTTTCTTGCAGCAACAAATTTTTTAGAATTTACATATAAGAAAATGAATTATAATGGAGTTGCCCCCCCCCCCCCACTTTTTTTGAAGTTAGTAAAAAATTGATATGAAAATAAGGAAATGAGTAGTCAAATTGAATATTACCCCCCCTGTGAACATATTCTGGTGTATTTTAATTTAAAATTCGTCACTGAATGAATTAAATTGAATTTTAATTATTTCCAGATCATTTTAATGCATTCCTCAGGCACGTAGCATTAGGGGGGGGGGCCAAGGGGGGCCTGCCCCCCCCCCCCACTTTTTCTTGCAGCAACAAATTTTTTAGAATTTACATATTAAAAAATGAATTATAATGGAGTTGGCCCCCCCCTTTTTTTGAAGTTAGTAAAAAATTGATATGAAAATAAGGAAATGAGTAGTCAAATTGAATAATACCCCCCCCCCCCTCCAAGGATTAGGAATTTCATAATTTGTAGGGGAAAAATTTTGGTAGGGGGAAGAATTTTTTTTTGGAAGTATAGTTGAGTCTCCCCCCCCCCCCCTCCACGGATTAGGATTTTGAAGATTTTTGGAAACTTTAAATTTCCCTTTTTTTTTTTCTTTCGCTTGTCAAGATTTTTTGGATGGGTCTGCCCCCCCCCCACTTTCAAAAACGATGCTACGTGCCTGTTCCTGTTCGATAAATAGCTATGTTTCCGCGAGCAGGGGTTGCAGCTGTAACTTAGAATGCCGACCCATGCAGGCTGAAAAGTGATCCAGGGTCATATTTCGGCGTTTTTAAAATATTGACTAGCAGTGCTTTTTCAACGTTGAAAATTGATAACACAAGTCGTGCAATTTATATCAGGGTAATTGTCAGATTGCAACAGTTCTTTCTAAACTCTGATGACTTCAACAAGTTGAAATGCGCTGACAATCGATTCTGTTGAAAATTGACACCTCAATCATGAGCCAAAAAAAAAAAGAGTTTTGAGAATTATCTGTCCGTAAGGCAGTTCTAAAGAGTTATTATTTTTTTTTTTGGGGGGGGGGGGGGGGTTCACGTCACCCAGCCTACTTCGTGACAATGTTTATAATCGTTGTGAGAAATACGAGCTTGTGCATCACCATAATACACAGCCTTAGACATAAGGAGGTTTTTATTTAAAAAAAATGTATAGAGTCAAAATATTCATACATATGTATATCAGGAGGTTTTGTGAGATCAAAAATAATAGGATTTTTTAAATTCAGGATACTAGATTGCTCAGTCAAATTTCTCTTGATGATTAACATAAAGAATTCTAAATTATAATTTTAAAAGATCTTTGATAAATTCGTGTATATTTCCATGCAGGACAAAAGTTTGTTGGTCTAAAACCAGTGATACAGTGAGAGAGGCATTGTACTCGGGAAGGTGCCTATATAGTCGGTCAGAGAATATTCTACATTGTTTCACTGTGGCGATCGTCTTATAAGTAAGTACACGTGTAAGCATATCATTTATTATAGTGACATGTTTATCTTTTAAAAGTGAGTAGTATACAATTTACATAAATCAAATACCCTGTGAGTCACTGTAAACACTGAGTAATATTTTTTAATACATGCACGATTATTAACTCTGTCCTAATTTAAATGCAGAATGTGTAAAATTAGCAGTTTGTCTAGGAAAATTACAAATGAGAGTTTGGAATAGGTTGTCTTGAGATAAATATGAATATATGTATTTATTTATTCACCAATCAAGGGCCCTCAGGGGGCATATACATTTAAAAAAATAATAATAATATCATGATTATAACAAATAATGAATGAAATAACTGCTCACAATGTCCAGGTTCATATTACAGGCAACAATATGCAAAATGATTCATTAATACAATGAAATATATGTATGGGATTTACGCATTTCACTGTATGAAATAATGCGTGAACACAACAGCTATACAGAAACAAAGTAGCCTGAAAACAGAGAGTACCAAGGGACGGTGCCTGCACAGTCGATTAGACTGGTCTACTTGTACTCAAAGTGTTCAAGCCAGTATGCTTATACCTAACATAACAACTCCCCCTAAAAGTAAATACATTGCATATTATATCTGTATATATTTATAACCATTATATTCCACAAGAATCATTTCACTGAGCTGTACAAGTACTTGTAAATCTTCAGTTGTCATAAACCAGTATAATTTTTGGTTATTGTCCATATATTGAACATTTTTACAAGAGTCATTAGCTAATTTGTACAGAGTATCTCTTACTGCCTTATTATGATCACATGAGAATAAAAAATGTGTTTCATCATCCACTGATTTGACATTACATCTATTACAGTATCTTTCTTGTCGTGGAATGCCTTGATATCGTCCTCTTTCAATATTAAGTCTATGAGCGGAAATGCGAAAACGAGTTAAACTTCTCCTCTGCTCAAAATTTTTAAGTAATCAGATTTATTTGAAAAATTAACACTTTGATAAAGTTAACTTCTGAGATTGTTATATATATAGAGCATATTTTAGAAGAAAGTGGAATTCGTCCTCTATTTCGTGCGCTCAATGACAGGTTCACCCCGATGTTTTTAATTTAGAACTATTTTGGATATCCATTTGCCATCTGAGTTCCTGTTCTGACAGCTGTTTGCCGATAAAATAAGTTTTATCACATGGGTGCATATTTTCATAGGCTGTTAGTAAATATACATCATCTAGAATAGACTTCATGCGCAGGCTCCAACTTCGTTCACCACATAGTGATCGGTCCCACCGAAAAACCTTTTTTGGTGATTCGGTCGTCGTCCATTACCATAAGATGGTTCCAAAGTCGTTTGTTTTGTGTCTTGCGCTTGAAGCTGTCCATCCACATTCGCCTCGGACTGCCAGGAGAGGGGGGGGGGGGGTCATTCGATGGACTCCTCGGAATAATCGAATAGCGCGGTCCTGTACCATGTCGATCCTGTGCGATATTTGGTGTCCCCATACTCAGCTAAAATAGTCGATTATTGGAGTGACACGATTGTGAAATAAAATGTCGTAGGTGTTTAAAAAAAGCTATATCGTTTGAATGATGGATTTTGAGATAATGGAACCCAAAGCTCGTCCTCCAGATTTAACCAGATTTTCCGTGTTGGTTTTAAAATCTCTATTTTCGTCAAAGATGACTCCTTTGTATTTATAAGAGGGTACATAATCGAGAGAATTATTTCCTTATTGAAAGATAACCGGGCTTTGTTTCATTTTACGCTTTCTGAAGTGTATGACTCATGATTTATTAATGTTTATTTGGAGGTTCCAGTTGTTGCGCCATTCTGTCACCAAGTCTAGAATTGTTTACATACATGTATCAATTTATATATACATGTAGGCCTAAATGCTTATACAAAGCTCGAGTAATAAAAGCCTGTCAAATCTTACCTGCTTAGTTTTTTTAGCCAAAATAAAATTTTATATTTCTTCAACTTTAATTTTTGAATTTCCAACTTTAATCTTCCGTTGTTATAACGATAAGTTGTTTTTTTCCAATTTCAGACGAATTTCTATTGATAAGTAATCTTTAATAAGGCCATGTACATATTGTAGATACAAATTCCAAGGCTTTGTTTAGATATTAATTGTCTCTTAGTGTGCGTCTTTCTAATCCTGCATTTGATTAACGACACCCTCTTGTTTTACATGCTGATGTAAAATTTATTTGATTAAAAATTCTTTTGATATTTGATATCCGATACTGTACCTTTTACCTTTAAACGTTTCAATCTTATTTATTTAAATGAAAACTTCTAGTTCAGACATATACAACAGTAAGATTCACGCCCAGTTTGCCTGTCATATAATGTATACTGTTATATTTACAAGAAATAAATTCAAACAAAAAAGTTGGAAAATCCCAGATTTAACCGTCGGGTTGAAATTCCAACTTCAAAGTTGGAATTCTAAAGAAAAAATACAGTATGACACCAATACGCTTCCGTAGTTACGGTATAACTAAAACATAGTTTTTATTTATTTATTTTGTTGATATTTATAACACCCAATAATACAAAATCAAATCCAAACTCGGCTATCCGTCATTTTTTAAGATACGAGTTAAATTACTTGGTTGCTTGCATTGGTCCTATTTTTTTGTAATTACAGTATCAGAATTTTTTCCATACAAATCATTTATCTTAGAAAGTTATGGACTTTCTCCTATTTACACCAGCAGAATCAGTCTCCTTTCAAAGTTAGAAATATTCAAAGTAATAAAAATAATTTCTCTTTGGGCAACGAAAAAACAAACCAAAATGCATCACGGGAATGTTTAGAAAAGGAAACCGATTGGTCCCCCCCCCCCCCCCCCCCCCGAATGATTGGGGTTATTCAAACCGTATGCTATGCATCGATTGTACATAAAGAAAGCAGACTTTGGAAATATTAGCGAACAAAACGTACAAATGTTTATTTGTCTGATCATTTCGACCTTTATTTAAAGCGATGTCAAAGTCGTAATACAACCATACCCGTCTCGTCGTCAGGTGAGGCGAAATAACGCGGTACCTTTTATTGTTGTTTGTTTTGTTAGCAAATACGTATTTTTCTTCATTGAAATTTGGCATAATTGATGGGTAAAACTACTGCAATGTCTATTATTATACATATACTAAGCATAGCCATCGTTTAAAAGCGTGCATAAAATTTGATATAAAATCGGACCAAGAGGCTTTAATTTATAAATTTCCAATCATAACGGTTCTATTATATTACCTTATCACTTCCGGAACTTTAGACCCTAACCCCGAAAAAAAAACAACCATGGGAAAGCGGAAAGAATCAGGAACAGAGGAAGATATTTTTTCAGGTAGATTCTAAACTGATTCAATTCTTAAATGCCTTTTCTTCCTAAAAATACTCTTAAAGGGAAGGATAATATTTTTCGAGGAAATTCGGTTTGTCAAACGGTATTTTTCATTATCCAATATCCTGCTATATGTGCTTGATTTCTTACTGTTACTGTCAATTTAGGTCGCTCGTATTTGCTCACAAACACACAACATTATGTACAAAAAGTTTGTCTATTAGGATATTAACGATCTACACTCTGCAGCTGCTGTTTTCCCCTTCTTGCTTAAAACTAAAAGAGGAGGTGTCAACGTGTCAAAGAAATCTTGGGATTTTTTGCTGAAAATCAATTTCAATTACACTCTCATTGTATGTACAACATTCCTTATCAATGTCAAAATAATGCATAATATTTACTTTGACAGACTCCTCCGCAATCAGCCACAAGAAACACAAAAAGCACAAGAAGAAACACAAGAAGAAGAAGGACCAGGGGGAGGACTATGCTGTAGTTCCGGAGGGAGGGGGCGTGTCAGGGGGCATGTCAGGTGTGGGGGGCCCAAAGATCAAGCTGAAGCTGAAGATTGGCGGACAGACGATGGGGACAAAAAAGTATGGAATTAGTTTTCTAGATCCCTAATTATCATTACTAGAGGGGCACTCCACAATGTAATCAGATGCAGCTAAGTTTAGTGATAGTGGGATGTTATTAAAATTTTACGATAGAGAAGGTTTTTATTTGAAAACTTCCCATACCTGATAATTGTTTTATTTGATTTGATTTTATAGCTTGCCTTCGGTGGAGAAGACAGAGAACAGTGGAGATGATTCCCCAGTGATTGACGTTACGGACGAGACTTGGGGTAGGTTACATACGTGTACATATTGTTCACAGTAGGCAGAGTCTCCACAGAAAGAGGATATGAAGTAAAATATCCAGCAATCTGATGAATTCTTGGTTTTTAAATTTTTTTTTGAAAATAATGATCAGAGGAAATATATGTACATGTACAGCAGATATAACCTTTTTTACCCTCCTAATGACAAACCATTATTGATGACAACCTTTGAATTTCCTTAGAGGGTGAAGAACCGTCATTTCCCACAAAGAAGAAGGGCGATGATACTTCAGACGAGGAGAAGGAGTGGCTAGATGCGCTGGAGAAGGGGACACTGGACGACTCGGGGATGCTGAAGAGGAGCAAGGACCCCAAACTGATGACGGCCAGACAGGTAAGGCCGACTTGTGCTGTAATTAAACTAAACAGGTCCTGCTGAATTGAGAGGGCTTGCTGATGTACTTATCATGTGCTACTGTCTCTGATACATTCTACATTGCCATTTTTATGTTTACAATATTTCCATTCAGCATTCACTCCTTTGTTCACCACTTTGTGTTATAAGTTCAGTGTGCATTGCTTTGTTCAACATTCACCAAGGGCTCTACTTGCCATGCTCTCTAGGACACTCATGTTCAGAATTCAAATTTGAAAATAAAAAGTATCAGGGGGTTTTGTGAGTGTCTTAATGTACTTAAAATTTGAAGAATTGTTTTTTAAACTTACATTTACATGCACATTAAATCTGCTTTGTTTGCATTAACAGCGAGCTTTAATTCATGGACAACAAGCAGAACTTCTTCAGTTGCCATCAGGTGTGTACATGTAATCACCCCCCTCTCCGTTTTGTATGCTATTATTGCAAGATTTACATAACAAATTAGTTACTTTATAATGGGAACTATTAAATTCAAATTCAAAAAGATTTGTCCATATAAACTCATTACAGCAGAATTTTTTTCTGTAATTGGATTAGTTCTTACGCCCAATGGGAAACTAGAAAGCCCAAAGTTGGTTCTACTCTCAATGAATGAGTACAAGATTAGTCATAGTAAATAAATTAAAACTTTGACTTTTACAGGATATAAGACTGTTGAACTTACTGAAGAACAGGTGGAAAAAAGGCAACAGAGGGCCAAAAAACGGAGACAACAGGCTCAGGAGAAGCGGGAAAAAGACAAAGTAAGGCGCAGTATTTATGGCTATCGTTTATACCCATCAGAGAGTGAATGTCAGTATTTATGGCTATCGTTTATACCCATCAGAGAGTGAATGTCAGTATTAATGGCTATCGTTTATACCCATCACAGATTGAATGTCAGTGCTTTACTGTTTCTTAGAACATAACCCACTTTTTTATCCAATCAGCAGTGCTAAATATTCTATTAAGTATGTTTTTAATTATTAAGAATTTCTTAAATTCACAGCGACGTCACATTTCGATTGACAGTTAAGACAGCCGTAAACAAAAGAGAGATAATGTCTGATTGACACAGAACTTTTAATCAGCCAATGAAAAAATGGGTTATGTTCTAAGTAAGTTAGAGCATATTAAGTAAGATTTACGTGATTAAGAAGGGGCTCAGTCGCTTTGCTTCCTCTGCCCCCTTCTTAATCGCGTAAATTTTACTTAATATGATCTAACTATGATATAAATTTACAAAAGAATAACATCACTTTGGCATTAGTTAACCAGGCTCTGGGATCATGAAACTGTCTTAAATCTTAAGTCAGACTTAAGTCAATAAATTTGCACTTAAATTTTAAGATTGTTCTTAAAGTGGATCACAAAAAAATGACTTAGGGTTAAGTCTGAAATATTGTCTTAAATCTTAAGACTGCTATTAGGCAGACTTAAGTTTATAGATTGTTACTAAGTAAGTTCAAAATGGCGACACTCGTTGGATTTTTAAGAAGAAATGATCAGCAAAGAAGGTTGCTCCCTCGTCCTCGGGTTCTCTATTTATAGTCTAGGTTTTTCCCCTTTGTGGACTTGCTATTGAAGTTATTTCCCTTTGTTAAAGTGAAAGTGTGTAAACACGTCTGAACAATGACTGATATGTTATCCAGTAAGAAACTATGCTAATATATGTGTGAAGCATCTTTTAAATATAATTTTTTAAACTTTGTGATTATATGATAATGTTTACGATGCAGCCGATAGGAATCTTCAAACGAAGAAGAGTTCCACTTTTAACAAATTCTGTCGAAAAATCGCGCGAGTTACTATGGAGTTTAGCTAAGACAAATCTTAGCTAAGTTTTTTCTTAGATCATTTTGTGATCCACTTAAGTAAGCAATCTTAACTAAGTCTAAATCTTAGATTTAAGACAAAATTCTAACTTCAATTTATGACAGTTTCATGATCCCGGAGCCTGGTATTTTGTTATCTGAAAAGTTTGTCGCAATTTCAATTAAAGTTTTCAAGAATATTCAGGAGAGGAATAAATTTGAGAGAAATCTTAAGTAGAACTAAAGACTGATCACATGTTAACAAAAATATTGCTGCTGCAGCACTTGTCATTGAACATACCTGTAGCAGGTATATTGGTATATATTTTTATATTGAATTCTTTTTAATTCTTTTCAGAAACAAACATTAGATAGACTTCTTAAGAAGCAAGAGGCAAAGTCCAAAGGCCCAAAGGTAATTTTAAAAACCCAATGATTAAAGAACTATATATGATATTAGTCAAATTTGGCCCCCATAATTCGCTATTTTTAAAGTATTCAGGTACATTAATTTGTTGTGTTATTTTATAAAAGCGTTGACATAAAATATGTTTTTCACCTATTTATTTGATTTAAATGCACTCACTGGCAGTATATGACGTCAGAAGTGACGCTATTTTCATAATTCAATCAAAATCAGTCAAAAATTGACATTTTTCTTATCTTTTTTTCGAGTGGGAAATATAGAGCGACTCTTTGAACAAGAACAAACTTTTTGTCACTTATAAGTACAGGAGAGATACATTTTTGGTGAAAATATTTTGTTTGTTCAAGCAGTCGCTCAATGTTTCCTTAAAGAATCAAAGTACTGAAGAACTGACGGGAGTTGATTTTGTCGATGTTTATTTATTTTAAAATCAGTGATATGTTATTTTGTATGACAAGTACATGTATTTTCTAATTTGAATTACGCACATTTTTATAATATGAATTTTTGGACTTTTTCGACAAGAATGCATGAAACCATATAAATAATGTTAAATAATATTTAAAGATAAAATTAATTCAATCAAACTATGTATCAGTTATAGAAATATTTCTCGAAATTCGACAAGAATGCAAGAAACCATATAAATAATGTTAAATAATATTTAAAGATAAAATTAATTCAATCAAACTATGTATCAGTTATAGAAATATTTCTCGAAAATTATATGGATCCAAGCAATATTGAACTCTGTTCTCGTTCAACCAAACGCTCGACTGACACCGTAAATCTCCGACAAGGATTTACGGAGAAAGCCGAGCGTCGAGTTGATCGAGACTATATTGAACTCTGGCGTAGGAATACATACCTGTACGACTACAAAAAATATTTAAATTGTTCGTACCATTTAAAATCTGACTATTTTCAAGGTATTTATAAATAAGTTTCCTTGAAAAACAATGCTTTAGCATACATTACATAGAATTCACCAATTATTTTCAAGAACTAAGTCTTGTCAGCAGCAATGATTTGTGCTGAGGTCCAAACATTGTTTCACTTTCGGTTTGTCTGAGTAACTGCATAGGAGAGTTGATTAAAATCAACTCCCAAAAACTGCTTCAAAACAAGCTGTTTTATGCTTAAAATGCTAAAATGGTGGGAAAAGGTAAACTTTATGATGTCATATTTTTATATTGAGGGCACTTAAATCAAAATGAAAATGATGAAAAAACTTCAAATGTATATTTGTACAAATAAATAAAGAATTACAGTAAAATGACAATGTTCATTTAAGTGGGCCATTTTAGGCTCAAACCATATATAGTCCTTTCTAATCTTTGCTTTGATATTTTGTTTATGGTGTCATTTAGGAATCGTCATATAAAAGTAAATTGATGATTGATGATTTTCTGTCTTTGATAGATGATGTGCCTGTAAAGCTCTTTAACAGTGTGTTTAGAGTTCAAATCATAGCCCAAAAGAATTAATCTTCAAGTTTCAAAATACATGCCAGAGTTATCTTTCTTTTCCTAGAAAATTCTTGATCAGTGCAGTAGCCTATCAATTATATTGGGGCCAAAGTAAGAAAAAAAATAATGAATAAATAAACCACTTGTATTAAATATACTGTGGTATTGTAATGAATGTCAATAAAAATGTTCAATTATTTGTTTGAAGATGAAAGGCTCCAGAAGGAGCAATGTTCCTCGAGTGCGCTACATTAACAACAAGTCAGAGATCTCCATCAGTGTTCCTACAGGGATACAGTTTCCCTTCCCTCCACAGAGAGCAATGTAAGTAATATCCAGGTTATAATGATCTCTCTTTGGTTTTGATTATATTTACTGCAAGTCTCTCTGCCTGTAGAGTAGACACACCATCTTAGTTTACACAAAAATCATCCAGATTTTTTTATAAGTGTTTCAAGCTGTATTTCAAATAATCTACTTCACACGAATTATCTAATAATTCAAATGATTTTGCATCTACAATATTTTGTGGAGTTGTTGATTATTTTTAACTGTTGCAGGCCCCCCAAGCAGGCAATCAGCTGTGGGGTGGGTGGGTGTACCAACCAGAAGAAGTACTCCTGCTCCAAGACAGGAACCCCTCTGTGTAGTTTGGACTGTTACAAAAAGAACCTGCTGCAGAATGCTGCCCAGATCCCAATCCCTGCCACTTGATGGCTTATCCTCTGACCTTGACCCAGCTATGAGGGTACTGTGCTGTGTTATGCTGAAGATGGCATTCACATTGAACAGCCACTGATAGAAATCTGACCATGATGGTAATGGAGGCAGGATAAATTTGTCAGTGCTGTATTATACTACTGTACAGTCAGTGTCATACTCAAGTCAAAGAACAAGTTCTCGTCTGAGTAATAAAACTGTACTGTCTGTTCATGGGTTATGTCTTGAAACTCTTAAAAAGATTTAATTTTGGGACAATGTTTGTGTATTCAGTCCACACTCTCTCATTTTGACCTTTGTTCTCTAATTCTAAATATTTCAGCCTATTATGTAGTCTTGTATTAGTACAGAAATAGGAGAAGGAATAAATGATTGATAAAACTCTGTGTGGAAAGTTATGTTTAAAAAATATATTGATGTCTTTTTATTTTATTAATTTCTTCAATGAAAAATCAAACCAACTGGACAGAATGATTATATAAATTTGACATGATCCTGGGTTGATAAAAATTAACAACTTGTCAAGTAAGACTAGCAAAATGACTGATTATCAGTTTCAGTTTAGACTAATCACTATGGCTTCTTGAAACTGTGTAATGACTTTAACCAATTTTCATAGATGTCAATTTGTTAATGATGTATCACATAACACACCCTTTGATCCAATTGCCATAATTTAAACCGCAATGCTTCTTAAATTAAATATCTTATCACATTTGAGAAATGTTTCATTTTCTTCCTATGGAGTTCTTAAGATCGAATATTTGAACTCCTCAACAGTTGCACTTGAGAAAAATGAAAGAAACTCGATGAGCGTTTAACATTTATTTATTAGAAGATACTACAAATGAAAGCGATAGACTGACGGGGTAATCGGGTGAAAAATGAACAAAATGTACAATGCTAGAAAAGAGAGACTTGCTTTTAGATAAGCTCGTTAATATAAACAAAGTGTTACAACATAATTAATAGTCACCGGATTCGTGATAACAAATTCATTGAAATACATGGATACAATAATGCTGGAATACATCTGACTTTTGAACTAAATATACTGACTGACCTCATGTACCATTTTATGGTTTGAATGAAT
Source organism: Magallana gigas (assembly GCF_902806645.1). Classification (NCBI taxonomy): domain Eukaryota; kingdom Metazoa; phylum Mollusca; class Bivalvia; order Ostreida; family Ostreidae; genus Magallana; species Magallana gigas. Next base: position 56,592,908 of record NC_047564.1, read on the forward strand.
AAACCGAATTGAATTGAACTGGAAGACACACACATATATATATAGCACTGAACAGAATCAACAATACTAAGCATCTAGCTTTAAAGTGTCGGATCTAATATATAGATACTAAGCAAGTAGACTGAATATATAAAGAACTAAAAATGGCAAACGACAGGAACAATAGAAACTACTTAAGAAACTATAAATAAGAACAGCTGTTTTTTGAACATCTTTCGTTCACGTTCGTAAAGAAGGTGTTGATACTGCCGCCGATCGCTCTAAAGTCTTTAATTTAGTAGTAGCTTTAGATTTTGTTTTCTATGATTTTTACTCCTGTAATTTATTTTTTTTGGTCATGAAGAAGGGACTGGTTGTTCCGAAAATTTGACAAGTTCTATTGTTCGTGTCGTTAGCCATTTTTATACTCTCTCTCTCTCTATATATATATATATTTCTCGCATTATCACCGGTGTGAGATCGGTTTGTCCGGTGTGAGACAGCAGTGTGAGATTTTTCTGTCTTACACTGTGTATTACTACGCTGTTTTAAAACGTAAACAAACGTTGTCTGCTGTAGGGAAATGCGAAATAGTGCATTGAGAGTATCCATTAAGGAATTGTGTTGCATAATTAATTACAATTTTTCATATTTTAATTGAAAAAACTGTCGTATGCTTTCATTTAACTTGCACTATTTGAAGCACGCGGAGGGATAAACCGAAAGTAATCTTTTGAACGTCATAACAGAAAGTTGTCAAACATCATTTTTTAAGCTAATATAATGCGAGAAAAATAATCATTCATTATATACTCGTGTGGGATAGTGAAATTCCACCTCGGGGCCAAGATTCACGGTCTAGGACTCGGCAAAGCCTCGTCCTAGACAGTGAATCTTGTCCCCTCGGTGGAATTTCACTATCCCACACTCGTAATAATGAATGATTCTATTAATCTATATTATAGACGAACATTAAATTAACACGAAAGCTGCCATTCCTCAAAATAAATAAAATTGGCTGCAAGCCTGTAGTTCCCGGCTGAAAAAAGTAAAACTGTAATACTGTTCTGTAATACTCGACATAACATAAGAAAAAATATTATTTTTCCAGTCGCTGTGTAAAATTTTACAAAATAAATACATAAAAGGTTGAAAACTGAAAAAAGTTCTTAAAAATTTAAGATTAATATTGCAACAAGGCAATGTACACGTATAGATCCTCTATTGTAAATAAGACAAAAACCAAGAGGTCCAGGGACCACATCGCTCACCTGGACAACAATGCCGTCGAAAATCAGATGTATGGAGTCATTTACAAAACATCTTGACAATTTAGTAGAATTAATCCTGTATAAAAAGATTTTTGAATTTTTCTCCAGATTTTCCTCCAGGTATGTTAAAACATTGATCTCATGTCGTACCATGATGATTTTATAATAGTCATATCACACACATGAATTGAGCTTTGTGGTTCTAGAGATCTTAATAATTGTTTATTTATACATTAAAAAAATATTTAGATTACGACAAAAATATGGAGCTCAGATCCACTCTATAAAAGAAAAGATATTGAAGTTTTACAAAATGACACTATTTGGATGATATGATACGCATACGCCTGTTTAACTCAAAACATATTCCAAATATTGAACATAGTAAAGGATTACAAATCGTTGTTATGTTAAATGTACATTGTTTTCAATGATTTATAAATAAATATCAGATTTGTCGATATTTTAATTTTGCAGTATCCTATCCTTACTTATGTAGGCAAATTTTACAATTCTTATTCACCCCTCCTCTTATGTAACATTCCACATCCCAATGTGGCCCTACCCTACCCCCGGGGACCGTGGTTTGAACAAACTTGAATCCAACCTACCTGACGATGCTTTAACACAAGTAAAGGCTTTTCTGGAAAATTGGTTTTCGAAAAGATCCTCCTCCTATATTGCCCCCCCCCCCCTTTTTTTTTTTTTTTTTTTTTTTTTTACAAACCTGAATCCTCGTTACCTAATACTGCTTTATGCCAAGTTTGGATAAAATTGATCCAGTGGTTCTTAAGAAGAAGATAAATAGACGGACAAAAAGTGATAAAGAAAAGGTCACTTGAGATTAAAACTAAAAAACAAATCTCCAAAACAAACCCCAGAAAAGAAAAACAGTAAAAAGCAAACCTTATTACACCCAACAAAAAATAATAATAAGAACAAGAGGCCCATGGGCCACATCGCTCACCTGAGCAACAATAGGTATAATAAAATCAGCTAAATGGAGTCATAGTCATAATATAAACTATCTGGACAATGTGGTATAATACATGTACATTTAGATCCTGTATAAATAAACGTCCCTTTTTTCACCTTGGATATTCTTATGTTTTTAATCAAGTCCCTTTTCCAACAGGATGATTTTATAGTCATATCACCTGTTGAGCATTGCAGTTCTCAAAAAGATCCTAAACAATTGTTTATATATGGGATATAAACGTATATCAAACTCTGAACCCCTTGAGAGGCCCAAGAATTGTCCAGGGGCCAAAGTCCTAACAATTTTTTAAAAGTATCAGCACTATGTCACAATGCTTGCATATATGTAAAACCATATAACATAACATTTCAGTTTTTGTGAATATATATATATAATTAAAATATTTTCCTTTGTAAAATTTAATCTCCAATGTGACACTATCCTACTCCTCAAGTAAAGATTCAGCTTTTCAAAGCAGGTGGTTTTTAGAAAAAGATATTTTATAAATTGTTCTACTAATATTTATATAAATCCCCCCTCTTCCACGTTGTGACCCCATCCTACCCCCGGAAATCATGATTTGAACAAAATTGAATCTACCCTACCTGAGGATGCTTCCACGCAGGTGTAAGCTTTTCTGGCCAAATGGTTTTTTAGAAGAAGATCTTAAAAGATTAACAAAAAAAAAATTCCAGTTTAAAAGTTTGACCCCCAATTGTGGCCCCATCTTACCCCCGGGGGTCATGACTTTAACAACTTTAAATCAACACTACATAAGGATACTTCCGCATAAGTTTCAGCTTTCCTGGCCGATTAGTTTCTGAGAAGATTTTTAAAAAATTACTCAATATACATTCCTATGTAAAAGTTCCACCCCATTGTGGCCCCACCTTACCCCGGGGACCATGATTTGAACAAACTACTTAAACCTACACTATACACTATACACACTGAGGATACTTCCACACAAGTTTCAGCTTTCCTGGCTGATTAGTTTCGGAGAAGAAGATTTTAAAAGTTTTACGTTATATATTCCTATGTAAATGTTTGACCCCCCAATTTTGGCCCCACACTAACCTTGGGGTCATGATTTTCATAACTTTGTATCAACACTACTTGAGGATACTTCCACACAAGTTTCAGCTTTCATGGCTGATTAGTTTCTGAGAAGTTTTTTAAAGATTTATTCTATATATTCCAATGTAAAACTTTGATCCCCCCCTTGTGGCCCCACCTTATCCCAGGGGATCATGATTTGAACAAACTTGAATCTGCACTATCTGAGTATGCTTCCACACAAGTTTCAGCTTTTCTGGCCAAATGGTTTTTGAGAAGAAGATTTTTGAAATATATCAACAAATTTTAAATTAATTCTAATTATCTCCCCTTGAAAGAGAGCATGGCCCTTTTTTTTAAACAAACTTGAATTACCTTTACCCAATGATGCTTTGTGCCAAGTTAGGTTGAAATTGGCCCAGTGGTTCTGGAGAAGAAGTCGAAAATGTAAAAAGTTTACAGACAGAAAGACGGGCGGACAGACGGACGCCGGGCAAAAAGTGATCAGAAAAGCTCAGCCGAGTTTTCAGCTCAGGTGAGCTAAAAACTGTGCTGTAACACCCTAGCTGGTTCTTATAAGGATCCGCTATCCAAAAAAATTGATAGCACAAGACAGCTTATGTAGTAACAACTTTTCTCTGCAAAGTTGCATTTGCAATACATGTATTCTTTACCAAAGTAAACGGCTTTCTTTATGTAACTTAATCCATTTAAAACTAAAACTACCGAGTACAAGAATAAATATGTGTTGAGGGATCGGTTTCTATTACTTGACATTTAAAAACGATTGACAGCTCATAATTCAACAGAAAATCTGAAAATCATTTCTACAAATTCTTAAATTGTTCGTACGATTCATAGAATCGTTTGTGTATTTTTAAAAATGTTGCTGCAAGACTAATCATAATTTTTTTTATGTGGATTGAAATAATTGTTTGTACAGCTCCTTCTGAAAATCTGTTAAACCATACATTTATGCATACATCAGCACCAAAACATAACAATAGAACATACGCATGATTATCATTTCCCTAAGTACTGTACTTGATGTACAGAAGCAGGTACTGAAAATATATATTATACTCATGCTTTATACCGCAACATAATGGTATTATACGAATTCAAACAATAGAATGCTTTCATGTTGAGTTAAAATGACGATACCTTTGCGCTAAAAATAAAATTTAAAAGCGGGGCTCATTGTAACCATATATAATGAATATCACAAAAACTTTTCAGAATTAATTTCTTTTAAAAGCGAGTTTATAAAGAGCCTGGCACACTAAAACTGTATGAAGACTAAACAACTTATTAGATAAATCAACACCAGTGGGGATAAGCTCCATGCATCGCTGCTGGGGCCACTTCCTGGACTGGCGGTGGTGTCTCTGGTGATCGCGATGTCCTTTTGGTTGATGGCCACTGTGGGGTCGTTGCTATTAAGGTATACAATGATTAATCAAAATTAAATTGAAGATCAATGTGTTTTCAGTAAAAAATTCAATTAATGTAAAAAAATAAAAAAAATTTGAAAAACTGCTCTCAAAACATCGTACTTGTACTATGTTACATGATGTACAAAATAACACTTTACTTTGTAAAATCTGTAAAAATAGATACCAGTTGACACAAACAAAATTACATGTATAAGGAAAAGATGAAATTTCAAATAATGTTAAACTTAAATTTTTTTTTATAAAACTTCTTTAAAAATATTCTTATATTTTCCGCCTTTCGATAGTAATAACAGGAAAATGTTGTATTAAGGACGTTGTTTACTCAGGGTTTGAGTTCTCAAATTCGGATTGTTATAAAGCTCAATGTCATGAGTAAAATTTGTTCTAAACACTAAAAGTATTTATGAAATGAATTATTATTGACAAACCATTCGATATTTTTAATTCGGATTGTTATAAAGTTCAATGTCATGAGTAAAATTTGTTCTAAACACTAAAAGTATTTATGAAATGAATTATTATTGACAAACCATTCGATATTTTTACTTTATTATGGAATTAGGCTGAAACAAAGTTGGACTTTCACCAAACAGATTTTGTTTTTCACTGAAATATTTTTGGTAGTACTGTAATATTCAAAGTTACGATTTTATTTGTTAGGCAACATTATTTTGCATATTTTATTTAGGTTTTATCTCACTTTTTCGTTTAGATTTTCGAATGGCACGCACTAAAAAAAATATTGAAAAATGCTTAAAACGATCATTGACCTCATATAACTTTTATGACTAAGGTCAATATACCTAGTTTAATGCTATAAATGTTTTAGTATTATCATCATTCAGTTTTTTGTAAAATTGAATAAAAAAGGGTAGGAATTTGAAAACTGGTAGAGGAAATTCGGACTGGAATATTCATAAAAATTGTGAATGAAATCTTATTGCTATTCATTAACTGTATTTCATTTTTAAAAAAAGTTTAGCAATTTGTATTATTTTCACAATTAAGAAAATTTCTTAAATTCTTCTTTTCTTAAATTTTCAAAAAATATTCAATGACCATTATCTTAAAAAGTAGGTCATTGGCCCACTTTTTTGAAAAAGAAAAACAGCACTACCATGATAGGTCTTTAACACACAATAGATGGTTTTTCATTATCACCATGCAGTGGAATTTTTTTCATTCTGAGTAAACGTATACCTTAATTAATCATTTTAAAGAGGAGTTCATGAGCTTGTTTAATTCCGTTTTTTGGGAGACTGTAGGCATTCTAGATATATTTTATTAGTTAAAAATGGACAAAATTTCAAAATTTGTTCTTTATTTCCTTTATATTTTATTAAAAATGACGGTTTACACCATGAATTTACATTGTTTTTACCAAAGATTTTAGTTCCGGTACACCCGCTATTAGTATGAAGCATCATTGAAAGGATCTTAAATTTTATAAACGTGTAGGCATCTTTCATTTACTAGATCTTGACCCTAACGACTATATGTTTATGAATTATAATTGTAGTGGTCAGAAATTGACCAATAGAAAATGTTTTAGTGGAAGTAAAGAACCTGGTTTTTTATGGGCTGATCACTTATAGCATTCAGTGGCACTTGGCTACGGATACGGGTTTTCTATAGTTTTTTTTTTTTTTAAATTATCTTAAGTTTTTCCTGGCCGACCTGATGCACTTCGCATTTTTTCGTTCATTTGTAATATGACCATTATTTTACATATATGTCAGGTCGAAATACAATATGGGGTTATTGTATTGTATAATGTAATTAAATATTGTGTTGAAATTAAAATGCAATAATTACGGCGTTCAACCGACATGCACGGCTGGCTGTCATATATTGCACATGTATGTTGTTGTTTATGTTTATAGTAAGTGAAATAAATTAATATACTTGCATTTTGTAACATGATGTACAAAATAACACTATTTTTTGTGATATCGTAGTAAAATGTAAAACCAACTCTTGGTACTTATGGATCCATGCTGGAAGATCACATTTAAAAAGGGATTGCATGTACAACCTTGTACTTTTTTTTTTATTGATTCGTTGCATTCCTTTATATAAACTTGCATTTTTGGAAGCATGCCTTTGTTTATCGAGCCGAGCCGCTCTTTTCTATATCGGGTGGTGACTTGCACTAAATAGACTAAACTCTGATAAATGGATGATTCTCATCATATACAAACACTTTGTAGCATTTGATAAACCTTCCTTTTTTGAGCAAAATGCAAGCAAAATATGATAATCAACATTGATATGGAATACAAAAGTTCATTGATCCAGATCAAACGCAATTTAAAGCGGCTTTTCATATCCACCAATTAAAGCTTACAACAAATTGATTCTCTAAACAATGTGAGGCATGTCGTAACTTGAACATTTTCCTTCTTTTTCCCCCTTCAAAGATCTGTCATTATTGTGACGCTGTGATAGGCAGCGTAAAACACAAAACTATTTCAATTCAAACATCGGTTAGCACCTGACATCAATGCATAGGCAGAGATTATAATAATCGACCGGGTATACATTACACCTGAAAGAAAAGGCCTCATATTTCGCAAGGTATTTAAACAGGGAAATATATCTACCTCTTAAATATATTTACCTAGTTATGTTTGGACAGCTACTGTCGGCCAGATAACACTGCTTTACAGGATTTATCTTCTGACAGGGTGGATCTGTTCAAGGTAATTTTTTAAAATTTTTGTTGTGGTAAAAGAAAAGAAGTAAAACATTTATCAAGTAAATGTTACTATAAGTAAAGTAAGCAAATATTTGCCTCCTTAATGCAAGGTTTTTATAGTCGATAAACAAGATAATTATATCAACATGCAACATAATGTAAGAAATATACTATAAATTAACAAATAATTGATACATTTAATTATTGATAATGATATCATGATATTTATTCACGTGATTCTTTTCAAAATCGATAAATTTGCATTTATTTTGTTTGCACAAACAGATGGAAGTATAGACCACAAGTTTAAAACTTCCTTTATATCGATTACCGCAGGACGACACAGTGTTCCCTATTGAAAACTCTAATAAACACATTACAAATCTTTGAAACAATGACACTTACGACGATGAATTTCATTGGAGTTATAAGATTCTGTCGGACATCCGCTGAAATTTGTTTTTCTGACACAACTACTAATAGAATCAATGCGAGCCTCTTTTAGATACGGGTTGTAGATGACACAGTAACCTAAAATGTAGACAAAAAATTAGTATTGATATTATTGGAATTGTAAGGAATTTAATATTTCATCGGCCGTTCGATAATAATTTTCATTTTTTTAACCCTTTAAAAATGCAGAATATCAATATTTTTTTTCTACAACCTTTGCAAATGTTTTTAAAATTGCATGAAATCTTTGCAAAGTACCGAAATAATGCTAGCTACGATGAATTATTGTATAAATAATTTTGTATAAATACTGGTACCATGTTGTATCAATTTAACTGTAAGACAGGCTTCCACAGACCCGTTCAGATAGAGTGAAGGGAGACAGTGATACTCCTGGGGATTAGTGCAGATATAGGATGCTGATCTCTGCATCCATGATGTCTCGTTAGTAGGACATTCCATCGAAACAGTAGACATGGTAGAGTTTACCACAATCTGGAAAACAAAGCATTAACTGTTTTTGCAACACCTTTTTCTCAAAAGAAACAATTTCTTAAACGCCAAAGGGACATTTTGTGGTGTGACCGGTCAGCAGAGGATGCTCACTCCTCCTAGGCACCTGATCCTACTTATATCTTTTTAGAGGTCCGTGTTGCTCTGCTTTGAATTTGTATTTCGTTTTATGGATTTTGAGGTGGTTGACAGTTTGAGTTTGTTATTGTCGTTTTTCATTCAAAATATGAGGGTAGTCAACAGGGCGGGTACTACTTGTAGCTCCAATGTAAAAGAAATCTGGCGAGTGCCCCTACGCTTAACAGGCCTCCGTAACGCATGAAGAGTCAGCTCTAACCGAAGACAACGGCTGGTACGTCCCATGTGTTTCAATACGTATGTGAAACATACGGGGTGAAGACACGTATGTTAAACATACGTAAAACGTATGTTGCACATTTTGCTGTTATTTGTATTTCAAACACCATTTTATACATATTTTTTATTAAATATGACTACCGCCAGTTGATCTATATAAATATGAGTATAATGATGTCCTGTATTTTAACGTTACCTAAAACTTGTTCAGTATAGATGGTGGCATACTGAAAAAGCATATTAAACAAGATATCACCAGTCTTAAAATTCTGCGGGGGTTGTAGTGCGTGGTGACGCACATTTCAAAACATGCTCACATTGCTGCAATGCTGACATTGCAAGAGAGCATTGCCAAGCGGAATTTGATTATTATTATTTAAAATTGTGATAACACACTATTGCGATTTCCATGGAAGATCTAGGCAAAGTAACATGAACAGGAAAACGCAATGGGCAAATATGCAATGGGCGATACCACAGACAATGACAAAAACTCATCAGAATGTGTGGGAAAAATGACTGTATCGAAGGTGGCACTTTTTGCCCATTAAACCATCACCTGATGGAAACACCAAAATACAGATTGATCACATTATGATTAACATAAACGGAGACACCCTAAAGAATATGCTAGCGATGCGCAATGCAGATATTGGCAAAACCACAATATTGCCATAGCTAAGAAAGGCCAAGATCAGGACTAGAATAAACAAGCAATTCGATATTGCATTTACCATCGCAAGAACCCAGGTATCGGAGACGAATGTAACATCACGCACATAAATACAGCTAACTCCATGAACAGAAAGCGATCACTAGCGATCATTATCAACCATTCTGTGAGGCCACGAATGCTGCTGTAGAAGTCACTGATACAATTACATAGTACATCATTAAAGAAAACATTCTAGATGCTATTTCACAGAAACGGAAGAAAGGGTAGAAAACAGAGAAAAAGATAAGGAAGTCAAGAAGTCCGCGAAGAGAGATAGAAGCAACCAACAGAGGAAGCAAATACAGCCGCTTAAGGAAAGACATGAGAACTATTCATTTTACAGCGCATCACAGCGGTCATAAAGGGCATTCTGAACATATTAGAATTCTCAGACACCCGACAGGGGACTTAACTTTTCGGACCTTTCAGTTGCAGGAACATACTAGTATCAAGATTGCATGATTTAATTTTTTTTTTATTGAAGTTGGTTTTTAATAATGTTAACGTCAATTTCAAATTGTTCTAGGGATAAATACATCATATATAATTTTGTCTCAATACTTTATTCAAATATTTTTCAATGATTTATTTCAAGTTCAAGTTCTTTATTCCTAGAGACAAATGTCTCATAGGTTATACAATATATATATGAACATATACATATTAAATAAACAGTAAGAAAAAAAGTGTACATAATCAATTTGGATAATTCACATGAAGAGTTCGTTGCTTGTTTGCATAATATAATATCTACCAAAATTACACAGTATTTTAAACAGTAGTTAAACTCCATTTTATTAAAATTTAAAATAGATATACATTGTACCTGTGTACCCACCCACCCCTGTTCTTTTTTAAAAGTCGACATGAGAGGATAGGAAAGACTCAACGTCGAATTTTTTAATCCAACATGCACTGATCATAATTGAAAATTGATTTGTCGTGTAAAAATGGGCTCAGAAAACATCAAAGTGAATACCATAGTAATTTACATGGAAGCATTTAATACTAATGTTGCATACAACTAGCTTTTTCACTCTGAATATACAATAACTATTTTTTTAATTCCATGATGTACACATTCTTCTTTTATTTATAAAAAAAAATTTAAAAATCAATGTCAGAGGTAATAAATAAAATCAGCAGATTTTTGGTAGGTTTAAAAAGATGTTTTGTTAAGTTTAACGAAAGCAGTCTTGTTTGAGGTCCACGTCGAGTGTCTGAGATCCGGAAAGGAGCAGCCCGGATTCAGGAAGGGAAATCATGTTAAGATCACAATTTTGTACTTGATACAGATACTGGAGCGAGTGAGTGAACAGTGTACTGCATGTTGTATTTGTCGACTTTGGGAAAGCCTTCTGGAATTCCTACGGAAGATCACCAAGGCATTACCCCGAAACTGGTTCACATATCCAGTCCGTCTGGTGTCATAAGTTCCTCTTTATGTAAGCAATGAATTAACTTATTAAACTCGATATAAACTGTCCACTTGTTTTACAACTCTGATTTTCTGAAACCGAGAAGAATTGACGAAAAATGTCTTCTTTATGAGTAAAATATAAAGCAGGATTTGTACTTAGTTTTTTGAAGTGACAGAAAGTCAGATTACCCTCTTATTAAGAAATGATGTATGATGAAAATAACTATGACATTGCGCCAATAATTCTTAAACTATTTTTAGGCATGACATCAGTAGTATTAAAAACCAGCTTGATTTGATTTCTTCAACATATTTAAGGCCGCGTAATACTATTAAAACCATTTTACAACGGTAAATTTAACTTGTCTGTATTGATAATTCACATTACACACGATAGTTATGTAATTAATGTAACACTTGAAAAATGCCCTGATAACAAAGAAAGACGCGCGTAGAGACTGGCAATGTCTGTCTGATAAGAACGACATGCAGGCAAGGAACTAGTAAGTTGTGGTAAGAAGAACGACGGGACATGTATTATCTACTTACCACGAACGTCGCACTGAACAGAATAAATGAAAAAATGGAAGACTGCATAACTACATCTGAAGAAGTTAAAAAAAATAGTCACAAAACCTTGGGTGGCAGGGGATAGTTTCGACCCGGTCAAAATTTTGAAATAAAGGGAGAACCTGGGGTTTGGCTGGTTATTTGAGGGGTATAAATTAATAGAATATTTATTGCATTATTTTGTGGATAGAGGAGCTCATGTCAATTTCATTGATATATAACACTTTATTACTGGTAGCACATTTCATGAGATATGGAATGAAAATGCGAAACTGTGGCCAAAATTTTCACTTTCGGTTTTGTGCTTGAAAAGTAGGGTGGGTTCAGAACACGAAATGTCACTCGAAAAGAAGGTGATTGACCCCCCATCAATTGGTGATTATTTGCATGGGTATACATTAAGCTACCAATCCTATGGTAGTTTATGGCAGTTGCTCGGGACTGGAGCGTGGTTCTGGACCCGTGAAAATGTGAAAAAAGGGCCATTTTTCAGAAAATTTTGAGACCGTCCCTGGCTATTCTTTATAGTGCTATATGTAAGTTGTACTTGTTTTATTCTGAAATGTTTTAAAATTCTCAAGAGTCGGGACCATGTGTCCCCTGCATGCAAACCAATTTTAGCAAATTTAAAAATCCACTGAAAAATTAAATCACATATATGAGCACTATCTGCCTCACATTTCCTCGACCAAAAAAACTATCCCCTGCCACCTTGACATTGAGAAGATGAGGTGCATGTGAGGGATAGCATAGTCGAGGCAAAATCATTTCAGGCATTCTTGTATTAATTTAATTTCTTCTGCATGAACAGCCCATTTCTTGCCGACTGGAAAAGTTTTACACCAAAATCATCTTCGCTAGCCAAGGGTTTCCGATACACTACGCTTCTCATAAACCCTTGGCCGATATGCATTGCAAATTGCCGGTCACAGGTGGCGCCGTCTGAACTTTGCTTGAAACGAACGATAATTCTGTTCGCAGAGATTAGCCAATAGAAAAATAGCTTTTATATCCGTTTCGGTAGCAAAAGATAAACTATGGCCACCTCCGCCCACGGGCCCTGGAAGTTATTGTAAATATATTGCATGTGCATGTATAAAAAAGTAAGGGTAGGACACTCTTTTTGGGGTGAAATCGGGTTTGACGAAGTCGGGGCGTTCCTCAAACGAAATTTCGCGATAAATCGTTCAAGTATACTTTACTTACGACATATGTATACATTCGTTCAGCTCCAATGCTGTTCCGTCGAAGAAAAAGGTGTTTTTAGCCTAAGAATTTCGGTAGACTGGTTTACATCCGGTTTAATCGCAGTAAATCGAAAGGTAAGTTCTGATTGGTCATCACCTTTGATAGGCCAATATATCTTATATGTCTTTTCTTATCAATATTTGTCAATCTTTTTCATTGTTGAAAGACCAAACTACCCAGTATCTATATGCATAACTCCTTTCAAACACTTGATACATACTCACCATGACAAAATGAATTGTTTTTCAGTGTACATGCTATAACATTTAAATATGCCGCTTAAACTTTCTTTTAGCATCAGTTTCGCCACCTATTGACGAGCAGAAAAATGACCAATCAGAACTTATCTTTTGATTTACTGCGATTAAACCGGATGTAAACCAGTCTACCGAAATTCTTAGGCACTTGGATGTATAAAAACACCTTTTTCTTCGACGGAACAGCATTGGAGCTGAACGAATGTATAAATATGTCGTAAGTAAAGTATACTTGAACGATTTATCGCGAAATTTCGTTTGAGGAACGCCCAGACTTCGTAAAACCCGATTTCACCCCAAAAAGAGTGTCCTACCCTTACTTTTTTATACATGCAATATATTTACAATAACTTCCAGGGCCTGTGCCTCCGCCGAGATTATTCGGACCAAACTTGGAATCGAAAAATTAACCGATTTCCAACAACAAGCCATAAATGCTTTGTCAGAAAAACGTGATGTGTTTGTGGGGACTAAAACTGGAAGTGGCAAAACAGTAATATATGAAGGCATCGGCATATTAAACGAAAGTGTGACAGTAGTGTTAGCACCACTCCAAAGCATAATGGAGGAGCAGGTTGAAAGATTGAACAAGCTAAATATCTCTGCTATATACATAAAAAGTTCCCAAATGCATGTAAACGATGTCATTGCTGGGAAATACACGTTTATATATGGGAGTCCGGAAATTCTTATTGACACTATAAAGTGGAGAGAGATGTTTCGGCACCCTTTATTCGCCAGAAAACTGGGCTTAATTGTCGTCGACGAAGCTCACACCATTTTGCAGTGGTAAGAAATTTTATGTTAAAAAACTTATAATCAGTTTCTTTCATAACATCTTAATTTTCAAAAGATAACTATCTGATTCAAATAATTATATGTGCAAGTACACAAGTACAGATTGTTTTATGATATTGTGATTAAAAGTTTCGTATTCTATATAGGTTTATAGATGTAAATAAATTTTATTATTAAATTCTATTTGATTTTGCATCTTAAGTAATTATTTCTGATTTGTTTACCAAGGGGAGAGAGTGATAATGAAGAGGAGCCTTTTAGGGAGTGCTTTTCTAGAGTAGGAGAACTACGCTCTTTGTGCCCAGCAACTCCAGTTCTTGCATTAACCGCAACAGCCAGTCCCACTAACCGACGCAAAATTATGAAAAGTCTCTGTTTTAAAATGAATCCTTGTGTGATAGTGGACAGCCCAGACAGAAATAACATTAAAATTTCTGTAAAAAAAGTCAAAAACAATTCTGAAGTGGAGGACAGTTTAGACTTTATATTCAGTGGTCTGAAAAATAAAGGTAAAGACTTCCCAAAGCATCTAATTTTTTGCAACACAATTAAAGAATGTTCCATTGTTTACTGTGCCCTGGTTCAAGAATTTGGATCGACAACTTTATTAGTTAATATGTATCACAGTAAAACTCCTGACGATGTGAAGAAATTCATCCGAAAAGACATGGAAGCAGAAAATGGAAGCATTCGCGTCTTAGTAAGCACAAGTTCTGCAGGAATGGGTGTAAATTTTAAAGATTTACAGAACATTGTACATTTTAGCCCTCCGCGGGACATGGACACATTTATTCAACAAATGGGACGGGCTGGAAGAGACGGGAAGTTTTCTCAAGAACTTATCTTATATAAAAGTCATAAAAATCAAATGAAAAATCTTGATCATGAAATGATGAAGCTTATTACCACCGATTCAGATTGTCGAAGAGAAATAATTGCAGAATGTTATTTGACAAAAAAAACCCTAGAAACTGTAACTGATCATAATTGCTGTGATATTTGTGAAACCAAATGCAAATGCAATGATATTGAATGTCCTCGCATACATCCAGCATTTTCCACTATGGACGTTTCAGTGACTCAGGAGCCAACAAGGACCAGAAATGTTTCTGTTGAGGACGAAGAACTTTTGAAACATAAGCTAAAATTACTTAAGGAATCACAAGACCAAAATTCGTCATCTTTCATAACAGACTTTGAGAGAATTTCTTTATCAGCTATAGAAAACATCATCAATAATGCAAGCACATTATTCACCGTTGATGACATTTTGCACTATGTTTGGTCATATAGCATGGCAAAATATGTTCATGAAATTATTTGTGATGTTTTTGATGACATGATTATGATAGAAGACTCAAGCTCAGATTCAGATTAAATTTGTTTAATGAACGATTTTTTATTGTTTATTTTACTCCTAAATGAAATAAAATTGGTAAGGCCACCTTAAAAAATACTGATTTTTTGTTCTCCAAAAACAGTGTCCAAAGTTTAAGTCTGTGGGTAAGCTTTTAAAATAAATTTGATGGTAAATTTGACCGTGAGACTGTAAATCAAAAATCAAATTTGGTTATTTTGTCAGCTTTGAGATGGCAAACATACAATTCTTAAGGTGACCTAAAATTTAAGTTAAAGCAAACTATCAGAAAACCAGTATCTGATTTCTTGAGTGACTGTTTATTAAGTCCTACAGCTGATGTTAAACAGTATCAATTAAATTTGCAACTTTACTAAAGACATTTTTCCAATCAATTATAAACATGCATAATATGAATTTAAAAAATACAGTTTTGCTTGTTTTTACTATTATTTAGAGAAGAATTTCATGCAGACTTGCAAAAATAAATTGATTACGTATTGCAAATATATAATTAGAGTTATCATACTGTTTCATCTTACAGTTTTTATTTCTCAAAATATTTCACTCGATGCTCGAATCTTTTGCTTTGTAATCCATGAATGTAATTTGGGAAGGTTTATTCTTTCGTATACATCTTTAAAATTGTCAAAAGAACCATATGTTCTGCCTGCTTCAGAATGAAAAACACGAGCTGCAAGGAGTTCATTCATTATAAGGTACACATCATTCGAACTATCTGTTTTGGTTCGAGTTTTTCCAGCTTTTAAACTTGCTGCATTTTCTTCAAGATTTTCTTTCATCTCCATTTGCAGATGAGCAGAGAGACCTCCTTTCTTGGCACTCAAATATGTGAAGTTCCCTCCCTGTTTCTTGATGATTTTTTTCACTAGCTGTACATGCAATTCCACCAAATTATCATTGGGAATATTTTTTTCAGTACCTCCATTTGTACTTGCTGTGCAGTTCCAGAGATATTCTTCAGCCTCTTTAGGAGTCAAGATTGCAGTAACATATGCTTGAAACCTCCATAGCCACATCTTGTACTTGGTCTGACCCCTAACTGAAGCACACAACATTTCGAATTTGGAGTTCCTTAGTATTCTGTCTCCATCTCCCATTCGAAATGCATTATATGTGTCTCTTAACAGTCAGGCATTTTTCATGAAAGATGCCCTGTACAATGCTATCAGATCTGTTTTGCTTTGTGACTGTTCTTGCTCCGGGACATCAAATATCCAGTTATGCTTCTTGATCAAATGTCTTTTAAAAAAACCCAAGTGTTTTGTACTCCTTTAGGCAAGTACATGTGTACTTCTTAGTTAATGGGTCATGCATCTCTTGTATTAAAGCTGAATTTTGGTCTAACTCCATTGCTTCTTCACTTATTTGCTGTGGATTTTTGTCTGAAAGATAATATTGAAATATTATTTTAAGCTAAACTGGAAAATAACAAATTACTGCTTTCGACTTAAACATGGCTTAGGAAAATTTAAAATACACTATTTAAATGAAAGTATAAGAAAACACGTCAATGAATACAAACTAACAAAATCTTACGAGGAAAAATAAATTTACCTTTATCCTGCGTAACATGACGATCCAAGATTTCTTGTGCTAATGATGATAACCAGTCATATTGTTCATCATGGCTTGCTATCTCTAAAAACTGAGACGGTTTGAACTCCTTTGGTTGTTCATCCAGTTCTGTTATGCCCATTACATTCATGGCAGCAGCCAGTATAAATGCATCAAGGCAATCCTCTACAAAAGCAAAATGCTGCCTACAAATATAGAAAATTGAAATTGCACAGGTAAGAAAAAAAAAATCAAAATACGTTGAGTTTTTATACATATTTTACTATTTACCGAAATGCTCCAGTTACACCATCAGGTCCTGTCACATCAACTCTATGTACAATGTTGCGCAACTGAAAGAGTGTTCCTTGATCTGCAGCAGACTCTGTTTTGTAGAATTCTTGATAGATAAACTAAAATTTATCAAAATATTATAAATTCATTAAAACACAATCTTATACATGTATTAACTAATGTTAGCCAAACTTCAATTCATTTAAATTGATTAGAAAATAATATTTGATTTTGCAATGAATTTGTAGATAAATGAAAACTACTACTAGAAAACCAAATCTACTGTTATTTGATATCAGAAAAATCGTTGCAAATAACACAGTCATGTAGTCGCAATTGTTGGATTGGCTAGGATGATTTCTTATGGTAGGTATCCCCCCCCCCCCCCCCACAACCTTCTCCATCAAGAATAAAACAATCAAGGTTCCACAAAGTAGTTTTTAATTTTTTAATGGTAACCCCCCCCCCCCCCCCCTTTGAACAACAATGCTACATGCCTGTGATATTTTCAAACATAAACAATGCATTAAATGTCTTGTATGTTTATTTTTTAACAAGCTGTTTATTTCTTAATCATATGCATGTAGTTGTGTAATAAAAAAAAAATTAATAAATTAAAACCAAATAAAATCATACACGTTTCTTGATCTCTGAGCATATTATGTTTAGATACTTCTAAAAATTTAAGACAACATTTAGTCAAACTTTTTTTTAAATATTTTTTTTTCAGTAATAAACTAATCAGATACAGTCCAGAAACAGAATTCTATTTGGTCTTAAAATATTTTAAAACAAAATGTATTTCTAAAAATCATGCAACTAACTTGTGTAAATATCCAACAATGCAACAAACTGATAAATCATCAGGAACTTCAAATGCAAAGGTTGAACTTTCCAACGGGAATGACAACCAACAAAGAACTTGGGTGGAACCATCAGCTAACAGGAAAGCATCAACAATACCAGAAGGAAATTCATCATTCTGTGTAAACCCTCAGGCCTATGTACAACCCCAGAGAGTCTGAAGTGATCACTCTGTCCATTTAACATGGCCAATTGAGCGGAGTACGCCCTCTCATTGGTCAGCACATCTCCTCCAAAAACTATTTTCCGAATAACAGAGGGTGGGTTGTCATCAGTGTGCGGAATGTAGTTTTCGTGGATATGCTGCAGAATTGATATCATCTCCTCCATTTTGTTTTCACTTTTATTTAGTAAATCTAAATGCAAAATTGTGATTTTTGGGAGAGTTCTTTCACATAACGGTGATCTATGAAGTTTGGTACACTTTTCTGGAATGGTTTAAGGCACTTGATATGTTTTACGAGAACTTTCACAATATGAAATCGAAAAGAAGCATCAAGATTCTTGCAATCATTGCTGCTTGGCAGGAATATATGATTTGGAACGCTTGATATCTCTGCCAAAGGTTTGTCATTTGGTAGTGAGGATATGACTCTCCTCTGTACAGCAAGATTGAGAAACCAATGTATGCTCTGTCGCTGTTTTTCCTTCGTCATATGGGAGGGGTGCTTCATTAGATCAATATTGTCCCCAATGATTTCAAATGAAGGCAGTTCTTTTTCAACTTTATCACGGTTTTTTTGGACGTAAAGGGAACCAATGTGTTTGCTTCTTTCTGATGATGACTGAACTGTATCACTGATGGGAGATAGACTAGAAAATACATTAACTGACACTTCTGGAAAAACCAAACTTCCCAATTTGGTTTGAAATTTCTTCTCCGGGAGAACCAGATCTGATGTTTGAAAGCATGTACCAGACTGCATCGTTGATAATGATTCCTTCACATCTGTCAACAGCTTGCAATTACTGGTACTGTATGATGTACGAGTGTCAGTGGTGAATTTCATCTCAAAGTACATTTTAGCTGATTGGTCAGATGATTGCTGCAGAGGGTGATAATCTTTGCTGTCAGTGATGTCAGGAGTATTTAAAACTGCAATCACAGCTTTTGTCCTTTTGATTAGGTACATGTCCTTTTCCTGCTGTACTTTTTTCAAAAGTGTTGATTCGATCAATTTCTGTTGAGAATTTAGTATGGCCTTCCTTTTCTTCTGAATTGCATCAGATCCAACACAAACACCCAGGCGAGAGAGCAGCTGCAGAGCCTGAAAGAAATACCCAATTTAAAGATGATGTCCCTTCATAACAATATTTTTGTCAACACATATATATAATACCAGTATAACAATTTAAGTTACCAATTTATAGAATTAAATCACATCAGGATCGGAATACTAATAATAATTAATATAAATGAAATCCCGATCTACCACACATACATGTGCTGTGAATGTGCATGTATTATGCCTGAATGAGTTACCTATGGTTATGAGTAGCATGTTGATATAAATAAATTGCATGTAAATATAAAAAGAGATTCTCATTTATCTCATACGTGTGGTGTATATTACCCGTGTGATAAACCTTTGCTATATCACACGGGTAATGCTATATCAAATACTTCCGGTCGGAACTACTTTTGACACAGCCCCTCGCTTCAACGCTTCAGTGACCTATTTTCGAAGATTTGCTAGTATTTTCAACATAACTATATCAACTACAATAAGTTATATAAAATGGATTTTGTCAAAGACTTCAATTACTTACAAATATGAAGGAAAACACATAACTGCGTAGCATAGGCGTCGGAACCCGGGCTATTGGGGGGGGGGGGGGGGCTTAGCCCTCCCCCCTCCCCCCCTCCCAACTCTTTTTTACAAAGTTATACATAACTGTAACCAAAAGACCTTTTTTTCTTGTTTGTCAAGATTTTTGATAAGTTTAGCCCCATTCAATTTTTCAATTTGCTTTGTGTAGTTTATAAAACTGCAAATTACGTTAACTATCAACAAGTTCATCCTGACGACGCGATGGAAACAGAGCGTAACGGTTGTGCAAATTGTGTTTATATACAAGACCTTACCGAAATAATGTTTCATAAGACTTTGATTCCACCACCAGTAAGCATCCTTATTCACTATTTTCAATCCCTAATCATTAGGCTTGTGTTTGTGTTATACAACATCAACAACTGTTCCTTGTTGAGTCAATTCAAACTAACGTGCATTCGCAACTTTGTGTATGTCAACAAACTTGATCATTCAAGTCTTCTGATCAGTATTTCCATTTAATCAAATGAATAAGCTCTAAGAAAAATTATTTAGAGCTAAAAAATCATTTCAAGGTTTATTTCAGTGATACTTTACATTAAAACAGTTAGATTTATCTCAGAAATGACGTACTAAATTGTATTGCGCAAGGTCACAATAACCGGATAACACAACGTTGCATCATCGTTTTTAATCTTTGAAAAAAAATAAATTCGGGTCATATAAGGGACTGTCTCAAAGGCTTCATAATATAAATCAAATTGTATGAGATAAATAGAACATCTATAATTGTGTGATTTTATATTTGCTTTATCCAACTCGTTGAAATGGTTATATTCGCTCGGCAAGCCTCGCGAATATATACACCATTTCAACTCGTTGGATAAAGCAAATATAAAATCACACAATATAGATATCCTCTATATATCTTATCATGAAACTTGTGGAATGTCAACAACATTAGTCACACATAAAGTTGATAAACTTTGCTCCGCACATCCCTTGTTTACAGGTCCTAAATGTACAGAGTAATACCGAGTTTGTGTTATTAAAAGCGTTGATCAAACCTGCAGATATCATGAGATATGCTAAGTACTGTAGTTTTAGGAGGAAACTTGAGATGACAGCCCTTGTAACTTGAATTTTCTCGTAGAACTTCAGACATATACACATACATATGTACTTCTTTCATTCGCCAATATTACAACATGACTTAATCATTACTTACCTAAACACATTTTGATAAGGCTTTAATAAGCTTCTCAATTCTTGTAAAATGCCCCGTCTTTCCACTGTCAGTTGATCTAATTTGTGGTGTAGGTCGAAGTCGATTTTCGCCAGCTTGTTCAGTCGATTAAAACACTTCATGCATACATAATGGGAGCTATCTTTCGGCGGCTCATATCCGAGGACTTCTACTAGTTGTGTCTGAGGGTGAAATGTTACCGCACCAATTGTTCTCCTTTGCTTTTTTGGTAAAAGTGAGGAACATATCTCACATGTGGCCTCGGAGGCCGCCATTCGTTTACGATCCGAATTTTCTATGGTATTTTGACCATTTTAAAAGTTCAAGGTCGTTAACTGTAAACAGCTTTTTCATTGGTTCCACGACCGACTGCAACTCTCCAATGAAAATTGACCGGCAATTTACAATGCATATCGGCCATGGGTTTATGAGAAGCGTAGTGTATCGGAAACCCTTGGCTAGCGAAGATGCACCAAAATGAATATGTGCGAACTATTAGGCTAACTAATTGCGCGTCATTTGATTAACCTATCAGTTTGGCCATGGGGTCTAGGAAAAGATAAAAACATGAGAGGTTGCGAATAGGGAAAGAAACTTAAGCTTTCTGATTTTAAGGTTGATAATCACCAAGCTTGATTTTTTGCAATTTTTAAGAGAGTTTCTTTAAAAAGTTTTAATTCAATTTGTACATTCTGCCGAAGACTAGTACACAGAATTTTGTTGTATATTAATAAAACGACTTTTCCAGTCGGCGAGTAACGTTTGGGTATGCTGCTTATGCATAAAGAAGTAAATGAAAGAATCAAGATAAATATCATAGAACAGGATGGTAATAGACATTTCCCCGCTGCTTTCCCGTTGAAAGCTAAAATGATTGCAATTCGATCATGAAACAGGGTTATATACTTTAGGGTATAATTTTATTACAGAATAATACACCTGTGCCGCCAGATATGAAGAAAAAAGTGTCCTTGTGTTTCTAAGGAGTTATTGTTTTCATGCTGAATAATTATAAATGAATATGTTCTGTAGATATAATTGAAATGGTATTTCATATCGACAGTGCTCAAAAGATTACTCTCGACCCACGACGCGTAATACACGACGATGTAAAAAAAAAAACCCGGATAGCAAAAGATCATCATATCTACTTAAAATTAGAACTTCCATCCGCTCCCCAGTTTTCGATGTCGAAAACCGGGGAGCGGATGGAAGTTCTAATTTTAATTAGATTGAAAGATCACCTGACTTAGCTGGATGACTATGATGACCTACAATGTAGATTCAACTGGTTACACAGACGTATAAGCTATTTTGAATTGTAAAAGTTGTTATTTAAAATCGCGACTGTTAAAGGCGCACGAAATCTTATGCAACAGTAACCGAGTACCTGTCCAACTCGCTCATCCTGTCTTTTTGACTAACGGATTGTAACGCAACATTCTTTAGTCGTGTAAAACAAAATTCTATTTAGAAGGAAAAGTTAGAAAATATTGAATCTTTGTCTTTGCTTTCCGGTAATGTTACTATATAAACATAGACTTGCAGGTCTCTATTTTGTTTTAATGTTTTTATATTTCTTGCAAATTTCTCTGTGTTCATATATGATAATTCCTGCTCTCAGAGAGAATTGGCATCAATTAACAGTAAACGTACCGTATTAAAAATAGCACCAAATATTAAATACAGCGACTTGAGCAAGTCTACGTTAAATGCAGCAAGTAGTGAACAAACAAAATGAAAAAATAATCAGATTTATTCATTATTGTTGTGAACTCATGTTTGGCTGACATTGCTAAACGAAGGGTTTGTGATAGAAACAAAATTGATAGCGCGTTGATATCTACAAGCCACCTACAATACATAGAATACATATCTCCAGGCGATTGAACCTATCATTACCATGATAATACTCATTACTAATGCGCACGCTTTGTCAGTTAGTTTTGCACTAGCATCATAGAAATAAAAAAAAATCTTTATCAAAATTAAGGAAATTTAAAAAGCAGTGTAACAAATGTTAAATAGGTCATGACGATTCCGATTTCCCCCTTGGTACCCCTCTTTGGAATGCATTCTCGCTCTTATTCGAATATCGAGCAGCTGTGCATAGTACTATTTAATATAATGTGAATCGAAGCATACAGAAAATAATTGGTAAACAAGGGCCTCGATCTTTACTTCCTTCGTTGCACTGGCAAAGCCTGATCATGATATGCGCGATATACGCATATTCGTACGTACGATAGAGACCGAGGACCAGTCTACTCGACTCTAAATATGTTTTACTTCATATTAAAAAACTTCTATGACGTCACCCATTGTATTTAGTCAACGTTTATTTTCACTATTCAACCAGCAGGTGTTGGATATATAAATATCCAACTGATAGGAGTTGGATATTTTTAATATCCAACCGTCAATCAGTTGGATATTCAAATATCCAACTGGGCATTAAACATAGAAAACTGAAAAAATGTTGAAACGTGTATTTCCAACATAAATCCAAATTTATAAAACAGAATTTTGTCATCCATAAATGTATATCCGATACGCCACGAATACATTTTTTGCAGAAATATCTCCTTTTCTTAATTTTGATAGATTCGGGATCACATATAAATCACTTTCATAAACTTTTAGACTTCCTCTTTGAACCTTGAACCATATCACTCCTTCTAATTAGTTTAACAATATAGGAAATATTGTCGCACTATGACTTCATAAGACTCCTATCAATTTTTTTAGATAAATCATCGTCTGTTAATTGACGTCAAAATTCTGATTTTTCCTTTCTCCTTGCAAGTTTAAAATATCATTCATTCAAACGGTATCCATGTCTTTCCAGGAACTGTGGATCTCCATAAACATTGTACAAGTGTGTACTTTTCGTTAAAAAATTCATCTTCTAAATCTATGTCTGCTCAGTACAGCGGTATGGTTTTCTATAACATGCGCACCTGTTCACTCGTCCATGATTAAAAAGGTGTGTTTGGTTAGGCTATTGTGTATGGTATTGCTGGAATTATACTTTTGTATGACATCACAGTTGGATATATGAATGGGTCAAAGCTTCTTAGAGGCTCAAATGGGGGAATTTTTTTAAGTAAGATAAATAACTCGATAGTGTTGAATAGTTTAGAGAAAACATCCCCTCCTCGGGCCTTCGGCCCTCGGAGGGAATGTTTTCTCTAAACTATTCAACACCATCTCGTTATTTATCCATTACATATCCATTTCCCATGCATCATATTCAAAATAACGAATGATATTCTTATCTGATAATGATTACCTTAAATCTTCTTCGGGAAGAATGAAACATGAATTAAAGATTATTCCTGCTGGGGGGTCACATACATGATTTGTAGTGGCGGATCCAGCAATCTATATTCGTCTAACTCAAGCCACGATGCATTTTAAAATTTCATAACATAATAATTTCAGAAGGAATTTATTTGAATCGGACGCTTCGATCTGAGAATCATAAAAACAATCTGAGCACCACTGAGTCGGACATTATACGTTTAGAAAACTAACAACCGAAACACAATTCAACCACCATAATTACTAATACTGAATATGATATTATGAAAGCATGCTTAGAGTATCGATCAGGTTCTATAGTAAAAAAAAAAATTAAAAACTCTTTGGGCACAAAATGGGGGATCGGGTGTGATGCCCTGGCCTTCGCCTAATCTGCAGATGGAGAGCAAAATTGCAATTAATTTTCACTGAATCTAGATGATAACCTTTACATTTTATTGCCCATGGGAGCTACTACAGTAGCATTTTGTAGATTTACAAATAATTAAAACTAAAATTGTTCTCTCTAACTTTAGTTTTTGATGAACACGAGTGGCCGATGGGAATGCAAAAATAATGAAATTTTCATTAATATCCATTGATGTAATAACTAGATAATCAGAAAAAAGGTTAGAACAGCAAGTTAAAGAGTTTCAACAAAATGTCTTAAAGATTGGAAAAACCAAAGAGGCATTTATTTTGAGAAATTTGCAAGTGAAAGACATGGATTGCATAAATTTGCAGAGAATACGTTTTTCGTATCTTATATACCACTTATGTTTAACAGTGTCACATATGTGACATATTTTAACCTTTAAAGCCTTGAATTGCTCACTCCCTTTATCTCTTCTCATATAGCAATATTATATGATTACCATATAAGTAATAAATTATCCTACAAACGATCATATTGTTACAGGGCCATCCCCTTGGGTTAATTATCTTTAATAAGTGTCGGATGAAAAATGTGGTATGAAAGGTTTGATAAGGTTGCAGGTGCCTACGCAGGCGTTGTAGCCCTGTTTCCCAAGAGTATCATTTTAGCTCGTTAGGCAAGTGAGAGAGAGCGAACATGAGTCTATAATTTCTGAGTTAATATTTGTAGTTGTCATTTGTTTATTGTGCATGATAAAGTTCTGAGAGATGAAAGTGAGCAGTTGATTGAGTTATGGGTGAGTCTGAGGAGTGAGAGATAATTGGTATGGCCATACCCAGGGAACACGTGGGAGACAGGATAGAAGGAGTTTGGATGTTAAAGAGTGAGGACGCACTTGTGATATAACCTGTGTTTCTTATATATTGTGTAATTCGTGTTCGTTGTAAATATGTAAATAAACTTGTAAATATAAACAATAGTTATCAATCAGTGCCGGTGACAGAGAGGACCCCCGTCACAATATGTTTAATTCTGATATAAGCCCTTATTATAAATTTAGCATATTGGAATTTTATGATTCTTTTATTGAAACCTAAAATATGATTCTGATATGAAGCCCTTTTTTATCATCTCATATTAGCACAATTATAGCAGAATTGTATAAGTTTGATATGTGGCAAAATCATCTGTGTAAAAGCACTGCTCTTGTGATTTACAAATTGTGTAATGTTCAGATAAATTGTCCTCACGTCACTTAATAATCTTTACAAAATCATTCAAACTTGTTAAATGGTAGTGATAAAGTTTCTGACAGAACCAAACAAAAGAATTGGTGCTACTTATACTGTGGTTTCATCAATATTCGTTGAATACCAATTTTCGTGGATTTCGTTGTTAAGTTGATCCATGAAATTAAATGTTCATTGAAATGCAATTTCTATTAACATTTTGTATTAATAGGGTCATTGGCCACGATTTTACGTATCCTTAAAACTGTGATTTTCCCTTTATCCACGAAAATTGATACCCTTGAATATTAATGAAACCACAGTATTTTAGATTTCAAATGTTTATACATGCAGAACACTGGCGTCGGAAGCAAATTGAATGTGGGGGGGGGGGGGGCTAGACTAATCCTCAGAAATATTGAGAAAAAAGTAATTTCCAAAATCATGGAAATCCTAATCCGGGGGGGGGGGGGGGGGGGGGTGGGGTGGGGGGGGGGGGGGCTGAACCCTCTATCATGCTATGTTTCTAATGGTTAGGTATAACTTTGCAAAAAAAAGTGGGGGGAGAGTCCCTAAGACGAATGGTAGGAAAATTAAAGAACCATCATTATTCAAACTGAGAAGTGAAAATAAATGCTCCTTTAGCATTATGACATGAAAATATATATTTTCATTCACTTTCTTTTCCCCTATTCAATTGCATTGATTGATTTGAGTGATATTTATGCATAACACAGAAGACCCAGTCACCAAATCTGGTGCGTATGAATACATTCAGTATTTCTCAAAGAACATGACTCGCTCTCCTCGCGACTTCAGACCGAATTACGACCCGGTGTTATACTTACGCTGATTATATTTCATTGTTCTGAATATTTTCTAACAGTTAAATGACTTCAGTTGATTATCTTTTAGTATACCAAAAATAAATTCATCAAATTACAGAACACAATTTTATTGTGTTAAATGATTTAAAACGCTGTGGACTATTTTTGTCAGCATAATTCGACTGTTCCAGTTGCTCTTCCGTTAATTGCGCATTACTCGTTGAAAAAGGCAGAAATTTTTAAAAATAAACTATATTTGCGGAAAGGAAAAAAATGTTAAAAAACGTAAATATAAGTATTGAATCATTATTCAATTTGTATGCACACACCGTTGCAGTTATGAGACCACATCTTTAAAAAAAGAATGATTCAATGCTTAAGTATAACAGCGTAAAAGTTAAACCAAGAGCACAAAAAGTTTAACGTCAATATCAATTTGACAAAGTAAATTTGATAGCATTCTGATTTGATTGTCATATGAAGTAATTATCATGTACCGTAAATCAAATTATATCAGAATCATATGATATGGAACATATCATTCTTATTGTTCTTTTGTGATTTAAATAGTATTCTGACACGAAAAGCATCTCACAGGAGCAATTGATATGTGGCAAAAATGCCCATTTGGTTGTTCACTTCTAGTAAGAATACAAGTAAACAATTTACATTAAGCCCCTTTCACAAGTGGCACACGAGCACTTTACAACACTTTGCGATCGGATTTTTTTTTTTTTTAGATTCGAACGAGCTCTCTCATACGTTGCACGAGCTCTTGCATACGTTGCCGGACTCTCGCATTCTTTGCATGCATTTTAGTGCTCAAGTCTCCTCAAAATAGTGGACATGTACACTATTCAGACGCGACCGAATGCGATCCAAATCATCGCAGTGCAACGCACGAACATTAGTACGAACGTTTTACAACTTTTGTGTACTCGCAAGAGTGATGCACGATTATTAAAGGTCGAAAGATGAATCGCTGCGGTATATGCGTGTGTTTTGCGACCACGAGACTGTTGCTCAACATGTATCATGTAATCTTGCAACGTTTTACTACCATTGCACGACTAATCAGCCTCAATATGCCATGCTTTGCCACTATAGTCTGTCCCAAGATATTTTTGCCGCATATTTTCTTAAATTATTCAATTTTTATAAATACCTCTTGGTTCAGACGATGTTCATTCAATAGTATGAAAAAACCCCAAGATTTCCCCTTTAAAACGCCCCCTCTAGCTTGTCGGGTATCAGTACACGGCTAAAAATAAAAAGTCTACGAGGTTTTTCTATTGCCAAGGAGAAGAAGACGTCCGGATGATAACGTTGAAAAATTGCGCGAGGGGTCCCGAGTACTTCCGAATGGAGAAAAGATGTCAACATTCCCCATTATAAATCTCCGTAGGAAATCTGTTTTCGTTCCTGTGAATTTTTACGAGGGAAAAATGATAATGTGTGAATGAAATTATCTTGGGAATTTTCCCCTTCATCGATTTTAATTGCACTTCAGTCACAGGTATGTGTATTTTTTATTAAAAATCGTTCAAATATGCAGCATAAATATCTTGGGACAGACTATAGTACATGTAGTATATATACCCTGTTTAAGCATCTCTGTTTCAGACCACAATTGACAATATACATTTATTGCATGATGGTGAGGATATTTGAAGATTTATTTCTCCAAGAAGAATCATATTTGTTTTTCTGGGGGAATAAATCTTCATTTTCCCTAAACATTAATGCAATAAACGTTTTATTATACCAAAATAACATATGATTATACAAACAACGTTGATTTCTAAAAATAGTTTGGCTTTTCAAAGGTAATAACGTCGTGATTTATTGATTTCCTATGTTACTGTCTCGCTTTTCTTTCAGAATTACGAATCATAGATAGTTAAGTTGGTTTTATGATATAAAGATAATCATAGTGATTAATTAAATATTTTTGATTTAATCATATTTGTATACATCGTATGCTCATATCGGCTTTTTCATTCCTATGAAATCGCCCTGTCACGTGTCTTTCAATCCACCAATCAGATATAAAAGAATTCTCTTATTGAGGTATAATACTAAATGCTGCAGCATCTCTCTTTCTTTTTTGGCGACGTTCTTTCGCTTTGAACTATGTCTACTGAAGAGCGTCGGGAATGGGCGGCATAGGCGTCGGAAGCAAATTGAAAGTGGGGGGGGGGGGGGGGCTAGACTAATCCTCAGATATATTGAGAAAAAAGTAATTCCCAAAATCATGGAAATCCTAATCCGTGGGGGGGAGGGGGGGGGGGACGTAGTAAACCTATACTTCCAAAAAAAAAATATTACTTCCCCAATTTTTTTTCTCCAAAATCATGAAATTCCTAATCCGTGGGGGGGGGGGGGGGGGGGGGGGGGGGGGGGGGGGGGGGGTTAGTATGTTTCTGAATCTAACCTCTCAATCTTTCAAGGTAAATTTTAGGAACCAATAATCTTTCCTGCGAGAAAAAGTGGGGGGGGGGGGGGGGCTGAACCCTCTATCATGCTATGTTTCTAATGGCTAGGTATAACTTTGCAAAAAAAGTGGGGGGCTAAGCCCCCCCTAGCCCCCCCGGTTCCGACGCCTAGGGTCAGAATAACCCTTGGTTCCAGCAAAGATCAATAACAAAGAGTAAACTTTAAACTTAATTTATTTAGAGTAATTTATATATAAATACACTTACTCTAAGAATCCTAACTAAAGAGTGTTCATTACAATCTGCCGAATGGATCAAATCACAATGTCCCTGTAAGTAGAAAACTGTTCGGAGTTTAATGTCTTTGAACAAAAGTCCAATGAGAATTTATTCCTATGAGCACTGTTTTAAAAAGGTTATTTATACTAAAATATAAATGTAGCAAATTCTAGAAATTATATATACAAGAAGTTACATGAATTACCTGGACACTCCAGAATATTCTAGAAAGAATAACTGACCACTCAAGAATATTCTATTATACAAACCTACTATATATAACAGTACTATGGAACGCATGATTAGCTTTAAGCCCCTTTTACAATTGACGCACGAGCAGAAGCAACAAAATATTCGTACGACCGAATAAAATAGATATGGTTCGTAAACTGTTGCCAAAATATCCACATATGAAATAGAAGTCATACGAAACTCGCACAATTCAAAGCGACTATTGTGATATATAAACGCATTGAATATTGCGATGTAGCTCTCGTCCGATCATGCGTTCATCGTATGAATGCTAAAAAAAAATCAGAGGGGTTATATATACCGCCCGTTTCCGACGCTCTTCAGTGAAAATAGTTGACTGCAAGAGAAGATACCACCAAGATGGCAAAACCAGAGAATTACCTGAGTAATGTACATATTTAAGCATTAAATTGCTTATTTGGTGATTTATTCGCGATATGAAGGTAGCGACATTGCAGAAAAAATACATAATCCGCGTAACATAATCTACAATGATCGCTACCTTCATAACCCCCATGAATCGTCAAAGAAAGTATGTTAGTGTTTACATTTACATCTTCCTTTAACAAATTTATGAATTGATGTAAACAGTAAGTAAAAGTAACTAAAGTAGTGTTAAGTTACATCAGTACGTTAGATGAGAGAAATAGGCAAGTCGTTTCATATGGAAAATATGAGTCCGACATCTCATGAATATTTTGTGCAGTCTTGATTTTTCGTCAGTTCATAATGAAGATTTCGACCAATTGAAAAACTGGTTAGTATTAGATTGGGAAGATTTCAGTCCTGTCCGTTTCAACAGAGCTACGAAGCACAATCATTTTTCTGAAGAAATAGAGAAGAAATTACTCCTTCATTGAAACTACTAATACGATTGGAAAACTACATGTCAGTGCTTCCTGTGCACGTTTAGGCAAAACATAAAATAAGCATTATCAATTATTTCTCTACATCATTAAATTTGCTCTTACGAGTTTATTTTCAAAGCAATATTTGGTATGTGATATTCTATTTTAAAATTCCCGTTTCATTTCTTGAATTACTTTTGGAAAAAGGGGAACAATTTTTAATAAATCTCCAAAAAGATTATGGATTTGTCAGCTGATTTATTCTTCACGTATTTACAATATTTACAAACCATATACTAAACATTTTACATGTAATTACATTTTTTATAGCAAACGTTTGCTTTTTTTATACATATGAATACAGAAGATACATGTATTTCAACATGATGGCTCTCTGCAGGGAGAAAATCATTTTCTAAACTTAATATTAAAATCAATCATATGATCATACGCAAACTTTTATTTGAGATTTTCAATAGAGTTTTAAATGGCACAGATAATCAAATAACTGGATGAATTGTCTCTTTGGTC
Organism: Magallana gigas; assembly: GCF_902806645.1. Classification (NCBI taxonomy): domain Eukaryota; kingdom Metazoa; phylum Mollusca; class Bivalvia; order Ostreida; family Ostreidae; genus Magallana; species Magallana gigas. The sequence goes on from NC_047564.1 coordinate 56,623,870, forward strand.
TCTCTGTTCCTCCTTCTATAAGTGTGTATATTGAAGATGTTTATAATCACCATAATAGCAACCAAAACGAGCCCAACACCAATCACATAACGTCGGATATAGGCCTTTTCTAAATTCGTATGATGATCCACACTTTCTGAAATATTCAAATAACACCATTCATAACATAGCAAATATAAATTTTAATGTTATCAATAACAAACGACAACAATCTGACTCGAACATTTAACAGTTGTTTGTACATCAATTAAAACACAAATACGTTTGAACAACTTAAATGTCAAAAAGGTTAGATAAAAGTTCATGCAGTAGGACATATATAGGATCTTTGGGATAAAACCCCCCACACAACTCGTTGGATAATTATAATATACCGTAAAAAATATTTACATTTTTAACCCGTTTTCATGGGTACATCACTAATCATTGGGTTTTTAAGCCAAATGTTCTAACGTCATATCAATAGTTCAATAAATTCATATGATTACATTCTACTGTGTTTTATCCATTAAATTCTGTGATCTTTTTAAAATGCCTCTAAATGCAACAACTAATCACTGGGTACTCGAAGGTTACAATTACGAGTTTTATTATGACGTCACAAACATTAAACGCTGTAACTGCAATGTCACAAGCGAAAATCAAAGTTCACGCTTGTGGCTGTTACTGTGGCTCTTCCATTAATATTAACTTACCCTTAGGATAATATAGGAATTTAAGTTATAAATCACATTTGCAGACAAGGCAAGAAGTTAAAAAATGTAAAAATAAGCATTAAATCATGATTTTTTGAAGTATAAAGTCTCATAACTGCAGCTATGTCTGCAAACAAAGTTTCATAACGCGCTAACGCGCGTTACTCGATTTGTATGCTCACACCGCTGCAGTTATGGGACTGTATACTTCCAAAAATCACAATTCAATGCTCTAACAAAATGTTCAATAAAACCTATAAATTCATTATGATGTCAAAAAAAAAAATAAACAGCAATTTAAAAAGTTCACCGGTGTATGATTTTTTTTTATTGTGTATTGACATTTGTTCTCAAAACAATAGCAAGTGTACTTACTACTTAGTTTTTTTAACATAGATGTATAGGATCTTTAAATTTAAGTAGACATGCACATTTTCATACAGAGTATTCGACATAAGTCTAATAAGTAAAAAAAAATATTTGAAAAAAACAACATAAAAAATGGTTGACAAAAAGGTAATGAAAAAAGGTTTCAGAAATGTTCAAACATACATGTATATTTCTTTAGTACAGCAAGATATTGCCTATGCTAACATGAAGGGCCACAATCCACTTACTACAAGTCTCTAATGCCCCATGTTAGCAAAACAGCGACCACACCTGGTATGTGGACCTGTTGGCACCTATTTTTATAACAAAACAGATATAGAAAAGATATATAAATATATATGAAATAAAAATAAGTTGTGTATCAATTTACCTATTATATGAATTATAAACTGTTTCTAATACGTTTTAAAAGGATTGCAAAACTCCTTTGTGACAACGATTTTTGAACCTCAGAGAAAAAAGTTAGTGCATATTTTATATGATTACATATTTTTTGAGGTTTTTCCTCTTTGTTTTCAATTCTACAATACATTTTATACTTATATATCTTACAGGCAATCAAAGAAATCAAACTGTTAAAAAATAGTGTTTTCTCCTTTCTTTTCAAAATAAAAGCTTACTACTACTGTTTTCCATGATACTTCAAAATTTAAACATTTTTGAACGGTGTCCCATATTTGACTTACATTCTTACATCTTAGAATAAGATGCTCGTTGTTTTCCTTTACATCTTTACAAGAGACACACATATCATTTTCAACAATTTTCCATCTTTTCATCATTTCTCTTTTACATAATAAATTGTTTATTAGTCTGTAATTGAAGTCCGATATTTTTTTGTCTTTAATGGCAAAGATTTTTTGTTCATTAATAGATTTCTATGATTCCTTGGAAATTTCAAAAACATTCTTTTACAGACAAGTTGGTCACTAAACCATTTTGCAGTTTTCAAACCATTTTCGTTTACAATATCGTTTAAGTACTTAATACCACTTTTTAACCACTCTTTAAAAAATACTGGTTTGTTTTTTAACACAAAACTTTTATTACACCATAGCGGTTCTTTTAATAGTGCGTTTTAACTCATGTCTGTTTTAAATTTTTTACATTCGTTAAAAAAGACAAATATTCCTTTGTAAAACAGGGGAAAATGTTGTATCATTTGATAATCATGTAAACGTGTTACATTGGTTTTACAGAGACACTCAAAATCAAAAAACATTTCTTTACACAGACTGTCTACAAAAATTAATAAGGAACTGTTTTTTTCTGGAAATGTGATTTATCCAGGACACTTTTATTGATTTAAGTTTCATCAGTATATCAATAATACCTATGCTTCCATCTTGAATTTTTCCTATCTGAGTATTTCTTTTGATCCTGTCTTTTTTATTCCAAATAAAACTGTATAAAAGACTTTTTTCAGTATACATTCATCTGGGAGGTTTAAAATTGACCCAGTGTATAAGAATTTTGGTATTGCTAAACTATTTATTACACAAACTTTACCAAATATTGTTAATTTTCTTGTTTTCCATGTTATAAACAGCAATGTTAAAAAATTCACCGGGACATGAAGTTGGTTGGTCACGTAATCAAATCCTGTGAAGACAAAAGGGCTTCTCAGAAGATTTTAACACGTACAAATCATCTTCATATCCCGGTGAACGTTTTAACATTGCTGTTTATAACTTAAACATGTATTAACGTTTGAAAAAGGCAAATCGTTCAGAACTGTTAAAATAACCGAGATTTTAAGTTTACAATAATCCAAGCGACAAGCGCGTGTTATGATCATTTTGACGTCATGAAAAAGTTCATACAGATTTGAACGTTTTCGCTATTCTATAGGTTCATATAAGGAAACGTATTTGCAAATGTAAATATTACAGTATGACATAAAAAGTTTATCGTTTATCACATTGGTATTAACCACCGAATAAGGAGGCAAACATGGATAAAAAATGATCGTAATACAAAAGTCGCATTACCCTTTGTTGTCATTTTATTCTGTGTAGCATTAAAACTTTTCATTTCAAAGCTCGGCTCTTTCTTTATCGTAGCTATAAAAAGGAAACAAATATAAAAACCACGAAGATTTATATTTAATTTTTTATCAAATTATAAAAAATTATTTTCAGACAATTATTTACAAAGGTTAAGAAGTGCGTTGTGGGTAAAGTGTTTACAGTGATGCTTCATCCTTAATGAAACATGAGCATTTTGTACATGGAAAAGTGTGGAAATATACTGTAAATTTATCATTATCTATTATTGGAATTAATAGATAATTCGATGCTAATAAGCAATTATTAATCATAAAATCAGTTTTAATCGTTAAAATATGTCAATGAATAAACTTGTTCTATTTAAAAGGACAAGAATCCTGAAAAATGAAAGAAAAAATTCTATACTAGTATTTTCATCTTTATTTTTGTTCACGACAAATTTCTGAGAATGAAAATTTGGTCGTTAAAAGGAATAAGATTGACTCGTAATTCTAAACCAAATACAAATATTAAGTCGCACAATACACATCACACTATATGAATATTAGTTATACAAAGAAAACATTCACTTTAATGGCAAACAACTATTTGAGGTTAAAATGTTAACCAATAAGCAGAATGCACAAGAGTTTAGAAGTTTTATAGATATGTAATATTTTTTTTTACTTTATTCAAAAATACAAAAAACTAGACTCTTGTTGCAAAAGCAACAACAAGGTCTTCCGTTTTGATATACATGTATCAATTTAACTGTAAGACATTGCTTCTCTCACATAGAAAAAAAAGTGGACATGATAATCATTGTGAATGATATATACGGACGTTACTTACATGTAAAACAACGAGAATGAAAAAGAAATCAATTTCTGAAGTACTTTCTGTGACGACCGGAAGTAACGCCGAACTAAACAAAAATGTTAACCATTTGTACGATCATAAGTTAATCTGTCCTCAAAGTTTGGTTGTTCACGTCTCTGCCAAATCTCTTTAAAACAATATTTTTTGTCTCGGGACTGGAAACGGACAAACGGAAGTGATTAATAAAAACATAAGCTGGTATTTCTCATACATTTGCTCACCGTACATCACTGTTTGTCAGGCTAGATGAAACACCCAAGAAAGTCAGTTAAACTTGTTAAAAACATGATTTGTTTGAACCCTTCCAGTAAGAACCGGAACTGACAGTTCACAAAATTAAACCCGTTAAACACATCCCCAATCAAATTTCTATCAATCATGAAAGTTTCGTGTCTAATTCGCTAACAGTGACAAAAATCTCGCGGACTTCAAATTTGGAAAAAGGAAAGCTACATAGAGACATTTGAGATATCTCACCGGAAGTAAAATTTATTTTCAAATTTAACATTATATAGATGACATATGTAAGATTGTATACTGATATTTTCATTTGATGTAAAATGAATAAAATATGAAATAAACACATTTTTGAAGTGCTTCCGGTGACGACCGGAAATTACGCCGATCAAAACAAAATAGTGTATACACATGTACATACATACTTCTATCATCCCACAAAGTTTGATTGTTCAAGTCGTCACCGTTTTTGAGATCTCTAGGAAACAAGGTTTTTTGTCTCGGGACAGGAAACGGACAAACGGAAGTGTTCAATGAAAATGAAAGTTAGTATTTCCTAACCATTACACAACAGGACTTTATTGGCTATCAACATATCTTATATTGTCAAACAAAAACAGTTAAACTCTTAAACAACTTGAATTGATTGAACTCTTCCGGTGTGGACCGGAAGTGACGGTTGACAAAATGAGAGCGGTTAAACACATCTTCTACCAATGTCTATCAGCCATGTAAGTTTTGTGTCTTTGTCACTTACAGTTTCTGAGATCTCGCTGTAATAATATTTGTTTAAAAAAGAGTACCTGAGATATTTGAGATATCTCACCGGAAGCAATTTTTTTTTGTTTATTTATCATCGGATAGATGACATATGAAAGTGCTTATACTTATATTTCAATTTTGTGTTAAAGAAATAAAATGCGTAAAAACATAATTTTTGAAGTGCTTCCGGTGACGACCGGAAGTTACGACGAACAAAACAAAATAGTTTAAACACATCTACAACTATAGGTCTATCATCCCTCAAAGTTTGGAGGTTTAAGTCTTTATCGTTTCTGAGATCTCATTGTCCATAGCTTTTTGTCGCGGGACAGGAAACGGACGACAGGAAGTGAATTTTGAAAAAACGAAAAAAACGCCTGGAGATATTATAATTTTCTGTCAATCCTGAAAATTTCAAGAAAATCCATCCAGCCATCTCTGAGAAATCTTGTGGACAAAAAAAGGAAAAAAAAAAAATAATAATAATAACTAGACTCTTGTTGCAAAAGCAACAAAAAGGTCTTCCGTTTTGATATCCATGTATCAATTTAACTGTAAGACATTGCTTCTCTCACATAGACAAAAAAGTGGATATGATAATTATTGTGAATGATATATCCAGACGTTACTTACATGTAAAACAACGAGAATGAAAAAGAAATCAATTTTTGAAGTACTTTTTGTGACGACTGGAAGAAACGCCGAACTAAACAAAAATGTTTAGCAATTGTACAATCATTTGTCAATCTTTCCTCAAAATTTGGTTGTTCACGGCTCTGCCAAATCTAAGATCTCTTTGAAACCTTTTTTTTGTCTCGAGACCGAAACGGACGAACGAAAGTGATTAATAAAAACAAAAGCTGGTATTTCTCGTGCATTTGCTTAATGTACATCACTGTTTATCAGGCTAGATGAAATTCCAAGAAAGTCAGTTAAACTTGTTAAAAACAGGATTTGTTTGAACCCTTCCGGTAAGAACCGGAAGTGACAGTTGACAAAATTAAACCCGTTAAACACATCCCCAATCAAAATTCTATCAATCATGAAAGATTCGTGTCTCAATCACTTACAATGACGAAAATCTCGCGGACGTCAAATTTGTTAAAAGGAAAGCTACAGAGAGACATTTGAGATATCTCACCGGAAGTAAACTTTATTTGCTAATTTAACATTATATAGATGACATATGTAAGATTGTATACTGATATTTTCATTTGATGTAAAATGAATAAAATATGAAAAAAAACAAATTTTTGAAGTGCTTCCGGTGACGACCGGAAATTACGCCGATCAAAGCAAAATAGTGTATACACATGTACATACATAGGTCTATCATCCCACAAAGTTTGATTGTTCAAGTCGTCACCGTTTTTAAAATCTCTAGGAAACAAGGTTTTTTGTCTCGGGACAGGAAACGGACAAACGGAAGTGTTCTATGAAAATGAAAGTTAGTATTTCCTAACCATTACACTAGGGGACTTTATTGGCTATCAACATATCTTATATTGTCAAACAAAAACAGTTAAACTCTTAAACAACTTGAATTGTTTGAACTCTTCCGGTGTGGACCGGAAGTGACGGTTAACAAAATGAGAGCGGTTAAACACATCTTCTATCAAATGTCTATTAGCCATGTAAGTTTTGTGTCTTGGTCCCTTACAGTTTCTGAGATCTCGCTGTAATAATATTTGTTTTAAAAAGAGTTCCTGAGATATTTGAGATATCTCACCGGAAGTAAAATTTTTTGTTAATTAATCATCGGATAGATGACATATGAAAGCACTTATACTTATATTTCAATTTTGTGTTAAAGAAATAAAATGCGTTAAAACATAATTTTTTGAAGTGCTTCCGGTGACGACCGGAAGTTACGACAAACCAAACAAAATAGTTTAAACACATCTACAACTATAGATCTATCATCCCTCAAAGTTTCGAGGTTCAAGTCTTTATCGTTTCTGAGATCTCATTGTCCATAGCTTTTCGTCGCGGGACAGGAAACGGACGACAGGAAGTGAATTTTGAAAAAATTTAAAAAAATACCTGGAGATATTATCGTTCTTCATCAGTCCTAAAATTTTCAAGAAAATCCATCCATGCATCTCTGAGAAATCTGGTTAAACTTTTAAAAAACTTGATTTGTTTGAACTCTTCCTGTGTGGACCGGAAGTGACGGTCAACAAAATAAAAACGGTTAAACACATCTTCTATCAAATGTCTATCATCCCTGTAAGTTTCGTGTCTTGATCACTTACAGTTTCTGAGATCTCGGGGTTCAAACTTTTGTTTTAAAAAAGGCTACATGAGATATTTGAGATATCTCACCGGAAGTAGAATTTTTCTGTTTAGTTAACATCGGAAAGATGACATAAGTAAGCATTTATACTTATATTTCAATTTTCCGAGAAATAAATTAAATGCATAAAAACATAATTTTTGAAGAGCTTCCGGTGACGACCGGAAGTTACGACGAACAAAACAAAATAGTTTAAACACATCTACAACTATAGGTCTATCATCCCTCAAAGTTTGGATGTTCAAGTCTTTATCGTTTCTGAGATCTCATTGTCCATAGCTTTTTGTCGCGGGACAGGAAACGGACGACAGGAAGTGGATTTTGAAAAAATGAAAAAAACGCCTGGAGATATTATAATTTTCTGTCAGTCCTGAAAATTTCAAGAAAATCCATCCCGCCATCTCTGAGAAATCTTGTGGACAAAAAACGGACAAAAAAAAATAATAACTAGACTCTTGTTGCTATAGCAACAAAAAGGTCTTCCGTTCCTCACGTATAAATCTGTACAAAAGATCCATTTCTCTTGTAAACAGAAAACGAATATAATTTATACTGTAAAGGAATTCCCAAGAAACAAAACAAAACAAAAAGACAAAACGTCATTTTTTGAGTACTTTCTGTGACGACCGGAAGTTACGCCGGATCATACAAAACATAGTAAACATATCTTCATACATTGCCTTGTCTTTCCTCAAAGTTTGGATGTTCAAGTTTTTGTTAGTTATAATATCTCGTTGAGAAAAGGTTTTTGTTTTGGGACCGGAAACGAACGAACGGAAGTGATTAAGAAATTGAAAATACGTATTTGAGTACATTTACCTATGATACGATATTGTTCATCACATTGAGTAAAATGTTAAAAAAATTCTAATGTTAAAACAAAACAAAAAACCTTTAATTGCTTGAACACTTCGAGTGAAAACCGGAAGTGACGTACGACCAAATGGAACCCGTTAAACACATGTTCATTCAAATGTCCATTATCCATACAAGTTTTGTGTCTTGATCTCTCACAGTTTCCGAGATCTTGGGGGTAGTTTGTTTTCTTAAAAGAAGGCTACCTGAGATATTTGAGATGTCTCACCGGAAGTAGAACTTTTTTTTGTTTTTTTACCATGTGTGGATGACCTCCTGTATTTTTGTAACTAAAATGTTACTTCCATGCTAAATAACCAACATATTTTTTAAAAATCAGAATTTGATGTACTTCCTGTGACGACCGGAAGTTACGCCGGATGAAACGAAATAATGTTAACACGTGTCCATACACAGGTCTATAATCCTACAAAGTTTGGTTGTTGAAGTCGTTACCGTTTTTGAGATCTCTTCGATATAAGGTTTTTTGTCTCGGGACAGGAAACGGACAAACGGAAGTGCTTAATGAAATTTAAATTTTTATATCTTGTTTACTTTCTTATTTTACATTATTATTCATCGAAGTAGCTAAAACTATCAAATAAAAACAGTTTAACGGATAAACAGATTGATTTGTTTGAACCCTTCCGCCGTGGACCGGAAGTGACGGACGACAAAATGAAACTGTTAAACACATCTTCAATCAAATGTCTATGATTAGTGAAAGTTTCGTATCTTGATCACGTACAGTACCTGAGAACTTGCGGGTACAAAATATGTTTTAAAAAAGCTTCCTGAGATAATCGAGATATCTCACCGGAAGTAGAACTTTTTTGTTTATTTAACATGGCATAGATGATATATGTTAGGATCTATTCTAATATTTTTATTCTATGGAAAAAAAAATTAAAAACGTAAAACGAAAAATTTTGAAGAGCTTCAGGTGACGACCGGAAGAAACGACGAACAAAACAAAAGTGTTTAAACACATCTACAACTATAGGTCTATCATCCCTCAAAGTTTGGATGTTCAAATCTTTATCGTTTCTGAGATCTCGATGTGACAAGCTTTTTGTCGCGGGACAGGAAACGGACGACAGGAAGTCAATTTTGAAAAAATGAAAAGAACGCCTCGAGATACGATCATTTTCTATCACTCCTAAAAACTTGAAGTAAATCTATCTAGCCATCTCTGAGATATTTTGTGGACAAAATATGGGAAAAAATAATAATAAACTAGACTCTTGTTGCTGTAGCAACAAAAAGGTCTTCCGTTCCTCATGTATTAATCTGCACAAAAATCCAGTTATCTTGTAAACAGAAAATGGATACATGTACATTTTGTCTTTCCTCAAAGTTTGGATGTTCAAGTTTTCGTTAGTTATAATATCTCGTTGAAAAAAGGTTTTTATCTAGGGACCGGAAACGAACAAACGGAAGTGATTTAAAAAACGGAAAGTAGATATGTTAGTTCATTTACCTACGTACGTTACTGTTCATCACATTGAGTAAAATGTTTCTAAAAAAGTTAAAAGTTTAAAAAAAAGTTCTATTGCTTTTGAACATTTCAAGTATTAACCGGAAGTGACGTAGGACCCAATGAAACCCGTTAAACACATGTTCAATCAATGTCCATTATCTATAAAAGTCTTGATCTATCACAGTTTCTTGTGGGTACTTTGTTTTTAAAAAAGAGGCTACCTGAGATATTTGAGATGTCTCACCGGAAGTAGATCTTTTTTTTACCATGTGTAGATGACTTTTTGTATTTCTATTGCTAAAATGTTACTTCAATGCTAAATAACCAAAATATTTTTAAAAATATCAAAATTGGGTGTACTTCCTGTGACGACCGGAAGTTACGCCGGATAAAACAAAATAGTGTTAACACATGTACATACATAGGTCTATCATCCCACAAAGTTTGGTTGTCCAAGTCGTTACTGTTTTTGAGATCTCGTCGAAATCAGGTTTTTGGTCTCTGGACAGGAAACCGGCAAACAGAAGTGTTAAATGTAAATTGTATTCAATATTTCTTGTATACTTGCCTTTGTACATTATTTTTCATTTATCTAACTAAAATATATCAAAGGAAAACAGTTAAACTGATAAACAGCTCGATTTTTTTTAACTCTTCCGGTATGGACCGGAAGTGACGGAAGACAAAATGAAACCGGTCAAACACATCTTCAATCAAATGTCTATCATCCATGAAAGTTTCTTGTCTTGATCGCTTATAGTTTCTGAGATCTCGCAGGTACAAAATGTGTTTTAAAAAAGCTACCTGAGATAATTGAGATATCTCACCGGAAGTAGAAATTTTTTGTTGATATTACATCGCAGAGATTTCCTATGTATAGATTTATTCTTATATATTTATTCTATTGACACAAAATTTGATGCGTAAAAAAAATTATTTTTTAAGAGCTTCCGGTGACGACCGGAAGTTATGACGAACAAAACAAAAGTGTTTAAACACATCTACAGCTATAGGTCTATCATCCCACAAAGTTTGAATGTTTAAGTCTTTACCGTATTTTAATACTCGAGGTGACAAGCTTTTTGTCGCGGGACAGGAAACGGACGACCGGAAGTGAATTTAGAACATTTTTAATTAAAATCCTCTAGATCTTTCTATTTTCTGTCATTCCTGAAAATTTTATAAAAATCCATCAAGACATCTCTGAGAAATTCACGAGAGAAAAAGGGGAAAAAAATAATAATAATAATAACTAGACTCTTGTTGCTATAGCAACAAAAAGGTCTTCCGTTCCTCATGTATTAATCTGCACAAAAAATCAAGTTATCTTGTAAACAGAAAATGGATATAATATATACATTTTGCCTTTCCTCAAAGTTTGGATGTCCAAGTTTTTGTTAGTTATAATATCTCGTTGAAAAAAAGGTTTTTGTCTCGGGACCGGAAACAAACACAGGATGAATGACCATCTTTAAGTCCTCCTTAAAGATAGCTTAAAGGTGTTTAAAGGTAGCTTAAAGACGATCTTTAAGCCACCTTTAAGCTACCTTTAAGCTATATGTATTGCTTAAAGGTGGCTTAAAGAAAGCGTAAAGATGGCTTAAAGGCAACTTAAAGACTATCTTTAAGCCACCTTTAAGGACAACTTATAGGTCCTTAATGTCCAAACTTCTTTAAGCCACCTTTAAGCCACCTTTAAGCTACCTTTAAGCCACCTTTAAGCCACCTTTAAGCCATTAAAAAAATTTAATTCAATATTGTGCTTAATTTCCAACAAAATGTATTAACTTTATGAAAGAAAAGGTATTAAAACGGTTTTTGTTCTAGAAAGAAAAATGAAAAAAAAAACCCCAAAAAAACGGCCGCGGTGAGAATTGAACCCGGGACCCTAGTTTACTAGCATAACCACACATCCACTGCGCCACGGCAACTTACATATTTATGAGTGTTTTTATATCCTATATATCAGTGGATATTGAATCACTGTATTGAATGTGTTTACTTGAAAAGATTTTGACAAACCATTCAGTTTGCAACAATCAATTATATCTAATTTATAAATTACATGTATGCATGTATTTAGAATGAAATACGGAACTTGGTCTTCAGTGAACAAAAATATATTATACCTAAATGGAAACCGTTAGGTTCACTATAGTAGGCTTTCTTAGTTAATAAATTTAAACCGAGTAGATATACGTAATTCATCTAATTTATAGCTATAAAAATGTAAGAAAGAAAATGAAATCATTTCTTTTATTAAATGCATTGATACTATTAGGGTATTTGTTCAATTTCCCGCAATTTCCTGGTTTTCATGATCGCGGCGCCGTTCCAATATGTTTAAATATTTACATGTAATTGTATGTACATGATTTTTAAACTATCAATTCTATAACAAACAAAATTACCAATTACCGGTGACGTATTTACTGCATGTGGCAATTGCAAATGACTTGTACATACAATTGTATGATGTGCCAGGCCGGGTATATTTGACATATTTACCCTTATACATATATTTAAATAATCAACCCCTATTTATGATCACCGGTACATTAATTAATCAGCCTCAAGATTTTACTCTTACGTACATGTATCGTTAATTTGTAGACGTAACATCTTTGAAACCCAGAGCTAGGAAATAATACTTTGAAAATGAATTACAAATGTAAATTAACTTTTATTCACTAGACTTATCGTATACTCGTACATACTAAGATTCAACGCCTTTAGAAACCCTGACGTGCACCTGGGCACACGACACACCTGTTGTGTATATCTTGTATATTCTGTGTTAGTTCCAGGGGTTTTCTTAAGTTGGACAAACAATAGACTTTAATTAGATATACACAAACATGCACCTGGGCACACGACACATCTGTTGTGTATATCTTGTATATTCTGTGTTAGTTCCAGGGGTTTTCTTAAGTTGGACAAACAATAGACTCTAATTAGATATACACAAACGAACAAAACTATGTCGAGACAAACAAAGCAGTTATATCCTGCCCGATATAACAAAGGCAGTTGAGAGTCTTTTCATCTTTAACATGTATCTAGCAGATCTAGAGTTAGAAATAATGAAAATTGAAAAAAAAAATACAAACCTTAAACCGATTAACAAATTAAATCATGCATTTTTGGTTCATTATCTTTATTTTGTTTAATAACAAGATGAACTGAGAGAGAGAGAGAGAGAGAGAGAGAGAGAGAGAGAGAGAGAGAGAGAGAGAGAGAGATTTTTCACCGATTAATTTATAGTAGGAAACAAACATATTTTAATTAGTTTTATGCACATATTAAGATACAGAGACTGCGCTCATCCCTACAATAATTTTGAAACCCCCCAAAAATTATAAAGAATTTTATAACGGCAATCTGTGTCCATCGGAGCGGTGCTGATGATAGCGATCTGTGTTTAATGGAGCGACGATTAAAACCGCCTGGAACACCCCCCCCCCCTTCCTTGGAAGTTATATTATCACTCGGATGACCCCCTCCCATCTCTATAAAAGAGCTTTTGCATTTAATATATGTTTTTATTGTTCAGCTTGATCAATATTGACTTAAAGGCCACTTAAAGACAGTGTAAAGGCAGTGTAAAGAGAGCGTAAATGCCACTTAAAGATGCTTAAAGGTGGCTTAAAGGTGGCTTAAAGGTAGCTTAAAGAAGTTTGGACATTAAGGACCTATAAGCACTTGCTTAAAGGTGACTTAAAGGCGGCTTAAAGGTTGTATAGCCTTTAAGCTCCTTTAAGTCACCTTTAAGCCACCTTTAAGGACTTGCTTAAAGATGGTTTTTCGCCCTGTGAAATAAACGGAAGTGATTTAAAAAAATGGCAAGTAGATATTTTAGGACATTTACATACAGTACGTTACTGTTCATCACATTGAGTAAAATGTTTTAAAAAAATTAAAAGTTAAAACAAAACGTTCTGTTGCTTGAACGCTTCGAGTAATAACCAGAAGTGACGTAGGTCCAAATGAACCCCGTTAAACACATGTTCTATCAATGACCATTATCTTTATAAGTTTTGTGTCTTGATCTCTCATAGTTTCTGAGATCTTTTGGGTACTTTGTTTTTAAAAAAGAAAGCTACCTAAGATATTTGAGATGTCTCACCGGAAGTAGATTTTTTTTTACCATGTGTAGATGACCTTTTGTATTTCAATAGCTACAATGTTACTTCGATGCTAAATAACCAAATACTTATAAAAAATCAAAATTCGGTGTACTTCCTGTGACGCCCAGAAGTTACGCCGGATAAAACAAAATAGTGTTAACACTTGTACATACATAGGTCTATCATCCCACAAAGTTTGGTTGTTCAATTCGTTTCCGTTTTTGAGATCTCGTCGAAATAAGTTTTTTGGTCTCTGGACAGGAAACGGGCAAACGGAAGTGTTCAATGTAAACTGTATTAAATATATCTTTGTATACTTGCCTTTTGTACATTATTTTTCATTTATTTATCTAAAAATATCAAAGGAAAACAGTTAAACTGATAAACAGCAGGATTTTTTTTAACTCTTCCGGTGTGAACCGGAAGTGACGGAAGATAAAATGAAACCGGTTAAACACATTTTCAATCAAATGTCTATCATCCATAAAAATTTTGCATCTTGATTACTTATAGTTTCTGAGATCTCGCGGGTACAAAATGTGTTTTAAAAAAGCTACCTGAGATGATTGAGATATCTGACCGGAAGTAGAATTTTTTTGTTGATTTAACATTGCATAGATAACTTATGTATAGATTTATACTTATACATTTAATTTATGGAAAATGAATTAAATGCGTGAAATAACTATTTTTGAAGTGCTTCCGGTGACGACCGGAAGTTACGACGAACAAAATAAAATAGTTTAAACACATCTACATACACTGGTCTATCATCGAACAAAGTTTGGTCATTCAAGTCTTTACCGTATTTGAGATCTGGAGGTGACAAGCTTTTTTGCTGTGGGACAGGAAACGGACGACCGGAAATGAATTTTGAAAATATGAAAAAATCAATTCTAGACTTTATCATTTCCTATCATTCCTGAAAATTTCAAGAAAATATATCCAGTCATCTCTGAGAAAATCGGGGAAAAAAATAATAATAACTAGACTCTTGTTGCAAAAGCAACAAAAAGGTCTTCCGTTTTGATATACATGTATCAATTTAACTGTGGGACATTGCCTCTCTCACATAGAAAAAAAAGTGGATATGATAATTATTGTGAATGATATATCCAGACGTTACTTACATGTAAAACAACGAGAATGCAAAAGAAATCACTTTTTGAAGTACTTTCTGTGACGACCGGAAGCAACGCCGATCTAAACAAAAATGTTAACCATTTGTACAATCATAAGTTAATCTTTCCTCAGAGTTTGGTTGTTCACGTCTCTGCCAAATCTAAGATCTCTTTGAAACAATAGTTGTTGTCTCGGGACCGGAAACAGACAAACGGAAGTGATTAATGAAAACAAAAGATGGTATTTCTCGTACATTTGCTTACTGTACATCACTGTTTATCAGGCTAGATGAAACACCCAATAAAATCAGTTAAACTTGTTAAAAACAGGATTTGTTTGAACCCTTCCGGTAAGAACCGGAAGTGACAGTTGACAAAATTAAACCCGTTAAATACATCCCAAATCAAAATTCTATCAATCATGAAAGATTTGTGTCTCAATCACTTACAATGACGAAAATCTCGCGGACATCAAATTTGTAAAAAGGAAAGCTACATTGAGATATTTGAGATATCTCACCGGAAGTAAAATTTATTTGCCAATTTAACATTATACAGATGACATATGTAAGATTGTATACTGATATTTTCATTTTATGTAAAATGAATAAAACAAATTTTTGAAGTGTTTCCGGTGACGACCGGAAGTTACGCCGAACAAAACAAAATAGTGTATACACATGTACATACATAGGTCTATCATCCCACAAAGTTTGATCGTTCAAGTCGTTACCGTTTTTGAGATCTCTAGGAATCAAGGTTTTTTGTCTCGGGACAGGAAACGGACAAACGGAAGTGCTCAATGTAAATTGTAATTAATATTTTTTTTGTTCTTGCCCTTTCTACTTAATTGTTCATCGACTTCACTTCAAATATAAAAGGAAAACAGTTTAACTGATAAATAGCTTTATTTGTTTGATCTCTTCCTGTGTGGACCGGAAGTGACGGAAGACAAAACGAAACCAGTTAAACACATCTTCAATCAAATGTCTATCATCCATGAAAGTTTTGTGCTTTGATCACTTATAGTTTCTGAGATCTCGTTTGTACAAAATGTGTTTCAAAAAAGCTACCTGAGATATTTGAGATATCTCACCGAAAGTAGAATTTTTTTGTTGAGTTAACATCGCATAGATAACCTATGCATAGATTTATACTTATATATTTATTTATGGAATAGGAATTTTATGCGAAAAAGAAGTTATTTTTGAAGTGCTTCCGGTGACGACCGGAAGTTACGACGAACAAAACAAAATAGTTTAAACACATCTACAACTATAGGTTTATCATCCCACAAAGTTTGGATGTTCAAGTCTTTACCGTTTCTGAGATCTCGTTGGTACAAGCTTTTTTAACGCGGGACAGGAAACAGACGACCGGAAACGATTTTTGACAAAATAAAAATAACGCCTCGAGATATTGTCATTCTCTTCCATTCCAGAAAATTTTACATAAATTTATTCAGTCATCTCTGAGAAATCTTGTGGACAAAAACTGGGAAAAAATAATAATAACTAGACTCTTGTTGCAAAAGCAACAAAAAGGTCTTCCGTTTTGATATACATGAATCAATTTAACCGTAGACATTGCTTCTCTTACATAGAGAAAATAGTTAATATGATAAGTATTGTAAATGATATATATCCAGACGTTACTTCCATGTAAAACAACGAGATTGAAAAAGAAATCAGTTTTTGAAGTACTCTCTGTGACGACCGGAAGTAATGCCGAACTAAACAAAACAGGTTACAAAGTTTGGTTGTTAAAAATATGATTTATTTGAATCCTTCCGGTGAAAACCGGAAGTGGCAGTTGACAAAATAAAACTCACTAAACATATCATCAATCAAATGTCTATCATTCATGAAAGCTTTGTGTCTCATTCACTTACAGTGACAAAAATCTTGCTGGCATCAAATTTGTAAAAGGGAAAGCTACATAGAGATATTTGAGATATCTCACCGGCAGGAACAGTTATTTGAAAATTTAACATTATAAAGATGACACATGTAAGATTGTATACTGATATATTCATTCGATGTAAAAGAAATAAATAAAGAAAAAAAAACATTATTTGTAGTGCTTCCGGTGACAACCGGAAGTTACGCCGAACAAAATAAAATAGTTTTAAAAAATGTACATATACAGGTCTATCATCCCACAAAGTTTGATTGTTCAAGTCAACATCGTTTATGAGATCTCGTCGAAATAAGGTTTTTTGTCTCGGGACAGGAAACGGACAAACGGAAGTGTTCAATGTAAATTGTATTAAATATTTATTGTATACTTGTCTTTTGTACATTATTGTTCATTGAGCTCACTACAAATATCAAAGAAAAACAGTTAAACTGATAAAAAGTTCGATTTGTTTGAACTCCTCTTGTGTGGACCGGAAGTGACGGAAGACAAAATGAAATCGGTTAAACATATCTTCAATAAAATGTCTATCATCCATGAACGTTTTGCGCTTTGATCACTTATAGTTTCTGAGAACTCGTTTGTACAAAATGTGTTTCAAAAAAGCTACCTGAGATATTTGAGATATCTCACCGGAAGTAGAATTTTTTTGTTGATATAACATTGCATTGATAACGTATGTATAGATTTCTACTTATATATCTATTCTATGGTAAAAGAATTTAATGCGTAAAAAGAGTTATTTTTGAAGAGCTTCCGGTGACGACCGGAGGTTACAGCGAACAAAACAGAATAGTGTAAACACATGTACATACCTAGGTCTATCATCCCACAAAGTTTCATTGTTCAAGTTGTCCCCGTGTTTGAGATCTCATCGAAATAAGGTTTTTTGTCTCGGGACAGGAAACGGACAAACGGAAGTGCTTAATGTAAATTTTATTAGTTATTTTTTTGTATACTTGCCCTTTGCATTTTATTTTTTATCGAGCACACTACAGATATCAAAGACAAATAGTTAAACTGATAAACAGCTCGATTTGTTTAAACTCTTCCTGTGTGGACCGGAAGTGACGGAAGACAAAATGAAACCGGTTAAACACATCCTCAATCAAATGTCTATCATCCATAAAAGTCTTGTGCTTTGATCTCTTATAGTCACTGATATTCCGTTTGTACAAAATGTGTTTCAAAAAACCTACCTGAGATATTTGAGATATCTCACCGGAAGTGGAATTTTGTTGTTGATATAACATTGCAAAGATTACTTTTGCGTAGTTTTATACTTAAATATTTATTCTATTGAAAAGGAATTTATGCGTAAAAATTGTTAATTTTGAAGTACTTCCGGTGACGACCGGAAGTTACGACGAACAAAACAAAATAGTTTAAACACATCTACAGCTATAGGTCTATCACCCCACAACGTTTGGATGTTCAAGTCTTTACTGTATTTGAGATCTCGAGGTGACAAGCTTTTTGTCGCGGGACAGGAAACGGACAAACGGAAGTGAATTTAGAAAATCTTTAACTAAAAACCGCTAGATGTTTATATTTTCAGTCATTCCTGAAAAATTTATAAAAATTCATCAAGACATCTCTGAGAAATTCACAAGACAAAAAGGGGAAAAAAATAATAATAATAACTAGACACGATCTCGTTGCGAGCAACGAGGAGGTCTTCCGTCCGATTTTTAAAATAAGGTACGACCTTGCTCTTGATCTTCGTCAACGAAACATATCTGGAAATGGAGATGGGATCTAAGAGTAATGAGTGAAGGACTATCTACCACTTTGGTGTCCATTATTTGAGGGATCAGCTCCTTTTTTTTCATATTAGTTAAAAGGTATTTTTGTGTACCGCTAATAAGTTTTTTTTTTTATTGGTTTTCGTTCTTGAGATATCTGAGGAAAATCGTTTTGATATCCACTCATTTTAGGATCCTGATAACAAACAATATATGGTTGTACATTGTTAAGTACATTATTTTGAGCATCTTCTGTTTAATATTGCTTTTCAGAATTTTCCTCCATTTCGAGATATTGAGGATCAAAGCTTTGGACTTCTGGCCACTTAAAACCCCTAATTACATAATATAGAAGTAAATAATTGCCATGTGTAGGTGAATAACCATAGAATGAACATAATTGCCTCTATAACCTATCACAAAATATTTCACAGTAAAAAGTTATCATTACAAGACTTTAGAACCCCCTCAGCCCCTTATTTGAAGGGCCAGTCCCTTTTTCTTGATGTCATAAGAATGTTCTTGTCAATTCAAACACATTATGTTCAAAAAGTGTTTAGATATTCTGTACCGTTTTCGAGATATCTTAAGAGGGTCTTTTTAGAGGCCGATCCTGTAACTCCTTTTAGGGACTGCATAGCAAAAAAATTATAGTTGCAGATTGTAAAACTCAATATTTTGAGCATCTTTTGTTCAATATTGCTTTTCAAAATTATCCTCCATTTTGAGATATTGAGCATCTAAGTTTTGGACTTCTGGCCCCTTAAAATCCCTAATTACGTAACTTACGAGTAAATAATTGCCATGTATAGGTAAATAACGTTAGAATGAACATTATTGCTTCTATAATGCATCACAAAATATTTCACGGTAAAAAGTTATCATTGAAAGACTTTAGAGCCCCCTCAGCCCCTTATTTGAAGGGCCAGCCCCTTTTTCTTAATTTCAAATGAAAGCTCATCAATTCAAACACTTTTTGTTCAACAAGTGTTTACAAATTTTGTACCGTTCTTGAGATATCTTGAAAGGGTCGTTTTAGGGGCCGATCCTGTAACTCCTTTTAAGGGCCGTATAACAAAGACATTATGGTTGCAGATTGTTAAACTCAATATTTTGAGCATCTTCAGTTCAATATTGCTTATCAAAATTATCCTCCATTTTGAGATATTGAGCATCTAAGTTTTGGACTTCTGGCCCCTTAAAATCCCTAATTACGTAACATACAAGTAAATGATTGACATGCGTAGGTAGATAACGTTAGAATGAACATAATTGCTTCTATTACGCATCACAAAATATTTCACGGTAAAAAGTTATCATTAAAAGACTTTAGAGCCCCCTCAGCCCCTTATTTGAAGGGCCAGCCCCTTTTTCTTAATTTCAAATGAAAGCTCTAATTAATTCAAACACATTTTGTTCAACAAGTGTTTACAAATTTTGTACCGTTCTTGAGATATCTTGAAAGGGTCGTTTTAGGGGCCGACCCTGTAACTCCTTTTAGGGGCCGCGTAACAAAGAAATTTTGGTTGCTAATTGTAAAGCTCAATATTTTGAGCATTTTCTGTTCATTATTGCTTATCAAAATTTCCCTCCATTTTGAGATATTGAGCATCAAAGTTTTGGACTTCTGACCCCTTAAAATCCCTAATTACGTAACATAGGAGTAAATAATTGACATGCTTATGTAGATAACGTTAGAATAAACATAATTGCTTCTATAATGTATCACAAAATATTTCACAGTAAAAAGTTATCATTAAAAGACTTTAGAGCCCCCTCAGCCCCTTATTTGAAAGGTCAGCCCCTTTTTCTTGATGTCAAATGAAAGCTCTTGACTTTATAAAGATTTTTTGTTCTACATATTATAACAAAATACAATCGAGGAAAGAGATATTAAAAGAAAACCATGAAAAATCACGACGCTTTTTAAACTGTAATTTTCGAGCTCGGGCGAGCTTCGGCGCTTTTGGTCACAGGAAAATATAAATACCACATGTCAGATCTACAACCTTTTGTCTACAATCCCTGAAATTTTGAACTCAATATCTTAAATCGTTTCGGAGTTTACCCCTGGACAAGCTGACCCTCTGAAAATCGTTAAATTGTAAATAACTCAAAACCGGAAGTGACATCATCATTGAAAAAAATTTCCAATAAGGTTCAGATCATTATCCATCAGACCTGAAAGTTTCATGTAAATCGGTCGAGTAGTTTTAGAGAAATCGCGTACACAAAATTGGTTGGAAAAAAAAAGAAAAAAAATAATAATAATAGGGAAAAAGAAACCGAACGAAAACAATAAGGTCTTCCGTTGGAAACGGAAGACCTTAATAAAAAGAAACATTACAATCACTATAAGGTCTTCCGTTGGAAACGGAAGACCTTAATAAGAAAGAAAGAAAAAACCTAACAATCACTATAAGGTCTTCCGTTGGAAACGGAAGACCTTAATAACTAGACTCTTGTTGCAAAAGCAACAAAAAGGTCTTCCGTTTTGATATAGAAGTATCAATTTAACTGTAAGACATTGCTTCTCTCACAAAAATAAAAAATGGATACGAAAATTATTGTGAATGATAAAAATATCAAAATTGGGTGTACTTCCTGTGACGACCGGAAGTTACGCCGGATAAAACAAAATAGTGTTAACACATGTACATACATAGGTCTATCATCCCACAAAGTTTGGTTGTTCAAGTCGTTACTGTTTTTAAGATCTCGTCGAAATCAGGTTTTTGGTCTCTGGACAGGAAACGGGCAAACGGAAGTGTTCAATGTAAATTGTATTCAATATTTCTTGTATACTTGCCTTTTGTACATTATTTTTCATTTATCTAACTAAAATATATCAAAGGAAAACAGTTAAACTGATAGACAGCTCTTTTTTTTTAACTCTTCCGGTATGGACCGGAAGTGACGGAAGACAAAATGAAACCGGTTAAACACATCTTCAATCAAATGTCTATCATCTATAAAAGTTTCGTGTCTTGATCGCTTATAGTTTCTGATATCTCGCGGGTACAAAATGTGTTTTAAAAAAGTTACCTGAGATAATTGAGATATCTCACCGGAAGTAGAAATTTTTTGTTGATATTACATCGCAGAGATTTCCTATGAATAGATTTATTCTTATATATTTATTCTATTGACAAAAAAATTGATGCGTAAAAAAAAATATTTTTTAAGTGCTTCCGGTGACGACCGGAAGTTATGACGAACAAAACAAAAGTGTTTAAACACATCTACAGCTATAGGTCTATCATCCCACAAAGTTTGAATGTTTAAGTCTTTACCGTTTCTTAGATCTCGAGGTGACAAGCTTTTTGTCGCGGGACAGGAAACGGACGACCGGAAGTGAATTTAGAACATTTTTTATTAAAATCCTCTAGATCTTTTTATTTTCTGTCATTCCTGAAAATTTTATAAAAATCCATCAAGACATCTCTGAGAAATTCACGAGAGAAAAAGGGGAAAAAAATAATAATAATAATAACTAGACACGATCTCGTTGCGAGCAACGAGGAGGTCTTCCGTCCGATTTTTAGAATAGGAAATGACCTTGCCTTTTATCTTCATCAACGAAACATATCAGAAAATGCAGATGGATGAAGGCGATGGATGAAGGATTATACACCCCATTTGGATCCCTAATTTAGGGACCAGCCCCATTTCATTTCTTTTCAAATAAGAGGTCTTTTGATTTCGATATATTTCGATCAAGAACACTAACAGATTTCTAATTTTTTTACACAAAATTTTGTGTAAAAAGTTTAGAAATCTGTTAGTGTTCTTGATTTATCTGGAAGAGATCCTGGGAACGGATAACAAACAAGTTTTGTTGCAGATTGTTAACCACATTTTTAAGCGTATTTTGTTCAATATTGCTTCTTAAAATTGATTTTTTTTAAATTTTGGGACGTTGATGATATGTTCGGACTTTTGGCTCCTTAAAATCCCTTATTACATAACATAGGAGTAAACAATTTTTAATGTATAGGTACATAACATTTCGATTAACATAATTGCTTCTCTAATGTATTGCAAAATATTTCACAATTAAAAGTTATGATTAAAAGACTTTAGAGCCTTAAATTATCGACCCCTAATTGAAGGACCAGTCCCTTTTTCTTGATGTGAAAAGAAAGCTCTTCTCATTTTAAACACATTTTGTTAAACAAGAGTTTAGAAAATATGGACCGTTCAAGAGATATCTGGAGAAGATCAGTTTAGGGGCCGACCTTTCTAACTCATTTTAGGAAGTGGTTAAGAAAAAAAGTTATAGTTACATATTGTTGAGTACTGCTTTTCAAAAATTTTCTATATTTTGAGATATTAATTAATTCGAAGATTAAAATGTCAGACGTACATCTGGCCCCTTAAAATCCCTAATTAAGAAACATAAGAGTAAACAATTTTCATGTATAGGTACATAACATTTCGATTAAAATGTCAGACGTACATCTGGCCCCTTAAAATCCCTAATTAAGAAACATAAGAGTAAACAATTTTCATGTGTAGGTACATAACATTTCGATTAACATAATTGCTTCCGTAATGTATTACAAATTATTTCACAATGAAAAGTTATGATTAAAAGACTTTAGAACTCTATCGACCCCTAATTTGAATAGCCAGTACCTTTTTCTTGATATAAAAAGAAAGCTCTTGTCATTTCAAACACATTTTGTTCAACTAGTATGTAGAAATTAATATGTACCGTTCTCGAGATATCTGGAAGAGATCGTTTTAGGGGCCAACCCTTTAACTCCTTTTAGAGACCGGATAACAAAAAAATTATGGTTGCAAATTGTTAACGACATTATTTGGAGCATCTTTTGTTCAACATTGTTATTTAAAATTTCTCTCCATTTCAGATATATAAGATCAAAATTTCGGACTGCTAGCCCCTTAAAATCCCTAAATACGTAACAAAGGAGTAAACAATTGTCATGTATAGGTACATAACGTTACGATGAACAAAATTGCTTTTATAAAGTATTACAAAATATTTCACATTAAAAAGATATTATTAGAATACTTTACAGCCCTTTTGGCCCTTAATTTAAAGGGCCAGCCCCTTTTCCATGATGTCAAATGAAAGTTCTTGACTTTTTAAAGTTGTTTTGTTATATAAGTCTTAACAAAATACTTTTGCAAAAAAAGATATTAAAAGAAAACCACAAAAAAATCATGACGCTTTTTATCTCAATTTTTAAGCTCAGGCGAGCGTCGGTGTTTTTTGTCACAGAACAATGAAAATGCTTCTGTCATATCCACAATCATAGATCTACAAACCCTGAAAATTTGAATCAAATATCTGTTTTCGTTTAGGAGAAAATCACCGGACAAGCCGACCCTCTAAAAATCGTAAAAACGTCAATATCTCTAAAACGGAAGTGACGTCATCAATATAAAAAATTTCCAATAAGGTTCAGATCAATATGTGTTAGTTCTGAAAGTTTCATCAAAATCAGTCAAGCCGTTCCCGAGAACTCGCGTGCACAAAAATGCGTAAGAAAAAAAAAGAAGAATAACTAGACACGATCTCGTTGCGAGCAACGAGGAGGTCTTCCGTCCGATTTCTAGAAGAAAATATGACATCATCGACTTTGATTTTTAACAACAAAACATGATATTGAAAAAGGAGTGAAGTACTTATGCTTCATTGCATCGCTTTTTATAAGTTCTATAACACTGCTTTTTTAAATGCTTGCTTTTCCTCCAATCAAGATTGAAAAGATTAATTTTGTTTACATCTGGTCCCTAAAAACCTAATTGGGTAACACAAGAGAAAATCATCATATTGTTAGGATATAGAAACGTATTATACCTAATCTAGAATTATTAACCTTTCACAAAATGGCTCTCATTAAAGGGCTATAGATAAAAATTTTTAGAGCCCTTTGATCCCCTAATTTAAGGGGCCAGCCCCTTTTTCTTGGAATCAAATGAAAGGACATTTAATTCTGAAAACATGTTGTCAACAAGTGTTTAAAAATTCATTACCGTTCTGGAGATATATGAGAAATAAGGTTTTAGGGGCCGATCCCTTATCTCCTTATAGGGGCCGTTTGGCGAAATTTTGAAGATTGCATATGGTTAAGAACATTAATTTGAACAACTTTTCTTCTGTGTTGCATAACAAAATATTTTTCCTTTCTGAGATATGGGAGATCAAAATTTTGGACTTTTGGTCCCTAAAAACCTTAATTACGTAATACATGACAAAATCATTACATTGCTTGGATACATAACTGTGAGATAAACATATTTGCTTCTATAACCTTTCACAAAATATCTCTCAGTAAAGAGCTACAGATTAAAGACTTTAGAGCCCTTTAGTCCCCTTATTTGAGGGGCCAGCCCCTTTTTCTTGATATCAAATGAAAGGTCATTTAATTCTGAACAAATTTTATTCAACAGGTGTTTAGAAATTTGTTACCATTCTGGAGATATATGAGAAATAAGGTTTTAGGGGCCGATCCCTTATCTCCTTATAGGGGCCGTTTGGCGAAATTTTGAAGATTGCATATGGTTAAGAACATTAATTTGAACAACTTTTCTTCTGTATTGCATTACAAAATATTTTTCCTTTCTAAGATATGGGTGATCAAAATTTTAGACTTTTGGCCCCTAAAAACCCTTTATTACGTAATAAATGGCAAAATCATTACATTGCTTGGATACATTACTGTGAGATAAACATATTTGCTTCTATAACATTTTACAAAATATCTCTCAGTAAAGAGCTACAGATTAAAGATTTTAGAGCCATTTGGTTCCCTAGTTTTAGGGGCCAGCCCCTTTTTCTTGATATCAAATGAAAGGTCATTTAATTCTAAACAAATTTTGTTCAACAAGTGTTTAGAAATTTGTTACCATTCTGGAGATAAATGAGAAATAAGGTTTTAGGGGCCGATCCCTTATCTCCTTATAGGGGCCGTTTGGCGAAATTTTGAAGATTGCATATGGTTAAGAACATTAATTTGAACAACTTTTCTTCTGTATTGCATTACAAAATATTTTTCCTTTCTAAGATATGGGTGATCAAAATTTTAGACTTTTGGCCCCTAAAAACCCTTTATTACGTAATAAATGGCAAAATCATTACATTGCTTGGATACATTACTGTGAGATAAACATATTTGCTTCTATAACATTTTACAAAATATCTCTCAGTAAAGAGCTACAGATTAAAGATTTTAGAGCCATTTGGTTCCCTAGTTTTAGGGGCCAGCCCCTTTTTCTTGATATCAAATGAAAGGTCATTTAATTCTAAACAAATTTTGTTCAACAAGTGTTTAGAAATTTGTTACCATTCTGGAGATAAATGAGAAATAAGGTTTTAGGGGCCGATCCCTTATCTCCTTATAGGGGCCGTTTGGGGAAATTTTGAAGATTGCATATGGTTAAGAACATTAATTTGAACAACTTTTCTTCTGTGTTGCATAACAAAATATTTTTCCTTTCTGAGATATGGGAGATCAAAATTTTGGACTGTTGGCCCCTAAAAACCCTTAATTACGTAATACATGACAAAATCATTACACTGCTTAGATACATAACTGTAACATAAACATATTTGCTTCTATAACATTTCACAAAATATCTCTCAGTAAAGAGCTACAGATTAAAGACTTTAGAGACCATTGGTTCCCTAATTTTAGGGGCCAGCCCCTTTTTCTTGATATCAAATGAAAGGTCTTGTAAATATAAACTTTTTTTGCATTACATGTGTTAACAAAATATTTTTCAGAAAAGAGATAAACTAAGAAAACCATGAAAAATTACGACGTTTTTTTAGTCTCAATTTTCGGAACCGGGCGAGCTTAAACGCCTTTTGAGCATTACAAATATGAATGCCAAATTGCACATCTACAATCTCTTGTCTACAATCCCTGAAAGTTTGAACTCAATATCTTTTACCGCTTAGGAGGAGATCCCTGGACAAGCCGACCCTCTGAAAATCGCTAAAACGTCATTTTCTCAAGAACGGAAATGACGTCATCAAAATAAAAAAAATGTATATTAAGTTCGGATTAATATCTATTAGATCTGAAATTTTCACGAAAATCGGTTCAGCCATTTCCGAGAAATCGCCTGCACAAATTTTGTAAGAAAAAAAAAAATAATAATAATAGGAAAAAAGAAACCGAACGAAAACAATAAGGTCTTCCGTTGGAAAACGGAAGACCTTAATAATAAGGGAAACAGAAACAAAGCAATAACAAGAAGGTCTTCCGTTGGAAACGGAAGACCTTAATAAAAAAAAGAAACATTACAATCACTATAAGGTCTTCCGTTGGAAACGGAAGACCTTAATAACTAGAGCAAAGCTCGTTGCAAACCAACGAGTGGGTTTTCCGCTAATGTCGAAAGTAATGCTAGAAGTACCTCTAAGAAGCAGTGTTCTTAATCTAATGACAAAAGTAACTTAAGTACAAAAAAGATTTTAAAAATCGAATGATTCTTGGTACGACTTAACAAAATCCGAATGGTTTTAAGTACAAATTAACAAAAAAACATAAACATTTCAAGACCGAGTTAACAAAAAATCCGAATGTGTTTAAGTACGACTTAAGAAATTTGACTTCATTTTAGGTAAAAGTTAACTTTACATGGAACTAACATCTAATTTCTTAACCCAGAATGCAAAATTAAAATTTCCGTAAAAATCAATTTTGTTTAAAACATAAATCTGAGCAACATTTCCTCTACACTGCTTTTCAAAGGGTTGACCTTTCGTACTATGTGCTTGTTGCATCATCAATTGTCAGAAACTTATCGATGTATAGTTTACTTAATTTTATTATTCCTCTGTGAATATTTTTATTTGAAATTACTATGAACCAGACAACATTGAAATGGTGAACATTTCAAAGGGCCCCGCTGATGTTATTTAAGAGAATTTTGCTTTGACCTTGACCTATAACTTGAAATTTTTTCAGCTGGAATAGAACTTCTAATTCAATTTCATTGCCCCTAACACACAGGCATTTTTGTTCAATCTGACCAAGATTAAGCATATCCAGGAAATAATCTTCTGTCTAAAACTAATTTTATTAAGATCTGCTATGACCTTCACAATGACATGGTTCAAGGTCTCTGCATGCCATTAACCAATAAGCTCTGTTAAGGCAAAATATTAGCCAATTAGGGGCTAAAAGGAGAGTATATATATGCTCTTAAAATATGGATTTTTGAGTGATCTGATATGACCTTGACACTTGATCTACAAATATCATTCGAGGTCATTGCATATCCTTTGATCAAAGGCATCATGTGGGTGAAGTATGAGCCTGTTTGGAGCAAAGGGAGATAAGATGTACTCCAGACAAGGATTTTTTAAATATAATTCTGCTATGACCTTCACAGTTTACCTTGAAAATAGGTTCAAGGTCACTACACACCTTTTACTCAAAAGCTCTGCTTATGTGAAGTCTGGGCAAAATAGGGGTTAGTAGAAAGTTTATATGCTCTGAAAAAGGATTTTTGCGTGATCCGATATGATATTTCACCCTTTACCTAGAAATTTCATGCAAGGTCACTGCTCATCGATTAATGATAGAGACAGTCTGTGAGTATTAGCCAGATTGGACCAAAGGGAGAGAAGATATGCCCCAGACAAGGATTTTATATATGTAATTCTGCTATGACCTTAACCTTATACCTAACAACATGGTTCAAGGTCACTGCACATCCTTAACCCAAAGGAACCCTGTGGATGAGGTATGAGCCAGATTGGGCCAAGGGGAGAGAAGCTATGCTCCGGTCAAGCAATCTCGGATGGACAGACGGACAAACTGATCACTAGAAGGCGCCCACACAAACTAATGCTTTTCTATCTAATTTGAAATAGTATCCATGCTATCTGCCCATGGTGAATAGTCATCAAAACCATTCATCAGCAGAATTCGATTTCCCTCCTTTTTAAACTCGGAACACCTCTGACCTAATCAGATCACCGCATTAAATACAAAGTTTGATAACTCTAATTTGTTTATCATCAAGAAATTCTGCATCGCTGACAAATAAAGTTTTATTCGGAATAATAATATACCAATTAACTGACTATTTGGACAAAAGCAAGTTTATTGTCCAACCCCACAGCAACTATTTCCCTTGGCTTTGCCTTATGAAATAGTTGCTGTCTTGGGGGACAATAAACTTCCTATTGTCCTCATACCCAGTAGATACTAAATAGGCATATAATATCCCATCCACCTCCATTTCATGTTATATAACCTCCCGTTTGTAACCTTCAATTTCACTGTGTAAAGTCAACACAACAGTCAAAGCCGCAAGTTTTACAATTTATTACTGCTTCTCATGTACTTAAAATTAGGGGCCTTAATATTGCTTAGGCCTAAAAAAAAAAGTTGTGTGTTTCGGGTAACCCGACCTAACCTACAAAAATGGCCCGGTCCTACCATTTTTAGATGCCTGATTTTATCCGACTGTGAATTTTATCTTATTTCCAATAAAAAATATGTTTTTAAATATGAAACAAACAAACATTCTTAGGATTTAGGCAAAAAAAATAGATAAAATAAAAAAAAAATCCCCACCTACCTAACCTAATTTGTTCATCAGTGTTACCCTAAACACACTATTTTTTTTTTTAGGCCTTACCAATTCCAACAAGAGACATCCCATTAACTATTGATAAACATTAAAATTCATTTCATGAATCTACGCAACACTGGTAAATCTTCAAGTACAGTCACTATCAATTTTACAAAAATATTGACGGTTCTTTATCCGAAACTGTTCCTTGTACCTTTAACTTAGTACACTAACATTTTATGAAAAGACGGTTTGTCTTAGAATAAGAAAGCTAATGCAATTCTGAGAAAAAGAATACCACATATTGCAAATTCCATTGAGGTTTAATAAAAATATGGCCATTTAAGTGAACCCCCCATTTCCAATTTCCATTAGTAAACACAGATTTACAGGGTTCTCAATAGTAAAACATCTTTACCTGACCTTTTAGAGGTCAATTGTTGTTCAACCACCTTTAAAAAGAAACCTTATTCAATACAACATGCATCTACATTATATAATCATGAAAAAAGCTTCACATCACTTAGAAATATCCTTACATGTATACCCTTCCCCCATCTTTTGATTTTCATAAAAAGTCATGGTTAAAAATGTTTTACCTAATTTTATGAAACTTATGGCAATTTCCTTGAGTCATTTCTCACACATATTTGAAAACAATCATCAATGATTCTAAAATTTGATCCTAATTATTTGTTTATTTTATGATTTACACCATTTTAATTAACAAATAGACAGCTGTCCTAGCTGCTTGTGATTTCTTGTTTTTATGAAAAAAAGTAAGCTAACAATCATATTTAGTGAATATTTAATCTATTTTGATTTCTAGTCTCCTTCTATCCATGCTAAAACAGTAAGATACAACCTATAAGTTAGACATCTGCCTTAAATTAAAATAAAATTCAAACACCCAGGTAGCTGGAGACAGAGTTGATTTCCATGAAAAATGTTCAAAATTTGACATGTTTTTCTCCTTTTTTTTATGCATATATACCTTAGAAAGGTAGAAATAGGTTGTTTCTTGTTCATTTCAAAAGTAATTATCATAGCAGATGTTATTTCAAAGTCAAATGTACATTTACATATCCTACATGTAATCTTAATGCAGACAATTGGATGGGGGGGGGGGGGGGGGTGTTCAATTATGTAAACACATCTAAATACCTTTATAAAATAAAAAATAAAGGAAACATAATTGCATACTTTTATTGAAAAACAAATTTTCACAACAATTATGAATTTCTTTAAATAGCCTTAATTTTGTTTTTCATAATTTCTTATCAAACACAAACCACAACATGGGATGATGCTTTCTTCAAGTTCCATTATTGTTCATGCATTATCCGATTTAATTTGAATTACCGGTAAAAAGTCTGTAGAACACAAGGAATATGCATGTGGATAGAGGTGACAGATTAATCTCAAGAGCTGACCCACAAGAATCAACAGGTAAAAGCCATGTGGTGCTATGTCAGAACAAGAGTCCGTTTTTAGCTGAAATAAAAAAAAAATAATTAGCTGTGTTTACATACATGTACTAGTAATAGCTGTGTTTACATTAACATATGCATATTATTTCTGGAAAAAATACACTGACCATGCAGTGTAATAAGTATTACATATTCCAATACATGACATAACATTTAGGCAGTACAAGATCAAAAATTTGCATATCAAGTCATAATATAATATTAAAAAAATTTCTTAGGTATAGACACTTATCAGATTGAGAGAGAGTTTGAGAGAGAAAGAGAGCTAGAGTTTATTTCTTGTAGTGCAACAGTCAAAAATTTCAATTCGAAAATTACAAAGGAATATTACCCATCTGAACAGCGTCAAAGTACATGTATTTCCTTCTGGTATACCCGCATGTTTTATCAATTCTACCGGGGTTTTTTTTGGCAAATAAATTTGGCGAGGGTTTTGGTTTCTTTTCTTTTAAATTACATGTTTTAAAAACAATACTATGTGTAATAAGCATAAAACATGTATGAGTAAACTCAATGAAGAATTTTTAATAGATTATTTTTCACAGAATGTGTTACATTACATGTATGTCAATCTCTATGAAAGTAGCGTATATTTCGTGCGTCATAAATTGGAAGTTTTAGTTAATATCATTTACTTGCATGGTTGCTATATATATGTCTAACCCAAATTTTCTTCATAAAGCTACAGCTGTATGTACCACATAATTATATGTTTTGTCACAAGTATACATTTTTAAAAAATATCCAAATTCCAACAGTTGAAAGTAACTCGATGAATTTTTCATTCTCTGATAAGTTCATTGTGTTTTGTGCGTGCATATATTATAAGTCTGCTGCAACAGCAGCCAATCAGCGGTATAAGCTGAATCCACTAATAAGAAAGTTTGTGGTTTAGGAGCGGGTAAAATTGTTTATGCATAATGTAGCTGACACTGACTTGAATGCGATGCTGTCAAGAACACAACACCAAATAATATCAAGAGACATAAATATTCACTTAAATGTATTGTGTTGTAAAGTAAAGGTTTTAATACAATTATTGCATCTTGCAAAACATGTGATGACTCATAATCATCTGTAATATATCTGATATATATGTACAAGATGGGAGAAATAATGACAGAACAGACTGGGATTCGAACCTTGCCCTCTGAATCTCTAGTCAAGTGCTCTACCAACTGAGCTACATGTATCTGGCAAAAAGTAGTGTATATGAGACTTAAGTAATTTGTAAATTGTGCAACGCTCATTTTAAATATATCAAAATAACTTTTGACATGCGGTAATACATCAACAGATTGAATAAATTTTTAACCCTTATTCATGTTTTCATTTAGTTGCAATGTATCGTGATATGTATCGTATCGCATCTCATGTATCGTGATATGTACCGAATCGGCTAAGTACAGAATCGTCCAAGCCTTAATATTGTCACAGGATGGGAGAAATAATGAAGGACCAAACCAGGAATTAAACCTGGGCCCCCTGAATCTCTAGTCAGGTGCTCTACCAACTGAACACTGGTATTTAAACCGGTCTGACCGTCACATATATAAAAAGTTATTTTAAACAATGGTGTTAAATAAAAAATAACACTTGCAACCTTCAGTTTTTGTCTGTAATTAATCAATATTGGCGTGCGATCAGTTATCATTGTGAACCATTTTTCATCAGTGCATTGTTACGTCATTTTATCAACACATAAAATTATATACGAAAATATGATGTAACATTGCACCAGCGAGAAATGGTCCTCGACAAGAACTGCTGGCATGCCAGTACTGCCAGTAGTCAGATTAAAAAAAGAGAATATAAAAATTACATTTAAAACATTAACAAGGACAATTTAAGTACGGTACACATCAAAACTGCTAAACAAGAAAAATTATGTGAACTGGTAGAGTGGTACGCATAGTTCTAACTTGTAACCTACATGTACAAGTACATGTACCGGGTACCCGTTGGTCTGCTAAACCTCTCTAATGATACATTGATCTGCATCATAAAAATATTAAAGACTTTTTAGTCATGTTTTAACTCTGAAGTCTGAAGTATATACAATTTTATTTACTTGATGTTACATGTATGTCTACAGGGTATTTATGTCT
The DNA here is from genome assembly GCF_902806645.1 of Magallana gigas. Classification (NCBI taxonomy): domain Eukaryota; kingdom Metazoa; phylum Mollusca; class Bivalvia; order Ostreida; family Ostreidae; genus Magallana; species Magallana gigas. The sequence continues at coordinate 56,656,526 of NC_047564.1, forward strand.
ACATTTGGAGTCTTCCACACAAGAATATGATCATATGTTTCTAATTAGACCCTGCTTTGAATTTTGAGTTGAAAATTCACAATCTGATTTTTTTTTAAATAGATAAATTCGGTCATCCTTTCCAGTCACCCATGAACCTCGAGCAAGTCTAAACATCCAGTAAACAATGTAAAAATTACACGTTATAGTCTGTCCCAAGATATTCATGCAGCACATTTGGACGATTTGTAATAAAAATACACTTACCTGTGAAAGAAGTGCAGTTGAAATAGTTGAAAGGGATATTTTCCAAGATAATTTCATTGACACATTATCATCTTTCACTTGGAAAAATTCACAGGAACGAAAACAGATTCCTTACGGAGATTTATAATGGGGAATGTTTACATCTTTTCTCCATTCGGAATACACTCGGAATACATCGCGCAATATTTCAACGTTATCATCCGGGCTTGCTGCAATACAAAATCTCCGTAGACATCACACTTTTTAGCATTGTATTGAAACCTGATAAGCTAACAGGGGCGTTTTAACTGAGAAATCTTGGAAATTTTTCATACTTTTGAATGAACATCGTTTGAATCCTGAGGTATTTATAAATATCAAGCAATTAAGCCAAATGTGAATCCAAAATATCTTGGGACAGACTATAGTAAACAAACACCCACACCATAACAAAAACATCTAACTCTGTAATTCTTATAAAATTCTTAACCCAGCAGATGTTAAATCATCAAGATATATTTGTAAATTCATACGTGATGCACATAACATAAGAAAATCTATGTACAGTACCAACTACATGTATATTTGTATACTGTATGTATGACTTTCGCCACATGTGGATTTTCTCAATAAATTGAATTGTAATTTACACAAAATTCTGGTAAAAAGGAAAGAAAAAAAACAAGTGAAAGGTAAAACATTTGGGATTCAATTCTATTAAAAGGATTTATATTGTCTGGACTAGAAAAATATCATACATAGTGACAGTGTGCACGCACTTACATGTACATCTATAGACTAAATGTTAACCGGGACTGTATAATGACCTGATATGTATAATGTCCTGATGACCTGATGGCGTGTATTTTGTAAAATACTGATTTGTGCAATGATATAAGAACAATATTTTATACATATTTATACAGATAATACTATTTTCTCTCAGAAAAACACAAGAAATAATTTATAACTTCTTTCAAATAAATTTTTCAGAGCATATAATTTTTTCAGTGGTATAATGTCCTGATTTTTTGTATAATGACCTGATGACCTGATGGCATTTATTTTGTAAAATACTGATTTGTACAATGAAATAAGAACAACATTTTTATTTCGTTGTATAGATCATACTGTTTCCTACAAAAAAACACAAAAGATATTTTGAAAATTCCTTTAAATTATTTTTTATTGAGCAGTTAAAAAAACAAGGGTTATAATGACCTGATTTTTAATTGGTAATGACCTGGTGACCTGATAAATTTCAACAGTTTACCAAACACCATTTTTCAGCTTTATATCTGAAAAATTGTGTAAAAGATGGATCTTTATAAACTTTTGAATAATATTTTTGTAGGATAAACTCTTTAATAATCAAGATCTGTTCATGTTTCTTTGATCATATAAATGAAATTAGGGACAATATTAAAGTTATTCGGGATAAACCCACATATTGCTATCTAAAATATATTTTTTTATGTTCTTTATTTTGTTATGATATTTTTTTTTAAATATATATAAATGTTTCAATATATTATTTGTTCTGGTATTATATTTGTCAGATTATATATGATGCGTATAGTGTTTGACAGATTTTCCCCTCTGTATATATTCAGTATGCTCTATAAATGTATGGTTTACTGGGGTGTTATTCACACCTTTTTACCACAAGAACCATAATTGGGTTCCTTTGTTTTGATAGCAATTAACAGTTTACACTGCATGTACACTGTTTAAAACTTAAGTGGTCCTCTCCTTGTTACATACCTTATTTTTTTATGTTTACATTGCCATACAGTGTATAATAAACATTATAACAATTGTGTTACAAAAACAGAAATTATTGTGTATTAAAGTAGAAGTTGAATAAGAATTAAAATAATGCAAAATTAATACGATTACATATAATTCATCTAGTACTGGTAAATCAGTTTCCAAACTTTTGGATGAGGAATGTATGAATTCCTCAGAATATTTTTACAAACTAAGATTTATCATCTCAAAGTATTACATGTGAGTGTATATGAATTATATTTTTTTTAAATCAACAATAAAAGATTGATTCTCTCCATTAAAGATCAAGGTATTTACCGATATTTCTTATTGTGTGTATTTTTCAGTTTTACATATAAATTTTTCTAAGTTTAGTAACTTACAGAGAAAACATATACAATGTATTTAGGCTTAAATTTCAATCTAAAATCAAAAAGATATACTATACTGACTTTAATTTTGAATATATATAGCCTATAATACATACGTTCAACTTACCCCCCCCCCCCCCCCCCAAAAAAAAAGGAAAATGAGAAGTAGACAAATCACATTTCATATAATCTTCACACTCATTTAATTCTATATTAAGAAAATGTGGTATTTAAGTATTTTCAAAAATGTATAAACACTGAAACCCAAACAAAATTCAGCTGTTTCAGACAGAGAGAGAGAGAGAGAGAGAGAGAGCGAGAGAACAGTCTTAATAACCAAGAATTTAAAAAAAATCTTAATAAGATTATTTGTATGTATCATTGAAATGTTTTCTTCGTTCTTAAATTGTCAGAATTATAGGATTCGGTTCATTATCTACTTGATCAGGTCAATCAGGCCATTCTGAAATCAGGACATTATACCCCGTGTTTTAGATCAAAGTGATTTTTGGAAAAAGTATCCATTTATATTTGTTCAAACTTCAGAATTTTCATTTAGATGATCATATCAAACGATGTCAATATAAATAATGAGGCCTAAAGCTTAAAATTTATAGCTATGGCCTTTTAAAAATCATCAGGTCATTATACAAAAAAATCAGGACATTATACCCCTAAAAAAAATTATTTGCTCTGTAACATTAATTTGAAAGAAATTATAATTTATTTTTTGTGTTTTTCTGAGAGAAAATAGTATGATCTATACAATTAGGTAAAAAATATTGTTCTTATTTCACTGTTCAAATCAATATTTTACAAAATACACGCCATCAGGTCATCAGGACATTATACATATCAGGTCATTATACAGTTCCATGTTAACCAGTTAACATGCTGACATTTTAACCACTATAGACAAGAAACTTTAAAAGAAATAAAAATCCCCACCTTCTTCAGTAACATCCACATAGATCACACACTTTAATGTCCATCTTTTCGTAGCTTATCAACGGCTGATCAATGGAAATCGACATGGTCGACAGAAGTGTGGCTGTCAGAATTTCCTCGTAAACGATTCACACGAGAATATATCCCTCCTTATACAAATATGTAGTATTATTCCCTGTGCATGTTCATATGTTTCACAGTAACTTGAAAATGCATGTGTACACCGAAAGAATACACAACTTCTCTTCTGCATTACGGCTCTCTCTTTTCTACAATGTCATGCCGTTCGTTACTGTTTACATTCGACGCGCGCGCGCGGGGGTTACAAACAGGGGGGCCCCGACAAATAGTTGCACATAGAACGTTTAAATAATGTGTGTTCATTGAATTCATAAATGATATAGATGAAAAAAAATGAAATTGAATCACAACAATTTATCTAAGACGCAACACAACAGAATGCAGTAAATGCCTGGGCCTTAAAGTGGCATTTGTTCGCTTGTGTGTCTATGTAGACATATTAACTCGTTCATGAACGATTCTCACATATTTGTTTTATGAAATTTGAAAAAAATAGGACACAGAACTTTTTAAATTTGATACCAAATGACATTAATTAATATATTAACAATAACTGAATTCATTTTTTTTTCATAAAATGATAACGATTTTTGCTATCAAAAAAATATGTGTACGAGCTGCTGACCCCTAATTATAGGGGCCAGCCCTTTTTTCTTAATTTTAAATGAAAGCTCTCGTTATTCTAAACAACTTTTGTTCTATACGTATTAACAAAATATTTTTAGTTTAAAGGTTATTATACAAAAAGCAACAAAATTTCAGACCCCCCAAAACCTTAAATTTTACCGGCAAATAGCTTAAAAACTAAAACACATTTTGCCAAAATTTTCATGCCAGCAAAACTATAGAATGTTACCAACAATTCTGCTAAATTTCATGCAACTATCTTTTGTAGTTTCCGAGATCAACTCTGGACAAAAGACCCCCAAATTTTCAATTAAAGGGCAATAACTCATAACCGGAAGTAAAATTTAAAAATTTGAAAAAAACGTCTAGAGATATTAATATCATCTACATACCCTGAAAGTTTCATAGCAATCAGACAAAAAATGTTCGAGAAATCTCGTGCACAAAATTTGCGGGAAAAAAAAAAAAATAACTAGAGCAAAGCTCGTTGCAAAGCAACGAGTGGGTTTTCCGCTAATGTCGAAAGCAACGCTAGAAGTACGTCTTAGAAGCAGAGTTCTTAACCTGGTAACAAAGAAACCTAAGTGCAAAAAGATAAAAAAAAATCGAATGATTCTTGGTACAACTTAACATAATCCGAATGGTTTTAAGTACGACTTAACCAAAAACCTTAACCATTTCAAGAACGACTTAACAAAAAAACCAATGTGTTTACGTACGACTTAACAAATTTGACTTCATTTTAGGTACAAGTTTACTTTACCTTGAACTAACATCTTTTTTCTTAACCAAAAATGCAAAATTAAAATTTACGTAAAAAATCAATTTTGTTTAAAACATAATTCTGAGCAACTTTTCCTCTTCACTGCTTTTCAAAGGGTTGACCTTTTGTACTGTGTGCTCGTTGCGTCATTAATTGTCAGAAATTTATCGATGTAAATTTACTTTACTGTACCTCTGTGAATATTTTCTATGTAAAATTACCATGAACCAGACAACATTGAAATGGTGAACATTTCAAAGGGCCCCGCTTATGTTATTTCAGAGAATTCTGCTTTGACCTTGACCTATAACCTGAAATTTTTCCAGCTGGCATAGAACTTTTAATTCAATTTCATTCCCCCTAACATACATTAACCAATAAACTCTGTAAAGGTAAAATATTAGCCAAATAGGGGCTAAAAGGAGAGTATATCTATGCTCTTAAAATATGGATTTTTGTGTGATCTGATATGACCATGACTCTTCATCTACAAATATCATTCGAGGTCATTGCATATATTTTGATCAAAGGCATCATGTTGGTGAAGTATGAGACTGAATCGAGCAAAGGGAGAGAAGATATACTCCGGACAAGGATTTTTAAAAATATAATTCTGCTATGACCTTCACAGTTTCTTTTCACTGAAAATAGGTTCAAGGTCACTACACACCCTTTCACCCTTTACTCAAAAGCTCTGCTTATGTGAAGTCTGAGCCCTATAGGGGTTAGTAGAAAGTATATATGCTCTGAAAAAAGGATTTTTGCATGATCCGATATGATATTTCACCCTTTACCTAGAAATTTCATGCAAGGTCACTGCACATCGATTAACGATAGAGACAGTCTGTGAGTATTAGCCAGATTGGACCAAAGGGAAAAAAGATATGCCCCAGACAGGGATTTTATATATATAATTCTGCTATGACCTTAACCTTATACCTAAAAACATGGTTCAAGGTCACTGCACATCCTTCAGCCATCTCGGATGGACAGACAGACAAATTGATCACTAGAAGGCACCCGCATAAACATGCCTTTTTATCTAATTTAAAATAGTATCCATGCTATCTGCCCATGGTGAATAGTCATCAAAACCATTCATCAGCAGAATTTGATTTCCCTCCTTTTTAAGGTGGTATGGGACATCTGTCGATATTAATGTGGATTAATGTACTATATAATTGAAAAATTTTCACCGGTTTAGAATTTTCAAATTTTACAATATTTAACCAAAAAATAGCTTTTAAAAATATTTGAAAAGGTAAAAATTGTAAAAACCCCAGCGGGATTCGAACTCATGACTTACAGGTTCCTAGTAAACCCTCTAACCCACTGAGGAGTTAGGTGACCATTTTTGAAAAATAACTACATGTACTTATATAATTACACTTTATTTTATTGTTTATTTCGATAAACAATACGTCACAACATGGAAGTGTCCCATATCACCTTAAACTCGGAACACCTCTGACCTAATAAGATCGCCGCATTAAATACAAAGTTTGATTTAACTCTAATTTGTTTATCATCAAGAAATTCTGCATCGCTGACAAATAAAGATTTCTTCTGTATAATGAAATACCAATTAACTGACTATTGTTTTGAACATATTTTATTGAATAAACAAAAGGATCAGAAACAAGTTCTAACAACTTACAAGTTCCTCTCCTTTAGACAATAGCAAGTTTATTGTCCCACTCCACAGCAACTATTTCCCTTGGCTTTGCCTCATTAAATAGTTGCTGTCTTGGGGGACAATAAACTTGCTATTGTCCTCATACCCAGTAAATACTAAATAGGCATATAATATCCCATCCACCTACATTTCATGTTATATAACCTCCCGTTTGTAACCTTCAATTTCACTGTAAAGTCAACACATCTGTCATAGCCGCAAGTTTCACAATTTATTTCTGCTTCTCATGTACTTAAAATTAGGGGCCTTAATATTGCTTACCAATTCCAACAAGAGACATCCCTCTAACTATTGATAATCATTAAAATTCATTTTATGAATCTACGCAACAATGATAAACCTTCAAGTACAGTCACTCTCAATTTTACAAAATTATTGACGGTACTTTATCCGAAACTGTTCATTGTACCTTTAACTTAGTACACTAACATTTTTATGAAAAGACAGTTTGTCTTAGAATAAGAAAGCTAATGCAATTCTGAGAAAAAGAATACCACATATTGCCAATTCCATTGAGGTTTAATAAAAATATGGCCATTTAAGTGAACCCACCATTTCCAATTTCCTTTAGTAAACACATTTTTAACAGGGTTCTCATAGTAAATCATCTTTACCTGACCTTTTAGAGGTCAACTGTTGTTCAACCACCTTTAAAAAGAAACCTTATTCAATACAACATACGTCTACATGATATAATCATGATAAAAGCTTCACATCACTTAGAAATACCCTTACATGTATACCCCCCCCCCCCCCCCCCCAATCTTTTGATTTTCATAAAAAGTCATGGCTTGAAATGTTTTACCTAATTTTATGAAACTTGTGGCAATTTCCTTGAGTCATTTCTCACACATATTTGAAAACAATCATCAATGATTCTAAAATTTGATCTTTATTTGTTTATTGTATGATTTGTACCATTTTAATTAACAAATAGACAGCTGACCTGCTTGTGATTTCTTGTTTTCATGAAAAAAAGTATGCTAACAATCATATTTAGTGAATATCTAATCTATTCTGATTTCTAGTCTCCTTCTAACCATGCTAAAACAGTAAGTTACAACCTACAAGTTAGACATCTGCCTTAATTTAAGGCCCTTAAATTAGAATTAAATTCAAACACACCCAGGTAGCTGGAGACAGAGTTGATTTCAATGAAAAATGTTCAAATTTGACACGTTTTTCTACTTTTTTATGCATATATACCTTAGAAAGGTAGAAAAAGGTTGTTTCTTGTTCATTTCAAAAGTAATTATCATAGCAGATGTTATTTCAAAGTCAAATTATCATAGCAGATGTTATTTCAAAGTCAAATGTACTTTTACATATCCTACATGTAATCTTAATGCAGAGGGGGGGGGGATTTTTCAATTATGTAAACACATCTAAATATCTTTATGAAATAAAAAATAAAGGAAACATAATTGCATACTTTTATTGAAAAACAAATTTTCACAGCAATTATGAATTTCTTTAAACAGCCTTAATTTTGTTTTCATAATTTCTTATCAAACACAAACCACAACATGGCATGATGCTTTCTTCAAGTTCCATTATTGTTCATGCATTACCGGATTTAATTTGAATTACCGGTAAATAGTCTGTAAAACACAAGGAATATGCATGTGGATAGAGGTGACAGGATAATCTCAGGAGCTGACAACAGGTACCGGTAAAAGCCATGTGGTAACAAGAGTCCGTTTAGAGCTGAAATAAAAAAAAAAATAATTAGCTGTGTTAACATACATGTACTAGTAATAGCTGTGTTTACATTAACATATGCATAGTATTTCTGGAAAAAAATACACTGACCATGCAGTGTAATAAGTATTACATATCCCAATACATGACATAACATTTAGGCAGTACAAGATCAAAAATTTGCATATCAAGTCATAATATAATATTAAAAAAAATTCTTAGGTATAGACACTTATTAGATTGAGAGAGAGTTTGAGAGAGAGAGAGAGCTAGAGTTTATTTCTTGTAGTGCAACAGTCAAACATTTCAATTCGAAAATTACAAAGGAATATTACCCATCTGAACAGCGTCAAAGTACATGTATTTCCTTCTGGTATACCATGTTTTATCAATTCTACCGGGTTTTTATTTTGCAAATAAATTTGGCAAGGATTTTGGTTTCTTTTCTTTTAAATTACATTTTTTAAAAACAATACTATGTGTAATAAGCACAAAACATGTATGAGTAAACTTAATGAAGAATTTTTAATAGATTATTTTTCACAGAATGTGTTACATTACATGTATGTCAATCTTTATAAAAGTAGCGTATATTTCGTGCATCATAAATTGGAAGTTTTAGTAAATATCATTTACTTGCATGGTAGATATATATGTCTAACCCAAATTTTCTTCATAAAGCTACAGCTGTATGTACCACACAATCATATGTTTTGTCACAAGTATAGATTTTTATAAAATACCCAAATTCCAACAGTTGAAAGTAACTCGATGAATTTTTCATTCTCTGATAAGTTCATTGTGTTTTGTGCGTGCATATATTATAAGTCTGCTGCAACAGCAGCCAATCAGCGGTAAGCTGAATCCACTAATAAGAAAGTTTGTGGTTTAGGAGCGGGTAAAATTGTTTATGCATAATGTAGCTGACACTGACTTGAATAGATCTGATATATATGTACAAGATGGGAGAAATAATGACAGAACAGACTGGGATTCGAACCTTGCCCTCTGAATCTCTAGTCAAGTGCTCTACCAACTGAGCTACATGTATCCGGCACCGGTATTCAAACCAGTCCGACCGTCACACCCCCCCCCCTTAAATGATCTTCACCCTCAAAGATCACCCCTGGCTCTTCCCCTGGCAGGAGTTAACCTGTCAGTTCCAGGGGTTGGTTACAACACCAATATTGTATAGGGATGGAACGATCCACCGATGCACCGGTGCATCACGGTATTTATTTTGACGATATTTGGATTGTTACATTTACCATTAATACATTACGATACCTATGCGGACTTTTTTTTATTTTCCAAAAATATCTGAGCTTCATATATCGGCTATTTTTAGTCTGCGCGCCTAATATGAAAGTACAAAGATGGCGGAAAACCTCGTAAAGTTGTCAAACCTGTTAGGAAGCTAAATCTGGAGTGTGGACAACTTTTGGATTACTTGTTAATGAAATAGTAGTGTATACGAGACTTAAGTAATTTGTAAATTGTGCAACGCTCATTTTAAATATATCAAAATAACTTTGGACATGCGGTAATACATCGACAGATTGAATAAATTTTTAACCCTTATTCATGTTTTCATTTAGTTGCAATGTATCGTGATATGTATCGTATCGCATCTCATGTATAGTGATATGTACCAAATCGGCTAAGTACAGAAACGTCCAAGCCTTAATATTGTAACAGGATGGGAGAAATAATGAAGGACCAAACCAGGAATTAAACCTGGGCCCCCTGAATCTCTAGTCAGGTGCTCTACCAACTGAACACTGGTATTTAAACCGGTCTGACCGTCACATATATAAAAAGTTATTTTAAACAATGGTGTTCAATAAAAAATAACACTTGCAACCTTCAGTTTTTGTCTGTAATTAATCAATATTGGCGTGCGATCAGTAATCGTTGAGTACCATTTTTCATCAGTGCATTGTTACGTCATTTTATCAACACATAAAATTATATACGAAAATATGATGTAACATTGCACCAGCGAGAAATGGTCCTTGACAAGAACTGCTGGCATGCCAGTACTGCCAGTAGTCAGATTAAAAAAAGAGAATATAAATGAAAAATTACATTTTAAACATTAACAAGGACAATTAAAGTACATATCAAAACTGCTAAACAAGAAAAATTATGTGAACTGGTAGAGTGGTACGCATAGTTCTAACTTGTAAACTACATGTACAAGTACATGTACCGGGTACCCGTTGGTCTGCTAAACCTCTCTAATGATACATTGATAGGCATCATAAAAATATTAAAGACTTTTTAGTCATGTTTTAACTCTGAAGTCTGAAGTATACAATTTTATTTACTTGATGTTACATGTATGTCTACAGGGTATTTTTGTCTACATTTGGAGTCTTCCGCACAAGAATATGATCATATGTTTCTAATTAGACCCTGCTTTGAATTTTGAGTTGAAAATTCACAATCTGATTTTTTTTTAAATAGATAAATTCGGTCATCCTTTCCAGTCACCGATGAACCTCGAGCAAGTCTAAACATCCAGTAAACAATGTAAAAATTACACGTTAGTAAACAAACACCCACACCATAACAAAACATCTAACTCTGTAATTCTTATAAAATTCTTAACCCATCAGATGTTAAATCATCAAGATATATTTGTAAATTCATACGCGATGGACATATCATAAGAAAATCTATGTACAGTACCAACTACATGTATATTTGTATACTGTATGTATGACTTTCGCCACATGTGGATTTTGTCAATAAATTGAATTGTAATTTACACAAAATTCTGGTAAAAAGGAGAAAAAAACAAGTGAAAGGTACAACATTTGGGATTCAATTCTGTTAAAAGGATTTATATTGTCTGGACTAGAAAAATAACATACATCAGTGACAGTGTGCACGTACTTACATGTACATCTATAGACTAAATGTTAACCAGTTAACATGCTGACATTTTAACCACTATAGACAAGAAACTTTAAAAGGAATAAAAAGCCTCACCTTCTTCAGTAACATCCACATAGATCACACACTTTAATGTCCATCTTTTCCCCTTTATTACTCGTAGCTTATCAACGGCTGATCAATGGAAACATAAACATCCGTCGACATGGTCGACAGAAGTGTGGCTGTCAGAATTTCCTCGTAAACGATTCACACGAGAATATATCCCTCCTTATACAAATATGTAGTATTGTTCCCTGTGCATGTTCATATGTTTCACAGTAACTTGAAAATGCATGTGTACACCGAAAAATGCACAACTTATCTTCTGCATTACGCTCTCTCTTTTCTACAATCATACAATGCCGTTCGTTACTGTTTACATTCGCGGGTCCGCGACAAACATTGCAAACATTTGTTCTGCGTGGCCGATTAGAACGTGTTAAATAAGTAGTTGAATTCATAAATGATATAGCCTAGATGAAAAAAAAATGAAATTGAATCACAACAATTTATCTAAGACGCAACACAATGTAATGCAATAAATGCCTGGGCCTTAAAACGGCATTTGTTCGCTTGTGTGTCTATGTAGACAAATTAACTCGTTCATGTACGATTCACACATATTTGTTTTATGAAATTTGAAAAAAATAGGGCACAGAACTTTTTAAATTTGACACCAAATGACATTATTTAATATATTAACAATAACTGAATTAATTTTTTTCATAAAATGATAACGATTTTTGCTATCAGAAAAATACGTGTATGAGCTGCTGACCCCTAATTATAGGGGCCATCCCTTTTTTCTTACTTTTAAATGAAAGCTCTTGTTATTCTTAACAACTTTTGTTCTATATGTATTAACAAATTATTTTTAGTTTAAAGGTTATTATACAAAAAGCAACAAAATTTCAGACCCCCCAAAACCTTAAACTTTACCGGCAAATAGCTTAAAAACTAAAAAATATTTTGCCAAAATTTTCATGCCAGCAAAACTATAAAATGTTACCAACAATTCTGCTAAATTTCATGCAACTATCTTTTGTAGTTCCCGAGATCAACTCTGGACAAAAGACCCCCCAATTTTCAATTAAAGGGCAATAACTCATAACTGGAAGTAAATTTTAAAAATTTGAAAAAAACGTCTCGAGATATTAACATTGTCTACATACCCTGAAAGTTTCATAACAATCAGACAACAAATGTACGAGAAATGGCCTACACAAAATTTGCGGATAAAAAAAAAAAATAATAATAAGAAACAGTAGAATAACAGAAGGGTTTTCCGTTGAAAAACGGAAAACCCTAATAATAAGAAACAGTAGAATAACAGAAGGGTTTTCCGTTGAAAAACGGAAAACCCTAATAAGAAACATTACAATCACTATAAGGTCTTCCGTTGGAAACGGAAGACCTTAACTAGACACGATCTCGTTGCGAGCAACGAGGAGGTCTTCCGTCCGATTTTTTGAAGAATAATATGACATCATCGACTTTGATTTTCGACAGCAAAACATAATATGGAAAAAATACAAATCCATTGTATCGCTTGGATACATAACTCTGAGATAAACATATTTGCTTCTATAACTCAAAAAATATCTCTCAGTAAAGTGCTACAGATTAAAGACATTAGAGCCCTTTGGTCCACTTATTTTAGGGGCCAGCCCCTTTTTACTGATATAAAATGAAAGTTCATATAATTCTTAACATATTTTGTTCAACATGTGTTCAGAAATTCGTTACCGTTCTGGAGATATATGAAAAAGAATGTTTTAGGGGCCGATCCCTTATCTCCTTTTAGGGGCCATTTAAAGAAAATTCAAAGGTTGAATATTGTTAAAAACATTAATTTAAACAACTTTTCTTCTGCATTGCATTACAAAATATTTTTCCTAGCTGAGATATGGGTGATCGAAATTTTGGACCCTAAAAACCCTTAATTACGTAATACATGACAAAATCATTACATTGCTTGGATACATGACTGTGAGATAAACACATTTGCTTCTATAACATTTCAAAAAATATCTCTTAATAAAGGGTTATAGATAAACGACTTTAGAGCCCTTTGATCCCCCTAATTTGAGATGCCAGCCCCTTTTTCTTGATATCAAATAAAAGGTCATTTAATTCTAAGCAAAGTTTGTTCAACAAGTGTTTAGAAATTCGATACCGTTCTGGAGATATATGAGAAAGAAGGTTTTAGGGGCCGACCCCTGATCTTCTTATAGGGGCCGTTTGACGAAATTTTGAAGGTTGCATTTCGTTAAGAACATCATTTTGAATAACTTTCCTTCTGTACTGCATTACAAAATATTTTTCCTTTCTGAGATATGGATGATCAAACTTTTGGACTGTTGGCCCCTAAAAACCCTTAATTACGTAACACATGATAAAATCATTACATTGCTTGAATACATAACTGTAGGATAAACACATTTGCTTCTATAACATTTCACAAAATATCTTTCAGTAAAGGGCTACAGATTAAAGACTTTAGAGCTCTTTGGTCCCCTAATTTTAGGGGCCAGCCCCTTTTTCTTGATATCAAATGAAAGGTTATCTAATTCTAAACAAATTTTGTTCAACAAGTGTTTAGAAATTCGTTACCGTTTTGGAGATATATGAGAAAGAATGTTTAAGGGGCCGATCCCTTATCTCCTTTTAGGGGCCGTTTAACAAAATTTTGAAGACTGCATTTTGTTAAGAACATTAATTTGAAGAACTTTTCTTCGGTATGGCATTACAAAATATTTTTCCTTTCTGAGATATGGGTGATCGAAATTTTGGACTTTTGGCCCCCTAAAAACCCTTAATTACGTAATTCATGACAAAATCATTACATTGCCTGAATACATAACTGTGAGATAAACATGTTTGCTTCTATAATATTTCACAAAATATCTCTCAGTAAAAAGCTACAGATTAAAGACTTTAGAGCTCTTTGGTCCCCTAATTTTAGGGGCCAGCCCCTTTTTCTTGATATCAAATGAAAGGTTATCTAATTCTCAACAAATTTTGTTCAACAAGTGTTTAGAAATTCGTTACCGCTTTGGAGATATATGAGAAAGAATGTTTTAGGGGCCGATCCCTTATCTCCTTTTAGGGGCCGTTTAACAAAATTTTGAAGGCTGCATTTTGTTGCGAACATTAATTTGAAGAACTTTTCTTCTGTATTGCATTACAAAATATTTTTCCTTCCTGAGATATGGGTAATCAAAATTTTGGACTTTTGGCCCCTAAAAACCCTTAATTACATAATTCATGACAAAATCATTACATTGCTTGAATACATAACTGTGAGATAAACATATTTGCTTCGATAATATTTCACAAAATATCTCTCAGTAAAGGGCTACAGATTAAAGACTTTAGAGCTCTTTGGACCCCTTATTTGAGGTGCCAGCCCCTTTTTCTTGATTTTAAAGAAAAGGTCCTGTAAATAGAAACTTTTTTTTACATTACATGTCTTAACAAAATATTTTTCAGAAAAGAGATTATCAAAGAAAACCACAAAAATAACGACGTTTTTTTCATGTCAATTTTCGGGTCCAGGCGAGCTTCAGCGCCTTTCAAGCCAGATCAAAATGAAAATAAAATTACAAATCTACAATCTTTTGTCTACTATCCCTGAAAGTTTGAACTCGATATCTTTTATCGTTTATGAGAAGTTTCCCGGACAAGCAACCCCCCTAAAAATCGCTAAAACGTCAATTTCTCAAAAACGGAAGTGACGTCATCAATATAATAAAAAACCTATCAGGTTTAGATCTTTATCCAACAGATCTGAAAGTTTCATGAAAATCGGCCAAGCCGTTTTTGAGAAATCGCGTGCACAAAAATTGTAAGAAAAAAAAAAAATAAATAACTAGAGCAAAGCTCGTTGCAAAGCAACGAGTGGGTCTTCCGTTAATGTCGAAAGTAAAGCTGGAAGTTCCTCTAAGAAGCAGAGCTCTTGAACCAATAACAATAGTAACAAAAATAAAAAGATGAAAAAATCGAATTATTCCTGGTACGACTTAACAAAAAACGAATAATTTTAAGTACGACTTAACAAAAACCTTTCCGATTTCGAGAACGATTTAACAAAAAAAATCCGAATGTGTTCAAGTACGACTTAACAATTATTTTTGGTTCGAGTAAGTTTTACTTTCAACATTACGCTATTTTTTAAACCAAGGAAGCGGAATCAAAATTTCCGGAAAAATCAATTTTTAAACCCCGATATCTCTGTAATGCATTGTCCGATTTTAAAACGGCTTTCAGTGTTAGATTCAGCTTAATAAGCTCTACAAAACATATATACATTTTTGATTAAATCAGAAAATTCATTTTTTCAAAAAATTTGTTTTACTTCCGGTTTCGACCGGAAGTGATAGATTTTCATTTCCAGCCTTATTACAGAGGTAAATCGATCAAATCATAACCATTCAAAATTTCAAGCCTCTATCTTAAAGCGTTTTTGAGAAAAGTCCGGGACAAAATGACTTTTTGAAATTTTTAAAAATGACGTCACGTCAAAACGGAGGTGACGTTCTCTTTAAAACTTTTACATTTTTGAGGGACGCCAACTTGCAAAAATCTCTGAAAATTTCATCAAAATCGATTAAAAATCTTTTGAGTTATGAGGCAAAAAAGGAGTCAGAAGAAAAGAAAAAGAATAATAACTAGAGCAAAGCTCGTTGCAAAGCAACGAGTGGGTCTTCCGTTAATACCGGAAGTAAAGCTGGAAGCTCCTGTAAGAAGCAGAGCTCTTAAACCAAGAACAAGAGTAACTAAAATAAAAAGATGAAAAAAATCGAATTATTCCTGGTACGACTTAACAAAATCCGAATGATTTTAAGTACGAATTAACAAAAACCTTTTTAAATTTTAAGAACGACTTAACAAAAAAATCCGAATGTGTTTAAGTACGACTTAACAATTATTTTTGGTACGAGTTAACTTTACTATGAACATTATGCTATTTTTTAAACCAAGGACGCGGAATCAAAATTTCCGGAAAAATCAATTTTTAAACCCCGATATCTCTGTACTGCATCGTCAGATTTTAAAACGGCTTTCAGTGTTAGATTCAGCTTAATAAGCTCTACAAAACACATATTCATTTTTGATTTGATCAGAAAATTCATTTTTTCGAAAAATTTGTTTCACTTCCGGTTTCGACCGGAAGTGACAAATTTTCATTTCGAGCCTTATTACAGAGGTAAATCGACCAAATCATAACCATTGAAAATTTCAAGTCTCTATCTTTAAGCGTTTTTGAGAAACGCGGCGGACAAAATAACTTTTTGAAAATTTTAAAAATGACGTAACGTAAAAACGGAAGTGACGTTGTCAAGAAAACTTTAACATCTTTGAGGGATAATAGTGTCACATTATCTCTGAAAGTTTCATTAAAATCGGTTGGAAACTTTTTGAGTCATAAAGCCGAGTAGGAGTCAGAAAAAAAAAGAAAAAGTATAATAATAAAAAGAAACCGAAGAATAACAAGAGGGTCTTCCGTTGGAAACGGAAGACCCTAATAATAATAACTAGAGCAAAGCTCGTTGCAAAGCAACGAGTGGGTCTTCCGTTAATGTCGGAAGTAAAGCTGGAAGTTCCTGTAAGAAGCAGAGCTCTTAAACCAATAACAAGAGTAATAAAAAGAAAAAGATGAAAAAAATCGAATTATTCCTGGTACGACTTAACAATATCCGAATGATTTTAAGTACGAATTAACAAAAACCTTTTTGATTTTAAGAACGACTTAACAAAAAAAATCCGAATGTGTTTAAGTACGACTTAACAATTATTTTTGGTACGAGTTAACTTTACGATGAACATTATGCTATTTTTTAAACCAAGGACGCGGAATCAAAATTTCCGGAAAAATCAATTTTTAAACCCCGATATCTCTGTAATGCATCGTCCGATTTTAAAACGGCTTTCAGTGTTAGATTCAGCTTAATAAGCTCTACAAAATACATATTCATTTTTGATTTGATCAGAAAATTCATTTTTTCGAAAAATTTGTTTCACTTCCGGTTTCGACCGGAAGTGACGGATTTTCATTTCGAGCCTTATTACAGAGGAAAATCGACCAAATCATAACCATTGAAAATTTCAAGCCTCTATCTTAAAGCGTTTTTGAGAAAAGTCCGGGACAAAATGACTTTTTGAAATTTTTAAAAATGACGTCACGTCAAAACCGAGGTGATGTTCTCTTTAAAACTTTTACATTTTTGAGGGACGCCAACTTGCAAACATCTCTGAAAATTTCATCGAAATCGGTTAAAAACTTTTTGAGTTATGAAGCAAAAAAGGAGTCAGAAGAAAAGAAAAAGAATAATAACTAGAGCAAAGCTCGTTGCAAAGCAACGAGTGGGTCTTCCGTTAATGTCGGAAGTAAAGCTTGAAGTTCCTGTAAGAAGCAGAACTCTTAAACCAATGACAAGAGTAACTAAAATAAAAAAGTGAAAAAAATCGAATTATTACTGGTACGACTTATTAAAATTCGAATGATTTTAAGTACGAATTAACAAGAACCTTTTTTGATTTTAAGAATGACTTAACAAAAAAAATCCGAATGTGTTTAAGTACGACTTAACAATTATTTTTGGTACGAGTTAACTTTACGATAAACATTATGCTATTTTTTAAACCAAGGACGCGGAATCAAAATTTCCGGAAAAATCAATTTTTAAACCCCGATATCTCTGTAATGCATCGTCCGATTTTAAAACGACTTTCAGTGTTAGATTCAGCTTATTAAGCTCTACAAAACGCATATTCGTTTTTGATTTGATCAGAAAATTCATTTTTTCGAAAAATTTGTTTCACTTCCGGTTTCGACTGGAAGTGACAGATTTTCATTTCGAGCCTTATTACAGAGGTAAATCGATTAAATTATAAGCATTGAAAATTTCAAGCCTCTATCTAAAAGCGTTTTTGAGAAACGCTGCGGACAAAATGACTTTTTGAAAATTTTAAAAATGACGTAACGTAAAAACGGAAGTGACGTTTTCAATGAAACTTCACAAACTTTGAGGTGTAATAAATGCACATAATCTCTGAAAGTTTCGTCAAAATCGGTTGTAAACTTTTTGAGTTATGAAGCCGAGAAGGAGTCAAAAAAAAAATAAAAAGTATAATAACTAGAGCAAAGCTCGTTGCAAAGCAACGAGTGGGTCTTCCTTTAATGTCGGAAGTAAAGCTGGAAGTTCCTGTAAGAAGCATAGCTCTTGAACCAATAACAAGAGTAACTAAAATAGAAAGATAAAAAAAAATCGAATTATTTCTGGTACGACCTAACAAAATCCGAATGATTTTAAGTACAACTTAACAAAAACCTTCCTGATTTCAAGAACGACTTAACAAAAAAAATCCGAATGTGTTCAAGTACGACTAAACAATTATTTTTGGTACGAGTTAACTTTATTTTGAACATTCCGCTATTTTTTAAACCAAGGACGCGGAAACAAAATTTCCGGAAAAATCAATTTTTCAACCCCGATATCTCTTTAATACATTGTCCGATTTTAAAACGGATTTCAGTGTTAGGATCAGATTAATAAGCTCTACAAAAACCGTATACTTTTTTTGTTTGATCAAAAAATTTAATTTTTCGAAAAATTTGAATCACTTCCGGTTTCGACCGGAAGTGACAAAATAATTTTTTTTGTTAAAATGCCATAAGTAAATCTGCAGATTTACAATCACAGAAAATTTCAAGTCTTTATGAACAACCGTTTACGAGAAAAGTCCTGGACAAAATCACTTTTTGAAAATTTTTAAAATGACGTAACTAGAAAACGGAAGTGACTTAATGACTGAAAGTTTTAAAGCTTCAAGGGACAAGAATTTAACATAATCCCTGAAAATTTCTTGCAAATCGGTTGAAGAGTTTTTGAGATATAAAGCAAAAAAGAAGTCAGAAGGAAAAACAAGAAGATTAATAATAATAAAAAAAAACAATAGAATAACAAGAGGGTCTTCCGTTGAAAACGGAAGACCCTAATAAAAAGAAACCGAAGAATAACAAGAGGGTCTTCCGTTGAAAACGGAAGACCCTAATAATAATAAAAAGAAACAATAGAATAACAAGAGGGTCTTCCGTTGGAAACGGAAGACCCTAACTAGACACGATCTCGTTGCGAGCAACGAGGAGGTCTTCCGTCCGATTTTTAGAATACGGAATGACCTTGCTCTTGATCTTCGTCAGCGAAACCTATCTGGAAATGGAAGCGGGGTCTAAGAATAATGGGTGAAAGACTATCTACCCCTTTTGTGTCCCTTTTTTGAGGGATCAGCACCTTTTCATTCATTTTAGTTAAAAGGTATTTTTGTGTACTGCTAATAAGTGTTTAGTAATTGGTTATCGTTTTGAGATATATGTGAAAAATAGTTTTGATATCTGGTCCTAAACTCCTTTTAGGGTCCAGATAACAAACAATATATGGTTGTACATTGTTAAGCACATTCTTTTGAGTATATTTTGTTAAATACTGCTTTTCGGAATTGTCATCCTTTTTGAGATAAAAAGGATAAGAGTTTTGGACTTCTGGTCCCTTAAAATCCCTAATTACGTAACGTAGGAGTAAATGATTGCCGTGTATAGTTAAATAACGTTAAAATAAACATAATTGCCTCTTTAACGGATGAAAAAAAAATTCACAGTAAATATTTATCATTAAAAGTCTTTAGAGCTCCCTAAGCCCCTTATTTAAAGGGCCAGCCCCTTTTTTATGATGTCATAAGAATGTGTTTGTCAATTCAAACACATTTTGTTCAACAAGTGTATAGAAATTCTGTACCGTTCTGGAGATATCTGTAGAGGGTCTATTTAGGGGCCGACCCTGTAACTCCTTTTAAGGACCGCATCATACAGAAAATATGGTTGCATATTGTTAAGCTTAATTTTTTTAAGCATCTTTTGTTCAAAATTGTTTTTCAAAATTTTCCTCCATGTAGAGATATTGAGCATCAAAGTTTTGGACTTCTGGCCCCTTTAAATCCCTAATTACGTAATACAGGAGTAAATGATTGCCATGTATAGGTGAATAACGTTAGAATGAACATAATTGCTTCTATGACGTATCACAAAATATTTTACATTAAAATGTTATCATCAAAAGACTTTAGAGCTTTATCGGCCCCTAATTTGAAGGGCCAGCCCCTTTTTTTCTGATCTCAAATGAAAGCTCTTGTCAATTCAAACACATTTTGTTCAACAAGTGTTTAGAAATTCTGTACCGTTCTGGAGATATCTGGAAAGAGTCGTTTTAGGGGCCGACCCTGTAACTCCTTTAAGGGACCGCATAACAAAGAAATTTTTGTTGCATATTGATAAGCTCAAAATTGAAAATGAAATATGACATCATCGACTTTGATTTTCGACAACAAAATATGTTAGTGAAGTACTTATGCTTTATTGTATTGCTTTTTATAAGTTCTCTTGCTTTTTTAAATACTTACATTTCTTTCAATTAAGATAGAAAAGATCAAACTTGTTTACCTCTGGTCCCTAAAAACCCTGATTGGGTAACGCAAGAGAAAATCACTATATTGTTAGGATATATAAACGTATTACACCTAATCTAGCTTTAATAACCTTTCACAAAATGGCTCTCATTAAAGGGCTATAGATAAAAGATTTTAGAGCTCTTTGATCCCCTAATTCAAGGGGAAGTCCCCTTTTCTTGGATTCAAATGAAAGGACATTTAATTCTTAACACATTTTGTCAACAAGTGTTTAGAAATTCGTTACCGTTCTGGAGATTTATGAGAAAGAAGGTTTTAGGGGCCGATCCCTTATCTCCTTATAAGGGCCGTTTAACGAAATTTTGAAGGTTGCATTTTGTTGAGAACATCATTTTAAACAACTTTTCTTCTGTACTGCATTACAAAATATATTTCCTTTCTGAGATATGGGTGATCAAAATTTTGGACTTTTGGCCCCTAAAAACCCTTAATTACGTTACACATGATAAAATCATTACATTGCTTTGATACATAACTATAAGATAAACACATTTGTTTCTATAACATTTCACAAAATATCCCTCAATAAAGGGTTATAGATAAAAGACCTTAGAGCCCTTTGGTCCCCTAATTTTAGGGGCCAGTCCTTTTTTCTTGATATTAAATGAAAGGATATTTAATTCTGAACACATTTTGTTCAACAAGTGTTTAGAAATTCGTTACCGTTCTGGAGATATATGAGAAAGAAGGTTTTAGGGGCCGATCCCATAACTCCTTATAGGGGCCGTTTAACGAATTTTTGAAGGTTGCATTTTGTTGAGAACATCATTTTAAACAACTTTTCTTCAGTACTGCATTACAAAATATTTTTTTCTTTCTGAGATATGGGTGATCAAAATTTTGGATTTTTGGCCCCTAAAAACCCTTAATTACGTAACACATGATAAAATCATTACATTGCTTGAATACATAACATTGAGATAAACACATTTGCTTCTATAACATTTCACATAATATCTCTCAGTAAAGGGCTACAGATTAGAGACTTAAGAGCCTTTTTGTCCCCTAATTTGAGGGGCAAGCCCCTTTTTCTTGATATCAAATAAAAGGTCATTTAATTCTACACAAAATTTGTTAAACAAGTGTTTAGAAATTCGTTACCGTTCTGGAGATATATGAGAAAGAAAGTTTTAGGGGCCGGTCCCTTATCTCCTTTGAGGGGTCGTTTAACGAAATTTTGACGGTTGCATTTTGGTAAGAACATCATTTTGAACAACTTTTCTTTTGTACTGCATTACAAAATATTTTTCCTTTCTGAGATATGGGTGATCGAAGTTTTGGACTTTCGGCCCCTAAAAACCCTTAATTACGTAACACATGATAAAATCATTACATTGCTTGAATACATAACATTGAAATAAACATATTTGCTTCTATAACATTTCACATAATATCTCTCAGTAAAGGGCTACAGATTAAAGACTTTAGAGCCCTTTTGTCCCCTAATTTGAGGGGCCAGCCCCTTCTTCTTGATATCAAATAAAAGGTCATTTAATTCTACACAAAATTTGTTAAAGCTGCTTGGTCCGATTTTTTTTGTAATTACAGTATCAAATTTTTTTTCAT
This sequence comes from Magallana gigas, assembly GCF_902806645.1. Taxonomy (NCBI): domain Eukaryota; kingdom Metazoa; phylum Mollusca; class Bivalvia; order Ostreida; family Ostreidae; genus Magallana; species Magallana gigas. The sequence goes on from NC_047564.1 coordinate 56,678,742, forward strand.
ACAAATCATTTATTTTAGAAAGTTATGGACTTTCTCCTATTTACACCAGCAGAATCAGTCTCCTTTCAAAGTTAGAAATATTCAAAGTAAATAAAAATAATTTCTCTTTGGGCAAACGAAAAAACAAACCAAAATGCATCACGGGAATGTTTAGACAAGGAAACCGCATGGTTTCGTCCCCCGAATGATTGGGGTTATTCAACCCGCATGCAATGCATCTATTTTAAAGATTAGCAGACTTTAGAAATATTGGCTTACAAAACATACACATGTTTATTTGTAATTTGTCTGATCATTTCGACCTTTATTTAAAGCGATGTCAAATTCGTAACACAACCATATCCGTCTCGTCGTCAGGGGTGAAATTTAACATGAGGCGAAATAACGCGGTACCTTTTAATGTCGTTTTGTTTTGTTAGCAAATTTTGTACGTATTTTTCTTCATTGAAATTTGGCATAATTGACGGGTAAAACTACTGCAATGTGTATTATTATACATATACTAAGCATAGCCATCGTTTAAAAGCGTGCATAAAATTTGATATAAAATCGGACCAAGCAGCTTTAAACAAGTGTTTAGAAATTCGTTACCGTTCTGGAGATATATGAGAAAGAAGGTTTTAGGGGCCGGTCCCTTATCTCCTTTTAGGGGTCGTTTAACGAAATTTTGACGGTTGCATTTTGGTAAGAACATCATTTTGAACAACTTTTCTTTTGTACTGCATTACAAAATATTTTTCCTTTCTGAGATATGGGTGATCGAAGTTTTGGACTTTTGGCCCCTAAAAACCCTTAATTACATAACACATAATAAAATCATTACATTGCTTGACTAAATAACATTAAGATAAACATATTTGCTTCTATAATCTATTACAAAATATCCCTCAGTAAAGATTTACGGGTAAAAGATTTTAGAGCCCTCTAGGTCCCTAATTTGAGGGGCCAGCCCCTTTTTCTTGATATCAGCTGAAAGATCTTGTAAATATTAACATTTTTTACATTACATGTTTCAACAAAATATTTTCCAGAAAAGAGATAAAGAGAGAAAAGCACAAAAAATAACGACGCTTTTTTAATGTCAATTTTCGAGCCATAGCGAGCTTTGGCACAAATAGTGCGAAACATACAAAACAACAATCATGCAAAACTTCAATCTTTCCTTTACCAACCGTAGAAATTTGAGCTCAAAATGTCTTATAGTTTAGGAGAACGGCCGCAGACAAAATACCCATACAAAAAATAGAAAAATCTCAATATCTCCAAAACGGATGTGACGTCATCAATGCAAAAAAATTGCTATCAATTTCAGACCACTATCTATCACATCTGGAAATTTGATGGAGATCGGTTGAGCCGTTTCTGAGAAATCGCGTGCACAAAAATGGGAAGAAAAAAAAAAAAGAATAAAAACTAGAGCAAAGCTCGTTGCAAAGCAACGAGTGGGTCTTCCGTTAATGTCAAGAGTAAAGCTTGATGTTCCTGCAAGAAGCAGAGTGTTTAAATCAATAACAAGACCAACTTTAACTAAAAGATAAAAAAATACGAATGATACTATGTACGAATTAACAAAAACCTAAACGATTCTAAGAACGACTTAACAAAAAATAATTCCGAAGGTGTCAAAGTACTTAACAAAAATTGAATTATTTTTGGTACGAGTTTGAACTTTACGCTATTTTTGAAACCAAAAACGCAGAATCAAAATTTCCGAAAAATCAATTTTTAAACCCCGATATCTGTTATGCATCGTCCGATTTAAAAACGGATTTTTGTTTTGTACTCATCATGAAATATACCGTAGGTTACATATGTTTAATTTTTAATATTGAAAAACAATGAAAAACTAAAACAAGAGGCAAATGGGCCACATCGCTCACCTGAGGAACAATAGGTATGATAAAATCAGCTTAATGGAGTCACAATGCAAACTATCTGGACAATGTACAATAATACATGTAGATCCTGTATAAATAAAATCCATTTTCCCCCCTAAATATTCTTATGTTTATAATCATTAGTTCCTTTTCTAAAAGGATGATTTTATATTCATTTTATAGTCATATCGCATGTTGAGTATTGCAGTTCTCAAAAAGATCCTTAACAAAAGTTTATATATGGGATATAAACCTACATCAAACTCTGAACCTTCTTGTGAGGCCAAAAAACTGTCCTAGGGCCAAAGTCTTAACAATTATAAAGAATCATCTGTCTGATTAGTTTCTGAGAAGAAGATTTTAAAATATTTACTCTATATATTTCTATGTTAAACTTTGACCCTCCCCCCCCCACCCATTGTGGCCCAAACCTACCCCCGGGGTCATGATTTTCACAACTTTGTATCCACACTACCTGAGGATGCTTCCACATAAGTTTCAGCTTTCCTGGCTGATTAGTTTCTGAAAAAAAGATTTTTAAATATTTTCTCTATATATTCCCATGTAAAAATCCATTCCCCCATTGTGGCCCCACCATACCACCTGGGACTATGATTTGAACAAACTTGAATCTACACTACCTGAGGATGCTTCCACTTTAATTTGAGCTTTTCTGGCCTAATAGTTTTTGAGAAGAAGATTTTCAAAGATTTTCTCTATATATTCCTATGTAAAACTTGATCCCCCTCTTGTGGCCCCTCCCTACCCCCGGGGACAATGATTTGAACAAACTTGAATCTACACCACATGAGGATGCCTCCACACAAGTTTAAGCTTTTCAGGCCGAATAGTTTTTGAGAAGAAGATTTTTGAAAAATACCAACAAATGTTCAATAATTCTCAATTATCTCCCCTTTAAAGAGGTGTGGCCCTTCATTTGAACAAATTTGAATCCCCTTCACCTAGTGGTGTTTAGTGCCAAATTTGGTTGAAATCTGCCAAGTGCTTCTTGAGAAGAAGATGAAAATATGAAAAGTTTACAACAACAACAAATTGTGATCAGAAAAGCTCACTTGAGCCTTTGGCTCAGGTGAGCTAAAAACAAAATAAATGAAACATAATTGCATACTTTTATTGAAAAACAAATTTTCACAGATAACAATTGTAAATTACTTTAAACAGCCATAATTTTGTTTGTTATAATTTCTTATCAAACACAAACCACAACAAGGCATGATGCTTTCTTAAAGTTCCATTACAGTAGCTGTTCATGAATTATCCTATTTAATTTGAATTACTGGTAAATAGTCTGTAGAACACATTAAAGAATATGCATGTGGGTATAGAAGTGACAGGTTAACCTCAAGAGCTGAAAAGAATCAACAGGTAAAAACCATGTGGCCACCAATATCTGAAATTAAAAAAATCAATAAGCTGTGTTAATACATGTACCAGTACTAATAATAGCTGTGTTTACATTAACATATGCATAGTATTTCTGAAAAAAAAATACACTGACCATGCAGTGTAATTAGTATGCCATATCCTGATACGTGACATTAGATGGCACAGGACAGGTTTTTTTAATACATGTACATTTCATTGTAGCCTGGGGACGTGTGTCTTCGGAACCCTGTAACTAGAATTTCCTCAGTTCCCATTCAGCACAAATACCTTTAATTCACTCTTTATAAGGCCAATCACCAATTTCTGAAGAAAATTACTAGTCAAAACCTGTAAAATTTTCTACAGACTGGTTTTTATGAGATTTTGACCCTTCCATATTTTGCTAATTTTTCATGATTTTTCAGCTTTTTAGACCTCCTTCAGCCAATTCCCAGCAAAGGGTTGACCTTCCATACCATGTGCATGTTGCATCATCACATGTCAGAAACTTACCGGTGTATAGTTTATAATGCCCCATCCACCTACTTTTCGTGTTATTTACCTTCCCGTCTGTAACTTGCATTTTCACTGTCTAAAGTCAACACAACAGTCATAGCCGCAGGTTTCGCATTTTACTTCTGAATCTCATGTACCTAACATATGGGGCCTACATATTGAATATCAATTTCAACAAGAGACATCCCTCTAACTAATGATAATCATTAAAAATCATTTCATGAATTTTAGCAACACTCATAAGCCTTCAAGTACAGCAACTCTCAATTTTACAAAAATATTGATGGGTACTTTATCCGAAACTGTCCCTTGCTACCTTTAACTTACACTAACATTCTCTGAAAAGTCATCTTGTCTTAAACTTACAAAGGTTATGCTATTTTGAGAAAAAGTATACCTCATTTTGCCAATTCCATTAAGGATTAAGAAAAATATGGCCATTTAAGTGAAACCAGCATTTCCACTTTCCTCTATTTAACACAGATTCATAGGGCTCTCCATAAATAAAGCATCTTTATCTAATCTTTTATAGGTCAACTGTTGTTCAACCTCCCTAAATAAGAAACCTGATTCAAAACTACATACATATACATGATATTATCATGACAAAAGCATCACATCACTTAGAAATACCCTTACATGTATACCATCCCCCTATTTTTTGATTTTCCTAAGAAGCATTAGTTTGAACACTTTAACCTAATATTATGAAACTTTTGGCAATTCTCTTGAGTCATTTCTCACACATATTTGAAAACAACCATCACTGATATTGAAAATTGATCTTTTCTTGATAAATGGATGAAATGTAACATTTTTTTCACAAAAAGACATGGCGCCATACATGTGATTTCTTGTTTTCATGAAACAGTAAGCTTATAATCATATTTAGTGAATATCTTATTTATTCTGGTTTCTAGTCTCCTTTTAACTTTGCTAAAAGAGTAAGACCTACAAGTGTGATGTCTGCTCTTAATTAAAATGAAATTCAAACACAACCGGGTAACTGGGGACGGATGAGAATTCCATGATAAATGTTCAAATTTTACATGTTTTCCTACATTTTTGATGCATATATACAATAAAAGGGTAAAAATATGTTGTTTCTTGATCATTTCAAGAGTAATTACCCTTACCAAAATGAATTGTTTGCGGCAAATTTGCAGGAAACTTGCCAGAAATTTTCGGCAAACTGATTAGTTTACCAGAAAACTTTAGAACTTGTTTGCCGATCTTTGCCAGTAGTAGCAAACTTCTGGTCAACCTCTTTTATTTTGCCAGAAGTTTACTAGACACCCAATTATGTATGCAGCTTCTTCGCCAGTAGTGACAAACTTTTGGCAAACTCCTAAAAATTAGCCATAAGTTTGCTACAAACATTTCTTCTTTTTTCTCTTTTTTTTTACTTCCTGAGCTTGCCAAAGCTTTACCAGAAATAAGACTTATACAATTTCATACACATTCAGCACAACTTTAACAGTTAAAGACTGTCAATTTATAAAATGAATTGCTTTTATAATTTTGTACATTTGTATAGAGAAAAAATTAATTTAATCAAAATTTTCGGATTTAAGTTTTATTCTAAGATAGTCTCGATAAAAATCTTTATTATTACGAAAATAAGATCAACTTTAATCGCATGATGCTTCATAATGACCCCCCCCCCCCGACCCCCACGTATTACGTGAACACCAACCTGTCTGTTCTTTTGTTATGCTATATTCTTTTTTCCTACGTTCAAATATCAGTCAACTTGGATTTGAGTATCTAAACCGCTTGATGTTGAAACATGTAGATTGAAGAATTTTCCGTACCGTTTTGCTGTACAGTGTTTGTTTCTACTTTTACTTTTGTTTCAATGTTAGCTACGCGCGCGCTGATTGGTCGATCAATAGCTAGCCGCCAATTTTCACATTCGATGCTGCCATGTTGTCTGCCATCACCGAGATGGTAAAATGAATGAAAATATGGGAATAAGACTGTGCACAAGGTAAAAGAAACATTGTCAATGGAGTGTTTACTTTTGGAAAATCCACGGCTAAACAGAGAACAAATATAAGTGAATGAATCGAGTCTCAACACCCAAGGCCACTGCATGCACCATCTGCATGATCATGAGCACGTTTTTGAAAAAGTAAGTGAAGTAATGAAAATATATTAGTTGAATGGCAGTTTAAACAGTTATTGGAATATAAAACGAAAGACTGTGATCTTTTATAATGAGTTTAACAGTATAAGGCCGTCCCTATGACGATGCGGGGTGTCGAATCAAGCAAAACACTCGTTATTGACATCGTTGTGATGCATGAACAAATAATTTAAATTTGAAATTTATTTAAACAACGCCAAATTTAGGAAATTATCATTACATAGTGTATAATTAGTACATTTTATATGATTAACATTTTTATTACTTAAATAAAAGAATTCATGTTCTACTCACATAGTCAGAGTTATAGCCTAGTAGGTCTAGTGCAAATTTGTAGATCTATATAGATTTATAATAGATTGAGTAAGTATATGATAGGCTAACTTGTTTTTCTTAGAAACTGCTTTAAATTTAAAAACAATTGCGCTTATATGAAATCCATTTATCTTCCCAATAGGTGTCTGCCCTGGTGACTGGGTTACACCGACCTAAAGAAAACCATGCATGAACAACTTACTCACTGATTTTATGATCAAATGATGCAACCAAAAAAGAGTGAAGATAGAATTTGTGTAAGACTTACGTGGAAAAGCATATATAAACAACAGTGATGAAGTCTGACCATTCCATTTTGGGCATTTTTGCGATATTCAGCTATTTGTGTGATATTGTTTATGTGTGAAATTAAATCGGAGAGCACGTACAGCAGACTGTCATAAAAAGACATCGAGAATGCCTTAAAGAATCCGTGATTAATTGTAGCATGACCAGTGACCGTGCAGAGCTTAATTGTGAACTATATAGTTTGAACTTTGCTCATTGCGAACTTTTGTACAAGTCCATCTGTGCATGCATGTTGTGATCAAACTGCATTCAAGTTTATCGATCTGCAGCAACAAATCATCACCTATCGGTTGAGTACTATTTGTCAAATTTTATTATGGTTTGTTCATCATTTTTGTGTTTATTTATAAAATTTATAAAATGTGTAAAATTTAAAGTTAATTACTTGTGTCCTTTATCTCTAATTTTGCTGCAACTGTTTAAGTTAAACATCTTTGTTAATTACCAGTAGAAGTTAATTGTTAATTGATTGAAAAGCATAGTACATGTATTAGTAACTCATGATTAAATGATTATTAGTGTTTATTAATTGTTTTTCTTATGTTGTAATATCTTAAAGTTGCTATGTTTATCTGTAAGCTTGCGGCAAATTTGCCGCAAACAGTTTGCCAGAAGCTAATTTGCATACGAATTCTGAACTTGCTGCAAATTTGCCGCAAACAGTTTGCCAGAAGCTAATTTGCATACGAATTCTGAACTTGCGGCAAATTTGCCGCAAACAGTTTCCCAGAAGCTAATTTGCATACGAATTCTGAACTTGCCGCAACTTTGCTGCAAACAGTTTGCCAGAAGCTAATTTGCATACGAATTCTGAACCTGCCGCAAATTTGCGGCAACTGTTTGTCGCAAATTTGCGACAAACTCTCTGCAAATTTGCGGCAACTGTTTGCCAGAGGCCTTATATTTTGGTAAGGGTATTATAGCAGATGTTATTTCAAGGTCAAATGTACATTTACATATCTAACATGTAATGGTAATGGAGACAATTGGAAACAGGGGGTGGCTTTTTGAATTCTGTAAATATATCTAAAGTATCACTTTTGGATAGGAAGGAGCAAAAACTTGAGTTTTTTGACTCAAGTTGATAACTGCATTTGTCTACATGTGAATTTTATTTGATCAGAAAGAAAAATATGCTGTTTTAAAAAAATTGAGTTATATAAGTCAGGTTGCTTAATGTTATTTCATGAAATCAGACAGCAAAATTGCTGCAAATTTATAATTTAAATAATTCAATTGATCAAAACTCTTTTACAGTATTAATTCTTATCACGGTAATTAACTTAGGCCTATTAATTGTCATCAGAATAGGAAATACCAACTTTCTAAGCCAATTTACTCTAGTGGTGGTCATTCTACACATTGATTTACCGGTACTTCCCTTGTATATTATAGAAAATAAATCATGTAATGACATATATAACCAACAAAATCATCCATTTTCCCAAAATAGACAATTTTTGGTACAAAATCCACTCAAAATTACAGTTAAATGAAAAATCTGAAATACCATGTAGTCTTGAAACTTACACAAACATTCTCTGAAAAGTCATCTTGTCTTAAACTTACAAAGCTTATGCTATTCTGAGAAAAAGTATACCTCATTTTGCCAATTCCATTTAGGATTAAGAAAAATATGGCCATTTAAGTGACACAGATTCATAGGGCTCTCCATAAATAAAGCATCTTTACTTAATCTTTTAGAGGTCAACTGTTGTTCAACCTCCCTAAATAAGAAACCTTATTCAAAACTACATACATATACATGATATTATCATGACAAAAGCATCACATCACTTAGAAATACCCTTACATGTATACCCTCCCCCTATTTTTTTATTTTTCCTACGAAGCATTTCTTAGTTTGAACACTTTAACCAAATATTATGAAATTTAAATGCTTCTATTCTGATCAATTGAATTTTTAAGCAGCGTGAAATTAAAACCATCGCAATTGATACTTTAGTAAAAATCATGAAATTTTAACACGGTGGAATTAAAACGACTTACAGTATTTCATCCGAACAGCCTCAACGTATAACTTTCTGCTATACCTTTTTTTATTAAGGCGTCGAGCTAATGCTCGGCAGCCTTCTAGCGATCGTCTGGATTGGCAATCGTCCAAAAATTCATGCACTGCACCGCCTTTTTAATGCGCATACAAAATAAGTTCCTTGAAGTATTAAACATATTACAAGATTTGTATTCCTTTTGTTCAACTAAATTGTGTACAAAAAAACCAACTTTGCCTCCCTGGTTATTGACAACTCATTGCATTAGTATAAATTTGCTTAATCAAGAAATGGCGGATGAATACAATAAGGTGCAATGTAAACATTCACTAAAATATTATTTAAGTTTATCGCTTACATTTTGATTGGAGACTGTGCCCGATAGAAATAAAATTTGATATATGTAAATGTATTTGTTATCGGGCATGGTCTCCAAAATAATTGTAAGCGATAAACTTATCTAGAGATTTTGTTGCAATTAATAAACACGATAATGCAGTCGGTATGGTCGAGCATTTTAGATAGCACGTGTTGTGGATTTGTTTGTAAACAACCATAGCATAGGCATACATGCCAACTATCCCGATTTTTGCGGGATTCTCCCGATTTCACGTCGTCAAAAATACAAATCCCGATATCCCGATCGGGATTGATAAAAAACCCCGAAATCCCGATTCTCAAAAAATTCAACCCGTGTTACCAATAAGTCCCGATTTCTATCTAAAATTTCAAATCCCGCGCTGCTTGTCTACGCTAACCAATCAAAAAGCGGGATTATGACCGCCATTGCTGTTTACCTGTATCGCGTGTGTGTATATCGGGATGCGTGAATTGGTGTAATTACCTGCACGCTACCTGTGTCTGGGTGTTTGCAAACCTAACGAGGAGCATGTTTTGATAGTAATTAATCGGGAAGTATCGGGATGGATAGCGAAATGCCACACTTTTTACACAAACTTCGACAAGAATGGGGTAACACCACCAAAGAAAACGAAACTTTCATCCCAATATCGGGAGGCAGATTCCCGATTTTCGTGATGATTATCGGGATCGTAATATTGGATGACAACCATGTATATTGCCGTGCAATAGGTATGTTTAACTTATATATAGTACAACTGAATATATTTATTGACAGGGTACATTCTATTGTGTACTCATGACACAAGGAGAGATTCATGACAGCTAATACATTATCTACAAGAAGAATTATGTAGATATGTTAAACTTTATGAGTAACAATTTTTTTTTTATTTTGAGGGATTTTAGGGTAGACCATGGTGGAATGAATGATGTTACAAAGAACACGAAAACGGCCATCCATTAAGCCACCTGCTGCTACCAACTTCTTTTTGAAATGAAAATTGGAGCAAGATGAATTAAGGTAACTAAATTTTTTAATAAGCTAGTATATAATATTTCTAAAGAATTTTAAGCCAGGAAACAATTATAAATTCTTTAACTTTTTATTGCAACTTGACCCATAAATGCTTTTAAATATTTAATTTAATTAATTATTCATTTTATTTTGTAGATGTAACAAGAGCAGAGGTCCTGTTTGCCAACTGCGTTGCAGAATTTAGTGCTTTTTGAACTGCTGTACCATACTATTTATTGTTTGTTGAGATTTTAAAGATTGATTTAATAAAGATTGATTTAATATATGAAAATAAAGTTATGAACTTTAATCATGATTTCATTTGAAAAAGGAGATTGTTTGATAAACACATTAGGATAATGATAAATGTTCAATTGTTTAAACAAAGGAATTACACGACAAAATGCCGTGAAATTTCCTTCAAGGAAAATGTCGTCGCGCGTAAAATCCCCCATGGAGATTTTCAAAAGTTGGCATGTATGCATAGGTAATCTTGTTTCAAATGGGAATTGAAATAAATAAAAGTATGTTTTATTATTATAATTAGAGACACACTGTTAATGTATTCAAATTATGAGCCTGTGAAATGTGCAAAGACTTTTTAAAGCAGAAAGAAAATAATATTTTTTTTTTAACTTTGAAATTTCTTCGATTTTTGTAACCATGATGAGTTATTGTATTATAAACTCATCACTACCTATTTTATAACGAAATATACCGATTATTGTTTTTGAAACAGCACAAAACGTTATTGATTTCCTTTTTTATTCTAATATTATTTGATAAACGACTATATATATTAGTACAGAAATTCAAATTATTGGTATCATTCTATATAAAAGAAAATGTCAGCTCGACGCCTTTGTGGCCGTTCCGGCCTTTGATTAAATGAATTCTACTGGGTTTTTTTTTCGCAAATAAATTTAGCGAGGATTTTTTTCTCTTTTCTAATTTATGACAGGTTTTAAAAACAATATTATGTTTAGTATGTATAAAATTCCATAAACAATTTTACAAAGCTTTGGATTTAAGTTGCACAATGAAAAAATGAGGGATTGCACGATAATACCTGCTCATTTTGAAATTTAAAGCATTGTTGATTTCTTTTACTAAAGAGATATGCACAAAATGATGTTGCTCTGTGATGCTTTGCCAAGATTAAAAGCATGAGAGAGAGAGAGATCTGAGGCACATGTAGTAAAAATTATTACATACATTTGTCTTATTGTAAAAATTGTTTACAATGTAGATGTGTTCTGCATGTAAAGTTTACCTAAAATGAATCATTAAAATTCAATATATATAAAAGATAAACTAATCTCAAAGAATTTACAATTGTTCTGTGAAATAATCAAATCTTGAGAAGAATGTTTTATAAATATCAGGGAACATTAACCTAAAATCTGAACTTAAAGTTCTTTTCATCTTGCACTCTGTTTTACATGCTCTTTCGCAGGCGATAATCATATATAACGGCGAGCCAGACAAAAGTTCTAATTTTAATTAGACTGAATATTTACCATGTCAAATATATTTATTTAATTAAGCACAAGCCTGTCCGAGTTCTTTAATTCATTAAGTGGAGGTGATATGATAAAGATCTGCTATATTCAAAAATTTAGGGTAAAGTTATCATCATGCAAACATGCACTGTAATTACAACATTCTACTCTTGTGTGCCTTTGGACCCCCACCCCTTTTAATTGCACTGTTTTACAGTGTGTGGTGTGTTGTTCAATACAAAACAAGACATACATATACATGATAATAAATAGAAATTCAAAAGAGCAGTGTGCAAAACATACACGTGAAAATACATTGGACAGATAATATCCCGAGATTTCTCTGACTCAAATGCCCGCTTTCACATTGTTACGCACGTCAAAAGCGGAGGTTAGAGTCAGAGGAATGTCGGAATAGATTGAAAAGTGCACAAACACCTTGAAAAGAAAAAGTCAATACGATATATCCTGTATTGAAACATACCTACGTTAGTTGAGCTGAAATTTCCACTATCGCCGTCTTGCAGGCCATTCTTCTGACACACCGCTATCAGCTGTTGTTCGCAGTCAAAACACGGCGAGTTGACATGGTGAATCGTACGATAATTATTTCGATTTAAACTATTAAGACTAATAAAAACTAACAACGTAATTATCGACCGAATTAACGAAATTGTTTCAATAAACACTCTGATTAACTATATAAAAAAGGAGTTCGGTTTTATGACCTGTACGAAATCTTTTTAGCAGGAGTTACTTTCAGTGTGAATTTTGCACTATTTTTTAAACCAATAACGAGGAATCAACATTTCCGGAAAAATCAATATTTAAACCGCCATATCTCTGCAATGCAGTATCCGATTTTAAAACGAATTTAAGTTCTGTATTTAGCTTTGCAAACTCTACAATATGCATCTAATTTTATGTTTTTTTAATAAAGTTTTATTATCAGTACGAATTGTTATAGTAGAAGTTACTTTCAGTGTGAATTTTGCACTATTTTTGAAACCAAGAACGCGGCATCAAAATTTCCGGGAAAATCAGTTTTTAAACCCCGATATCTCTGTAATGCATCCTCCAAATTTCAAACGGTTTTCAGCATTAGATTAAGCATAAAAAGCTCTACAAACTACGTATACGTTTTCTGTTTGATCAAAAAATTCAATTTTTCGAAAAATTTGATTCGCTTCCGGTTTCGACCGGAAGTGACGAATATTTGTTATATAGCCTCATTACAGGGGTAAATCGACCAAATCATAACCATTGAAAATTTCAAGCCTCTATCTTAAAGCATTTTTGAGAAAAGTCCCGGACAAAATGACTTTTTAAAAATTTAAAAAATGACGTTACGTCAAAACGGAAGTGACGTTGTCCTCAAAACTTTAACATCTTTGAGGGACGATATCTTGCTAAAATCTCCGGAAATTTCATTGAAATCGGTTGAAAACTCTTTGAGTTATGAAGCAAAAAAGGAGTCAGAAAAAAAAGAAAAAGTATAATAATAATAAAAAGAAACCGAAGAAAAACAAAAGGGTCTTCCGTTCCGGAAACGGAAGACCCTAATAATAGGGAAAAAGAAACCGAAGAATAACAATAAGGTCTTCCGTTGGAAACGGAAGACCTTAATAATAATAGGGAAAAAGAAATCGTACGAAAACAATTAGGTCTTCCGTTGGAAACGGAAGACCTTAATAAGAAACATTACAATCACTATAAGGTCTTCCGTTGGAAACGGAATACCTTAATAATACTCACTGGTCACAGGACATCCGTAGACGTGGTGACAGTCCTCCTTAGAACAGTTACAGCGACCCTCACACCGAGCTCCGTATGATGGATAACCACACGGTAAACTGCAGTTGATGTCATTTGCTGGGTAAGAGTATCCTGGGGGACATTCTTTAAAATTCAAAATGTTCAATATTGCATTAAAAGTGAAAAGGAATTTTACTTAATGTTTTGCAGATTAACTTTATTTCAAAATATATTCTTTAATATGAGCAAAGAATAGTTTTTGATAATAATAGGGGAAAATACAGGTGCACACTAATATTTCTGTTTTTTAAAATTTGTTTAAATTAAAAATAAAATTAAATAAAAACATAATAATTCATCGTGAAAGTTTAACACAATGTTGATAAACAATTAACAAGTAAATGCAGTTTCCAAAAGCGTGTAAACAAGGGTTAGGTTATAAAAAGGTTTTACAATTTTTATTTAATACTTTTTGTTTTAAATCTTTTCGTAATGCTTGAAGAAAATAGTTTCAAGATATTTAAACGATTTAGGAAAATGAAAATGATTCGATACAACCTGACCAGCTTTCGAAGTGGTCAGCGTACGGCAAAAGATTCAGTGTCATATCCAAATTAAAACAGACCTTTTTACCTTGTACTTAATCAAACTATTTACAGTAAACTATAATTTTTGGATACCGCGTGTTTCGTAATATATAGAACCTACCTTCACAAGTATTGTTCGTAAGAAAGTAAAACGGACAGCAATAGGGGATTCCGTCAGGTCTAAAATTAATACAACCGGTGAATAAAGATATTATAATTTATAGGATCATCCTAATAAAGAGGAATGCAAACGTGGGCCAAAGGATTGTTGTTTTTTTGTGTTATCTTATATCAAGACGATAATTTTGCATATGTTGAAATAGGTTTTGAAAAACAATTCTCCCATCTGCAAACAATGAACTGACTGGACTGAAAAGCGGTAAGCAAGCTTGTTGTTAAGTTGAAAATATTTGCATTAAGATTTCATCTTTTTCGAATGTCTACACATTTGTTAAAACAAATTCTTTAAGTTTGAACACACATTGTGCCGTGAATAGAACTACATTCCAAAGGATAACATTTAAGATAAGAGATGATATCTTCCTGCTGTTTATACTTTATTTTGCGATTTTCAAAAAGAAATAAAAAAATTAAAACTACGTTTAATCTCACTTTATGTAAAAAATAGAACTTCATTCTAAATTTCAAATCAATTTGGTTAACATAAAAGAAACATACCACTATTAAAATTTTTCGTGATTTTAAATAAAAAAGCAAAAAAGTTAAGAGTGACCAATGAACCATTAATCAATTATCACATCAGTTTGACCGCGCGCAATCTGCATATAATTGCATTTGATAAGAAAAGAGAGTACTGAAAAGCCGTATGCAAGCTGTTGGGAATCTTTGCATTAAGATTTCATTTTGAGGGTGCTATAAAAGTCATGTACAAGCTAAAAAAAATCAACAGTTATGCTAACGACAAGCCAATATCATTACTTTCTCGAAAGAACAATGAGTTTTATCTCTAAAATGACTTGAAAAAAAAAATGAAAATATTAATTTTTCTAAATAATCCATTGCTAGGATCTGCAGCTATGATTTGGAAAAAAACCTAGTGTTTCAAGTTTGAACTTCGTTTCGCAACAGTTTAGAATTGACGAAGCCAGCGTAAAACATACAGTTCAGTTCAAAATTGAAATTTAATTCTCTTTAATATTCTTAAACATAGAAAAAGAAATAAATCTTTTCTATTGTTTAAAAACGCGTTACATGTCACACGAAAACCATGCGTATTCGAGAAAAGTTAATTGACATAATGTGGGGTTGTGTTTGGAGCTATTTAATAAGGTTTCTGTTGCCTGAGCAAGCTAACTCGTCCCTAATCATTCGGTTTAATCTCAATTTTATCATCTGTATGGACTAATGAAGTGGTTTCCTTGTAAAATCAGATAAATAGATGCTTCAGCATAAATTTTGGAAAGAAACTTTAAAAAAGCAATAACTGTCATGAATTAAATTTCACAACACAACAAGTATCAATGATATTTACAGTGTTTACAAATATAACTGAAAAAAAATGGCGTGGCAGGATACCACAGATCAACGGGAAGTGATAACATTTTTGGTTCCACATGCATAACTGTTAGAATATACAAGAATGCAAGGTATATATATATACATCTTGCATTCTTGTATAAATGTGTGTGTGTGTCAATAAGAATCCGTGATTTCGTTAATGAGTAGCGTAATGTTTTTGTTTTTGTGTAAAGACTACATGTATGTATCGGGAAGCAATAAGCCTTAAAAAGAGGGGTGGGGGGGGGGGGGGGAGGAGGTTGTAAATGTTTGGTTAAGAAAAACAACAATTGTAAATGTGAATCCAAGGTTTTCCTTGCAATGGAAAGATATTTAGTGGTATAAAAACTCATTATATACTGTCCGTAAATGTTTTATTTTTTTGCATACAAGAACAGGTTTAGAAATAAACAAAATAAAATGCTATTAAATGGAAATTAAAAGCGCAATGCATAATGTAATTATGAAATTGCCTTATAATTCGAAAGTCATTTGCGCTACATAGATAAGGTCTTGTACCATCATTATCTTATGATTAATTTTAAACAGTTAAAGAATTGTAGTTTCTCACCCCGTTGGTCTGCAAGTAGATTGTAAAATCCCAATGCTGACTGATTTGTAAATGAAAACAATCCTCAAAATATCATAAACACGGGCCATTATCAGGAAGTTGTATGTTGCATTCTGGCTCTTTAGATGAATACAATTTTTATTTCCCTTAAACTTTTAGTAATGAAAATATGCCCAAAATAAATTTGTTGACTATCAAACCGAATTTTGAATGGATTTCCACATATGTCAAGTACAGTCAATAATTTTACATTAAGCCTTCACTTATTCTTTAAAACTTCTAACTTAAATTTTCGTTATTTGATTTCATTAACACTGGTGTAAATTTGTTAGGGAAACATGCCGTAAGTATTGATTCTCGTTTGTCTATAAGTTTTTTTGGATAGCTAATTAAGCACAGTACTACTTCACGACTTCTTCATTCCTAAGGAGTGGACATTTCAAGTGTATTTTTTCTTCTTCAATTTTTATATGCTGTCTACTGAAGCCATCAAATATTGATTAATATCTAGTCAATTCCTGCGTCATTAGGTTATATTTTCTTTTGCTTTAATACTTACTAGGTTAATACTTATCGAGTTTTTCAGCAGAACTTCTTTTGAATTAAAAAAAATTAAATAAAACAGATTAATTTTCTACCCACCGGTAATGCAGATCACGTGCAAGCAAATACTAGTATGTAGCTATTTAGGAGTAACCACCAAAAAATAAATAAGTCCGTTTGGTCGAAAATCATAACAGCATATATATATATATATATATATATATATATATATATATATATATATATATATATATATATATATATGCTTTCTACTGACCACATCTTCAGTAATGTTGCCGTTTTAAGGATTTACCATTTATTTGCGATAATTGTGAGCCATTGCAATGTTGTTGAAATCTTTATCTTTCAAAATAGAAAATAACTTTTTAATTGAACAGGAACATATTGAATTTATATACTGAATAAAGCATAGTGCTATTTTTTGGGAATGAAATGAGAATTGGAAGAGGAAGGACGGGACTATTCATAAGTCATTTTAAATAGCAGAATTAATGGTTTTAATTCTACAAAACTTCCTGTTTTGGTTATTTGATTATAGTTGGGTATTTATGAAGCCTACGGTTTCTACATAAAACACACTTTGATAAAAACTTTAAACTTAACGGTTTAAGGTTATCTTATTGTGTAAAAAATGAATAGGGAACATAATTGCAAATAAACTTGGCACTGGGGCTGGTACACGTTCTTGAAAGAAAGAACACCTCTTTTCTTCATACATTACAAGGGCATGGTCGCGATTTTAGTCCAAATTATTTCTCCGTTATAAATGTTACAGATATTGTGTTCTTCCGGCATCTTGCTTAAAAATTACGACCGAATTTAGTCGATAATGCACAAGTAAAGTATTGTAAACAATACTTAACTAAAAAAAAGTTTGACAGAAACCGTGACCATGTCCCTTTAAAACAATGTGTTTGCATTACGTTTCACAAATAGTTTACATTTAGATATGATTCATAGTTTATATTATAATTATAAATACTGTGTTGATGCATTAATTTTCTGCTCAAGTATATTTATTCAATTTAATAATATAGATTACGTATATGCATAATTTATCGATTAAAATAAATAAATGAAAAAAATAACTATAAAAGACTAGTAAATTAGATAACTCATAAGCTAGAGTTTTTATTTTTTAAACAACAAGCATGGAAAAGTAATCTGTATATGCTTATAACATTAACGTATCTAATTGTGAGATCCTCTATCATAAACCAATTTTAGACTACTCTTCTAGAATTTGAGGATAAAAATTACATCAGTTTTCAAGAGTTTTAATACATTATGAAAATATAGCAATCAATATAGCAAATGATATAATGAAATTTAACTTGTTGTGTAATTATACATTCTAAATTAACAATTGTCTTATTATCGAACCTTTTAGTAATCCTGCTTGAAGATATGTGGCTCAAGATGACAATTTCCTTTATAAATAACTTGATTTTATGTGACAAACAAATATTTGTTCAAATGTACATATCTTTATCAACACACTTCATTTAAGCTAAAACAAAAGTACTTCAAGGTATATTGCTACATCGCTCAGTTGTACTGATCATATCAAAGTTTCCTTGTTAATTATATGTAAACACTACGAACACATTTATTAAAGCATATACTCACTCGCCCATCGTTTTAATGCACACTAATAATAAACATTTAATATCCTTGTTTAGTCTTGTGCTATATAACGAACTGTACATGTTACATAATATCCTTGAAAGTGTTTTATAACACACTCATGTACACTTCAAAATCAACGTTTTTATTTAAAGAAAATTTTTGGTTTCACATTCTGTTACTGCATTTTAACACTGTAAGTTAGTCTGTAACTTGGACAAATATAATTAGTGTTCTAGTGTAAATATGACTATCAATAATACAACAAAATGATTGACTCAGTTGGTCCGCGGAAATCTAAAGTAACCACATATCGGTAAAGATGTTCAAGCCAGCGATGAACCATTACAACTTTTTAAAAAAAATTGATCTCAACTTATATATATATATTTATTCCATAATATACGTCTTGGACCAACTTGCAATAAATTTGTAAAATTCAAGGATACCACCAATAAATTTCTTTTTATTTTATTTCATTCATAACTTTTGAAAAATGAATAACATTTTCATGGTGAAAAAATATTTTAAGGGTCGTAGACCTTAAATTAACGTACGGGAAATCCGAGCAAATGTTGAAAACTGGGAAGCACGGGCGCATGTACGCACGCACACACATACACTAATTAGCTTAACCAGAACTTAAAAGTTTTTTGACTGTGGACCATGTAAAATGCATTCAAGATTTTAGGTAGAGAATATGTAGCTTTAGACATTTTCCCCAGTCATTTTATGTCATCCATGCCTATTTGCCATTGCCAGTCTACTACTGGATTGACTTAATGTTAAAGCTACATATATAAAAGCCTCTTCCTTCCTCATCCTCCATTTAAATGTGGATGTTGCAAGGTGCATTTGGCCTGACATAGATGGTGATACTCTCATCCAAGATGGTTGACCCAGTCTGTCCTGGCCAATACTTTTAAATAGAATCAATAAATATACACAAGCACAATAACATTAAATTCAATTACTTTAACATATTTATTGCTCTTTACTGGAGTAGTTTCAATGTGCTTGTTTCCAAGTGCTTGTACGTGATTATAAATAAAACTTAAAAATGAAATGTTACAAAATTATTTCAAAAAAGAAACATAGGAAAACATATTTCGTTCATCACTCCGAGACAATTGCAGTGTTCGTCATTAGGGATGAACCAACTTGAGTGGAGGGTAGGGAGCAACAGAGCCATGAGGTGGTTCTTCTGCTGCCTCCTCTGTCTTTGCAAGCAGAGTCCTGTCATAATGATGGAAGTTAGCATTTGATAAACAATTATTGCATTTATTACAAGTCCGTATTGATAAAGTTTTGCAATACATATAGTTGCATAAATTCTCTTATATAATTTCTCCATAGTTAACCTATATTTTAAGTATTTATCTGTAAATCTTCTGTGAATTTGTAACCAAAACAAAGTCATCCCTATTATTTATTTGTATATTCGAAAAAATATTTATTAACCTTAGAAGTTTTTTTCGTGTCCTCTTCTGTTGGTCTCTACAGCGGTGTTTTCCTCGGCCGTCCCTTTTCTTTTTAGTTTATTTACATTACATGCAATTTCGATGGGATTTAGCTTCATGGGCTTTCTAAAACTCTTACAATAGTATCTTAAACACTGGAATCATAATGTATCTTATCATATCGTATCGTTTCATCAATATTCGTTGAATACCAATTTTCTTGGATTTCGTTGTGAAGTTGATCCATGAAATTTAAGTTCATTGAAGTGCAATTTCTATTAACATTTTGTATTGATAGGGTCATTGGCCACGAATTTACGTATCCTTGAAACTGTAATAATCACTTTACCAAGACAATTGATACCCTTAAATATTAATGAAACCACAGTATGTTTACATATATTGTCGTAATGGACGATGAAATTATCTGACAAATCACTCCAGATATAGGCTAAGTTACAGGATACTAGTATGTAGCGGCACACGTCTGGCAAGATGGAGGTCAGGGGAGAGAATTGCATTAGATCGGTCGTACACGGAAGAGTCGGGCTGTGGTACCACACTCCTCCCCTTCTTGTAGAGCCGATGATATCCATTGGCGAATCCAATAATTATAAATCAGAAAAATCAATCCCCTCCCAAAAATTATGTCCAGTAATGCTTTAGATAAGTGACATTTGAATGCTTAACTTCTGCAGTACTCGGTGTGATATGAATGAAGTTCTGTGAGAGATAGAATCCCTACACAGTAAAAAAATCAATTTTAATAGTACTGGAGCTGTATGTGGTGTAAGGGACGAAGAGAAACGCACCCCCCCCCCCAAAAAAAAAAAAATTAGTAAAGGCTATATAACTGGCCCAGATCATAACATTAAAAACATTGCTGTTATATATACTTTCCCTAAGGACATATGAAAACGCAACTAAAAAAGGTACTAGTATATACAGAGTTTATCAGTATTGTAGACCATCTACAGGATGACGGGTTTAGGGGCATCCGTAGATGTCCATGGCATTAGCGTTAGCCACCTTCAGGAGAAGTGAGGGTTGAGTGTTCCTGATGAAGGCAACTTGTTTGGCCAGGGACAACACATTCCATGGATGGTTGAGGCGACATCCAGGAGCAGGGGGCAAATATGGAACATCAGTCTCCAGGAGAAGCCGCTCTGATGGTATTAGCACTACCGTCCTTGGGTCTTAGATTGACTTCATTGTTACTCCAAATTTGGCATTTGGCAGCTCCTTCTGCCACTGACGCAACTCTTGGGCCTCTCCAGTGAAACAGTGGCGGTGGAAAATATGATCTGACATGTCCATCATCTGGATGGTAGAGAGCGTCTGTGCGGCTGCCTCTCCGGAACTGTCATCTCGACAATGCAAGATCACTGGCTTGCTCAAACTCCTTGCAATCTGGAGGGCCTCAGACAGGAAATCCAGCTGTTTCGTCAGTCGAGTGCGCCGACATTCATGAGGATCACCACAGGGACTGCAGTGGCACTTTGTAGTCAGATCTACCCCCACCTCTCCAATTGCACAGCATTGTGGTAAGCCAGCAAGCACGCCAAGCTTGTCCAATATTGCGGACGGTGCATCACACACCACGTGAGGATGAAGCCCAAAGGAAACCTTTATGTTACGTGAGGATCCTATTTGTCTATCCCATTTGCCCCAATCCTGAGGAAATACGTAATTGGCCACCGCCAGCTCCAGGTGCCCTCTGCCTTGTAGGTCTCTCTGAAGATCGTCCCAGTTGGTGAAGCCTGAACGCCCAAGCACTTTGTCTAGGTGAAAGTGGCTATCTTTCAGCATGGCGAGTTCCTCATATCGCAATGTTTTGTCTATTGTCATTCCACTGCTCAGAAGGCGGCACTGATGGCTCTGGAAAGCCACTTGGCGTTCTACTGTCTGGGCTCTCAACACGGTGGAAATAACTTGCCAGTGGAGCACGCATGCAATATGGTTCATTTGGGAGACGCTGAACAGTTCAGGCCTGGTCGTGCTATAATGGGCAGAGTAGAACCTCATTAGTTGTAATTCTGCAACTGTGAACTCTCCTGTAGCACCACTATGGTAGGCGGACAACATATGAAGCAGCTCGTCCAAGTCCTCGGCCCCAAACCACTCTCTCAACAAATGTAGGGATCCGTTTAACAGTTGGCACCATTCATGCAAGCTGTCATTATCAAAGGAACGCTGTTCTCCCTTGTGGGTCATTGTATGTTTAACGGTCAGGCTTAGGACTGATTCTTCAAGCTGTCTGCATTCCCAACAGGAGAGACTACCAATCCAGAACCAGATCCGCAACACGTGGCGCTTAACGTGTCCGTGGAGACCTATGTTACAGATCGGACAGTGGTACTTCCCGGTGTGTGTTGAATGTGTGTCAGAGCATGAAACCCTAGACACTGACTGGGGATTGGGTACCTTCACATCAGGGACCACTGCTGGTCTAACCGCAGATTCTGTCAGTGTTACGGTTCTGGCTTCTGGGATATCTCTTTAGGGCCTTTTCTCCTCCTTCTGCTGCGCCTCTCCGTCTTCTGACATGGCTTCGTCTATGACTATCCAATCCTCCGACTGACTCTCTGATGATGGGTCATAGTCGGGGACGAAGCTGATGTCGTACATGTCATCTTCCATCCTTCAACAGTCTGCAAATAGTTGTCATTCAAATAAACACATACTATAATAAAGGTATTGACCACTGGCCCCTCAGATAAAAAGTAGATAAGAGGAAATAAAAGTGTGCGAGAATAAAAATAGGAGAGAAGAGTATATTTTATCTGAGTTAAGTTTAGATCATCCAAAGCAATGACTTCAAATTCATTCTGAAAATATCGATGGCGTAATCGACGCAACCACATAAGAATATCGCGATCTTTACAAAGTTTAAGGCGGTCATGATGCAGTACTTGCTCTTTCTTTTGATCTCGGATAGTGTAAAGTGGAGCGTTACAGGAAATCACCAGATATGGACCCGTCCAGGGGGGTCTGAGTTTTGACGATTGACCTACTTTTGTTGTTGAATCCAATTTGTAAACAATGTCACCCGGATTGTAGTGGTGCTCAACCAGCCTCATGTCATTATCTCTTTTCTGACGTAGTTGTGCCTCTTGCAGATTTTGACGAGCGTGATGATGAGCTTTAGAGAGACGATTGGCAAGATCCAAGCACCAGTCGCTTGGCTCCTGAGAGTGTAAGCCGTCAGGGAGATTTCCCATAAGATGTACTGGTTGAATGACTTCCCGACCTAGCATTAAGCGGTTTGGGGTATAACCGGTCTGTCTATGTATTGTTGAATGAAGAGCCATAGCTAGAAGAGGGAGTCTCTATCCCAAGTCTTGTTGTTCTTATCTATATAGCATCTAATCATTTGGAGGACCGTGGTGTTATACCGCTCTACTTGTCCATTTGATTAGGGATGATAGGGTGTAGTCCGGGTCTTGGCTATTTGCAGTACCTCACATAAGCTTTTAAACAAGATACTGTCAAAGTTTTTTCCTTGATCTGTGTGTACCTCCAAGGGACACCCAAATGTGACGACAAAGTGCACCAAGAACTTCTGTGCATCAGAGAGGGCACATTGATCCGGGAGAGCTGCCATCTCAATCCACTTAGTAAATTGGTCGATCTTCATCAACACATAGTTATTACCATCCTCACTGGTATGAAATGGACCAAGTATATCCGAATGAACACGTTCCAGGGGAAAACCGGCATGAAACTGACCCAAGGAAGCTTTTGGTCTTACCTTGGGCTTCTTGTTCTGATTACAAGTGCGACAAGATGTGACATAGTCAATGCAGTCCCTAGACATATTGTACCACATGTAGTTCTGCTTTAAACGCTCTAGTGTCTTTTGTTGTCCCAGATGACCTGGTGACTTCAAATCGTGGCAGCCACGCAGTACTGTACGTTGTAAACCCTGAGGTACTACAAAGACTTCTGTTGGCCTTCTGTTGGCCTTGCCATCCCCTTGTAATGTAGGACTCTGTCGATAAACTGCAGGTTCTTCCTACTTAACCAAAGTGTTCTAGTTCCTGGACTTTGTAAGCGGATCTCTGCCTGTTTGGGTTCAATATTGCACTCGAGCCACTTTATGATAGGACACAAATCTGGATCCTCTTCCTGCAGCGAGCGTACTTCAGCTGGAGAGTTTCCGACTGCCCAGTTGCAAGCTCGAAGGCCGCCTTGCTCAAATTTTTCATCTACCTGCATGGCCGCTCTCACTTCAAGTACTGGGCCCGCAGACAGGGAAGACTTATTGGCTAAGGGAACCACATCATCCACATCCTCACTGAACCTCCCCCCACTGTACGTGCGCTCTCTGACAATAGCGGCATCCCTCACAGGTAAAATCCCACATTGTAACAGTCACATTCAGGTATAACATCTCTCAAACGGCTCATACCATCTGCATTGGTATGCTTTTTGCCAGGCCGATTGACAATTTCCATGTTGTACTGTGCCATTTCTTCTAGCCATCTTGCGAGTTGCCCCTCTGTGTGTTTAAACCGCATGAGCCATATTAGGCTATTGTGGTCGATGCGCAAAAGAAAACGGCGTCCAAGGAGGTAATGTCTAAAGTGCCTGCAGAATTTTACTATAGCCAATAGCTCTTTTCTGGTAGTGCAATATTTGCGCTGGGGTTTGAGGAGCACGTGACTTGCATAGCATATAACTTTCTCCTTGCCTTCCTGGACTTGTAATAAAACTGCTCCAATGGTCCTATCTGAGGCATCAGTGTCTAAGACGAAAAGTCCATCAGGATCTGGATATGACAAGCAAGGTGCTGAACATAGGGCCATCTTAGCTGCTTGTTCAAATGCCTCCTTGTGACAGGTGTTCCATGCCCAATTCCCTTGGCATTAGCTAAGTCATACAGGGGTGCACAAATGTCAGCATAGTTCTGGATGTGATCCCTATGATAGTTTAAAAATCCAAGGAAGGACAAAAGCTCAGTGGGAGTAGTTGGCAATGGCCTGTTTTTGACAGCTTCTGTTTTGGTTGGTGAAATTGATATGCCCCTGCTACTAACAATTTTCCCAAGGAACTATACTTCTTTTTGGAACAAGGCACACTTCTTGGGCTTCAGCTTCAGGTTAAAGTGTTGAAAACGATCAAAAGCTTCCCGTAGATTTCTAAGACTGCTCTCGAAGTCGGAGCCCAGTACCACTACATCATCAAGGTACACCGGGACTTTAGTCTATGTTAAACCTCTGAGTACAAGTTGCATAGCCCTTTGGAAAGTGGCTGGGGCATTGCATAATCCCATTCCCATTCGTGTGTGCTCAAACAAGCCATAGCGTGTAATGAAAGCAGTTTTGTACCTGCCAGGCTTGTCTATCATTATTTGGTAATAGCCTGAGGCCATATCAAGGGTTGCAAAATACCTTGTTCCTTGTAACGTATCCAGGCAAACCTCAATAATTGCAAGTGGATAACAATCCTTTACTGTCTTCTCGTTGAGCGCTCGGTAGTCTATACACCATCTCATGGACCCATCTTTCTTTCTCACGAGCACAGGTTCTGATGCCCAATCAGAGCTCGAGGGTTGAATGACACCAGCATCCAGCATTTTGTCAAGTTGCGCTTTTTTCTGATCCTGGAACCCAAGTGGTGTTCTCCTCATCTTATGTTTAACAGGTGGGTTATCCTTGGTGTCTATTTTATGAGTAACTGATGTTAGACAGCCTGTAAGCCTTCTGTCTTACGGATCCAATTGAGGGTCAGCTCAAACTTAGTGATGACAAGTCCAGTATTTCTTTCTCAAGCGGTTTTATTAAGCGTGATCGTATAGTTAAGATTACAACAATCTAAATCAGCCCAAATCAGGAGTCTGCTCAATCTCATTTCACATGGGTATATATAAGGTTTTACTTATGATGGACAGTTTTGACTAGTTCGGCCCATATACGACGATCATGAGTGAACATTTAGTGTTCAAAATTAAGATTAATATTTTATTTCTAAATAAAGTAACAAAACCGTCAAAACTGCCAATCAAAGAGTCTGGATGCAGGATGTGAGTCTCCGAGTCCTGGGTCTCGGAGTCCCCCACCTAGTATGAGGCATCACTTACTCATAATACGTTCATTCATACACGGCATAAAAGGTTACAAAGGTTAATATATAGAATACACAATACATGAGTCAATATAGAGTACTAGAGCTATCGTTGCAGACACAGAATCGCCAAATATGACACTTGTTTTTAAACTCTCAATTTGGATATTATTATGCCCGTATTATTCGCCTGGTTTTATAACATCATTTAGGAATACTACGCCGTGCTACAAGATTCACAGATTTCATTCTATTAATCATCCTTAGCACCATTCAGTGCGCAGCACCTAGGTACACTCAAATATCATAGTGACCATTATTTAATACTAGCAATTTAAGGTCATAGCATGGCTATCTGTTTACATACGTCCCCCAAACAAAAGAAATATCAGGAAGGGAGATTTCTCATGCCTGGCGCCCGGAATAGGAAAGCGTCCTTGATCTACCCTTGATCAGACGAGCTTCCTAGTGACATACCAGTCAGAACACCTATGTTAAGAGATAGTATCAAGTGACATGTTTCCACCTCCGGCTTGGAACATCAGACATCTACAAAAACAAATCTATAACCAGGATGTATACATTTACATAAAATCATATGGCTTGATTATATCGCATTACAATCATGAAAACATGAATAAAGTATGACAAAAATGACCTAGATGAAATAACCATAGTTGAATAAAATCGTAATTCATCATCAAAGTAATACTAAGTATGGTCAAGCTTAATGTCACATATATATACAAAGTCAAGGCATGCTTGTAAGTTCACAAAATATCTCTTCCTTCTTAGGGGCGAGGTTAGCGTCATAGGTTCGGAGTCCATAGGTTTCTTCCTGAAGTTCTCCAGAGTGAATCACCAAATGCGAGATTTATATTAGCACAAGATAACGCACATTTCTACTTTTACACAATTCACATTTTTAATTTTCACTAAACTTCACAATGCTTTCATAAGGAATACACAATTTCTTCACGGCTGTAGCTTAATTATTCATCCATCATCGGCACCCGTGGATAGAGGGTCGGCGCGGATGGCGAGGCGACTTCTCGCGGAGCGTCTCCTGCGTTCCTCTGTTGCGTAGACATCGCGGCCTTCTCTTCCAGGTATTTACGTGCCAGCTCTGGGTCCGGTCTATAGTATTTGGTCCATGTAGATTCTTCATTTTTCTCCCCTCCAAGTAATTGTTGTGCTAGTTTAGTCGAAATTGTCCCCGTGTTACTGGTCAATTTGCGAGTTTCGAATCTTCCGCTCCGTCGGGGTTTCCCGTGGATTCTAGTGTCTTTTGGTATTGTTTAAATAATGTCACTAAAGGTCCATTTGTCTAGATTCACACAACAAAATACAGTGTCTTTGGAAGAACCTTTCTTATCTCCGTCACTACCCCTTTTTCGACAACCTGTCCAGCAACCACCACAGCATATACCACCCCACTTTTTAATAGTTTTGCGTTTCTAAATACAAAGTCCTATCATTATTGTTACTGCCAAAGTTAAACACAAATAAAACTAGGGGCTTCCCACTCCCACCCAAGATGAGAATTTCATGGGTTGCAAATTAGTTACTGGCAATTCCGCCATAAGTGTATTCATAGGGAAAACTTCAATATCTTTAGTCTTAAGATTGAACCATGAACACCTGATCAACCTTGTCCCATACTCGAGGTGTCGGTTGCAAAATTGGATTGTTGTTACCAATTATCTTAAATCGCTTACAAAAATTAGTCTTACAGTTTCCTTACTTACTCGCTGTTTTATGTATTTCGAGTATATGTTAAATCTCTTCAACTCCGCATATTTATACAAATATCCGAGGTGCGGAGTCCGCGTTTGCTAGTCGGTATATCTCAATACATGTTTTCATGTCACAGGGGGTCATTCTGTCCTACCTTTTTAAAAGCGTGCAATATATACAAAGCTAAGCTTATTCAAGATTATTTACATCTACATTATACAATAATATAACTTATTTAATTTATTATTTTGGCTAATTCCTTCATAATAGCCAACGCATACACTTACATATTATTTTCTCTACAACGCGGTTTAGGGATTGGTTTGAAGCCTAGACCTACTTTAGGGACTACTTCATCTATTTCCATATTTTCATCTAAGGGTACATTTTGGTTATCTAAGGGTATTTCATAGTCTTGACCACTATTTTCATCACATTGTTTTGACTCATGGGTCTCATCCGATTCTGAATCTACGGTCAGATCATTCTCGTGTTTATACTGCTGATCATCCATGATCTTCTTAGCTCTTATACGTCTTTGAAGTTCTGCGAGGGGTAGATCCTCTTCGTCTGACGATCCTTCTCTTTCCCATTGTTTGTACTGTATAGCTCTCTCTAATGGTTCTGGTTGCATGTCTTCATTTTCTGACGACGATTCATCTTCTGGTGGCACCACATAGTTAGTTTTTCTTAGAGTTCTTCCACGATCTTCAGTAGTTTGTGAAAGGGGCCAGTGCAAAATATCTGCCAGTCTTAATTGTCGTGCATGGCATTTGGTGGTTAATCCAGTCAATTGGTCTCTCACCACGAAACTAACTGGCCCTTTCTGCTCAATGATTCGATAATATGGTAGCCATTTTTTATCTAACTTATTTTGTCTTCTGTTGTTCTTAAGTTAGACAGGGTCACCTACCTGAAAATTTTCATCTTTGCTTTTCTTATCGGCCTGAGCTTTCTGTTTCTTCTTGGCTTCCTTCATTCTTGTGTTGATCTTCTCCCGCATATCTCCTCCAAGGTTTCATTAACGTATAAAGAGGTAATATGACATCTCTGTTGTACATAAGGTAATATGGAGAAAACTTTGACGAATCGTTAGGATGGAAACGAATGGCTGCCAACGTCTGATTAAGATGAATATCCAATGTTTGAGCATTGTCTGTTACTTGCTTTGCCATCACGTCATGAAGAGTTCTATGAAATCGTTCTACTTTACCAATACCTTGAGGGCTGTAATAAGATGTTTTGATATGATTGATATTCAATTCTTTCAAGGTTTCTTCCACTTTCTTGTTCACATTTTCTGTTCTGTTGTCGGTGAGGATTTGAAGAGGACAGCCATATCTTGGATATATTTCTTCTAATATAAGATGTACGATGTTGTCAGCTGACTTATCAAGAACGGGAAAAGCTTCTGGCCAACCAGAGTAAATGTCAATAAAAGAAACTATGTACTTGTTTCCCGACAAGGATGTTGGATATGGTCCTGATAGATCAAATCCTACTTTAGCCATTGGAAAAGGTGGTATGTCTGTCTCTTGAAGTGGAGGTTGATTTTTCTTATTGCTCCTCGTTTGGCATACTACACATCCTTCTATATAAGAGTATAACCTTTTGTACAAATTTGGTATGTAGTACTTTTGTCTGATTACGTCATATGTTTTGTCCACTCCCATATGTCCAAGTCCGTCATGATACTGCTGCACTACTAAAAGTTCTAACTCACGTGGTACATACAGGCGAAGTTTTGGGCCTTCTGAGTCTCCATCTGAAAGATAGTACATTAAACCATCAATTTCCAAAAACTTTTTTTCTTCGGTTGCTGTTGCTGTTCCTTTACCTAACCGATTCTTCAGTTTCTTGATCTGCTCGTCGTGTTGTTGACTTTCTTTGATGTTGATATCCTCTGGTAGATCAATAAAGGGTTTGACCAATTCGTCGTGTTGCTTAACTTCACATCTGGCCAATCTCTTAGGCGAAAAGGCATTGGGGTTAAGTACGTTCACTTCAAAGAAATTGTCCTTAACATCTGGTTCATCATGCTCTGATTGTTCTTCCTCTTCACACTCGAGGTTGAGTGTCGGTAATCTGGATAAGAGATCTGCACAGCAATTAAATCGTCCTTCTATGTACTCTACCTTACAGTTATATCCTGCAATACTTAACGCCCATAGTTGAATTTTCTTATTTTGCATTGGAGGTTCTAAGATATACTTGAGCGGCTTATGGTCTGTTCTAATAGTAAACTGAGCACCGTGTAAATAATGGTCTAACACAGGGCGAAAAACAATCTTTAAGCAAGTCCTTAAAGGTGGCGTAAAGGTGGCTTAAAGGAGATACAATCTTTAAGCCACCTTTAAGTCACCTTTAAGCTGAGCTTATAGGTCCTTAATGTCCAAACTTCTTTAAGTCACCTTTAAGCCATCTTTAAGCTACCTTTAAGCATCTTTAAGTGGCATTTACGCTCCCTTTAAGTTGTCTTTAAACCATCTTTAAGTTCCCTTTAAGTCAGGTTTGATCAAACTGAACAATAAAAACATGTATTAAATGCAATTAAAGCTCTTTTATAGGGAGGGGAGGGGGTGATCCGAGTGATGATATAATTTCCAAGGAAGGGGAGGGGATGTTCCAGGCGGTTTTATTTTTCGTGCCATTAAACACATATCGCTATCATCAACACCGCTCCGATGGACACAGATTGCCGTTATAAAATTCTTTATAATTTTTTTTTTTCAAAATTATTCAAAATCATTGTAGGGGTGAACGCAGTCTCTGTATCTAAATTTGTGTATGAAATTATATTTAATTATGTTTGTTTCCTATTATAGATTAATCGGTGAAATAAATCTCTCCCCCTCTCTCTCTCTCTCTCTCTCTCTCTCTCTCTCTCTCTCTTAGTTCATCCGGTTATTAAACAAAATAAAGATAATGAACCAAAACTGCATGATTTAATTTAAAAATCGGTTGAAGGTATGTATTTTTGTCAATTTTAATTATTTCTAGGTCTAATTCTAGATCTGCTAGATACATGTTAAAGATGAAAATACTCTCAACTGCCTTTGTTATATCGGGCAGGATATTACTGCTTTGTTTGTCTAGACATAGTTTTGTTCGTTTGTGTATATCTAATTAGAGTCTATTGTTTGTCCAACTTAAGAAAACCCCCGGAACTAACACAGAATATACAAGATATACACAACAGTTGTGTCTTGTGCCCAGGTGCATGTTTGTGTATATCTAATTAGAGTCTATTGTTTGTCCAACTTAAGAAAACCCCTGGAACTAACACAGAATATACAAGATATACACAACAGGTGTGTCGTGTGCCCAGGTGCAAGTCAGTGTTTCTAAAGGCGTTGAATCTTAGTATGTACGTGTATACGATAATTCTAGTGAATAAAAGTTTATTGACATTTGTAAATCATTTTCAAAGAATTATTTCCCAACTCTGTGTATTAAAAATGTTACGTCTACAAATTAAAGATACATGTATGTAAGCGTAAAATCTAGAGGCTAATTAATTCCTGTATCGGTGATCATAAATAGGGGTTAATTGTTTAAATATATGTATAAGAGTAAATATGTCACATACCCGGCCTGGTACATCATACAATTGTTTGTACAAGTATATGTATACATCATTTGCAATTGCCACATGCAGTAAATACGTCACCCGTTATTGGTAATATTGTTTGTTATAGAATTGATAGTCTACAAATCATGTATACAAGTAAATGTATAATTAAAACATACTGGAACGGCGCCGTGATCATGAAAACCGGGAAAATTGCGTAGAACTAATACCCCAATAGTTTCAATGCATTTAATAAAAGAAATGATTTCATCTTCTTTCTTGCATTTCATTTTGCTGTGAATTAGATGAACGTTTATCTACTCGGTTTAAATTTATTTACTAAATAAGCCTAACGGTTTCCATTATGGTATAATATTTTTTTTTTCACTGAAGACCAAGTTCCGTATTTCATTCTAAATATATGCATGCGTGTAATTTATAAATTAGATATGATTGATTGTTACAATTTGAATGGGAGTCAAAATCTTTTCAAGTAAAAAATACACATTGAATACATTGATTCAATATCGACTGATATATAGAATATAAAAACCTCCAGAAATATGTAAGTAGCCGTGGCGCAAAGGAAGCGAGGTGATGCTGGTAAACGAAGGGTCCCGGGTTCAATCCTCGTCTTGGGCGTTTTGATTATTATTTTTTTTCATTTTATTTTCTAGAACAAAAACCGTTTTTAATACCTTTTCTATCATTATCATATAGTTAATATATTTTGTTGGTAAATTAAGCACAATATTGAATTAAAAGATTTTTTAATGGCTTAAAGGTGGCTTAAAGATGGCCTAAAAGGTAGCTTAAAGGTAGCTTAAAGAAGTTTGGACATTAAGGACCTATAAGTTGTCCTTAAAGGTGGCTTAAAGGTGGCTTAAAGGTGGCTTAAAGATAGTCTTTAAGCTGCCTTTAAGCCATCTTTACGCTTTCTTTAAGCCATCTTTAAGCAACACATATAGCTTAAAGGTAGCTTAAAGGTGGCTTAAAGATCGTCTTTAAGCTACCTTTAAGCATCTTTAAGCTATCTTTAAGGAGAACTTAAAGATGGTCATTCATCCTGTGTAACTTCTGAAGGGCGTAATGGATTGCAAATGCATCCTTTTCTATGGTTGACCACTTTTCTTGAGTTTTACTCAGCTTGTGGGATAAGTAATATATTGGCTTATCTTCTCCCTCATCTGTCTTTTGAATAAGACACGCTCCAATACAATTGTAGCTGGCATCGGTGTAGTTAAGTCAATCAATGGTTCTGCAATCTTAGAGAAGTTTGGTATAAATCTCCTGTAATAACTACACATACCTATAAAGCCACGAACTTCTCGGACTGTAGTGGGCGCTGGTAACTTTCTTATAGCTTCGACTTTCTTTGGATCAGGTGTAACGCCATGTTCATCAATGATGAAACCAAGATATTCAGTCTGTTCCTTGAAGAAACTACATTTCTTTAGCTTCATTTTAAGTCCATGCTTTCTTAGGCGGTTGAAAACGTTTTGAATATGACGAAGATGATCTTCCGGTGTCTCTGAGAATATAAGAATGTCATCCAGGTATGCGATAGCAAACTCTTCTTGTCCTTGAAGAACTATGTTCATCAGCTCCTGAAAAACTGCTGGTGCATTACTCAACCCAAATGGCATACGGTTGAATTGAAATAGTCCTTTGTGACATGCAAAGGCCGTTTTTTCTTTACTTGAATCTTCTAATTTCACTTGCCAATATCCACTCTTTAAGTCTAGTGCGGTGAAATATTTTGCCTTACCTAGTAAACATAGGATGTCATCAATCAACGGTAGCGGGAATGATACGGGTTTCACTATCTTATTCAAGCTTCTAAAGTCAACGCACATCCGGTCTGATCCGTCCTTTTTCTTCACCACTACTAAGGGAAATGACCAAGGCGATTGTGATCTCTCAATAATCTTTGCGTCCATCATTTCCAGTATGGCCTTGTCAATTATCTGTCTTTTATTTAAGGGTACACGGTATGGTCTGTTCCTTATTGGGTGGTGATCTCCAGTTTCTATCTTCATTTAACAGTATCAGTCACTCCAAGATCACTGTCTTTCTTTGCAAATAAATCATTGTTTTTGCTCACAAGTCTTTTGATTGAGTGTTCAAATCTTTTAGGTACATCAATTTCTTCTTTTGTATCTTGAGTAGTCTGTATTTCTGAGATTTCCTTCTGTTTTGATGCGGTAATTCGTCCTACTATGTAGCCTCTTGGAATTTTATAATTTTTGTTAGTTTGGTTAACGAAGATCATTGGAACTTTCTTATCTTTCCGAACTATACAAACGGCGTCTTTTAAATATAGTCCTGAGTCTTCCATAATGCAGTTATTGTCTATGCTGTTCACTTCAACCAAGTCATTTTTTTCCAGAGGAAAATTGTTATTTATTTTTCCATAGAATACAGTCACCGTGTTTGGTCTCATAATAAGTTTCTTAGGAGTTCTTACAATAGTTGAGATGTGTAAATCTTCTTTAAGTTCCGCGTATACTTTGCCATCAATACGCATGAGTCCAAGATCAAAGTATAAACGAACATTGTTTTTCTTGAGCCAATCACAACCGAGAATCATGTTTCGGTTGAGTCCCTTTGTCACATAAAGTTTGTGGTCTAAAGTTAATCCTGGAATCTTAAAGGAAATATTTACATACCCTATCGCAATTAAAGAATTGCCATTTGCTGCTTGTAAAGAGGGGATGTCATTTTTAAACAACTTGGGGCGGGGAAATAGATTATCATACATTTTCTTACTAATTAGAGATACGGCTGCACCTGTATCTACCAAAGCTCTATATTTATTTTTTCCTACTTTTAATAAACAGCTACTGGGGTTGTTAGTAAAATTAATTTCATATGTAGGTCTTTGTTTAAAGTTCTTTCTTCGGGCTTCAACGAAGGAAGAACGTCTTAGTTTTCCTGCTTTTGTTTGTCAAAATAAGAACGAGATTTGAAATTTTGAGACGATTCCCTATTTACTTGGTCGCTAGATTCATATGTTCGGCCTTGACGATTTGATGGTCTGCCCCGATTTTGCTGCGCTCTTTGATACATATGCGAGCCCCAACAATCTGCACGCACATGACCTACTTTACCACAATTCCAACATTCCACAGGTGAACGGGGTTTCTGCTATATATTATGGACGGGTTTGTTTTGACTGAGTCGTTTATTCATTTGAGGCTGAGATTTGACTTGGGGTTTGTTTAGAGTACAAAGTCGAGCCCTATGACCCGTCTGTTTGCATTTAAAACACTTACTATTACGCGCATGGTCAATTTCCATTGGTTCTACATGCCTTGTTTCTACTGAGGTAAGATTATCTGCTCTATCCTTTAATAAGGGAAGAGTAGTATCAAAATTTGAAAGAGTTCGTCTGTTGTCATTACTTTGTACAATTTCTGTCATATTTGACCCTCTTATCGCTAGTCTCTGTCTCAGATTTTGTTCTCGCATTGCTATTTGAATTGCGGATTCTAAATCTTTAGGGTTTTCTCGCAAAATTTTCATTCTGAGGTAGTCGAATGTCAACCCGTCACAAAAGATATATACTAACTGTTGTTGTATCAAAGGATCTTTTAGTCTGTCATTACTGTAGGCGTCTTCCGCGATTTGCAGTAGTCTCTCGGCGAACAACTGAACACTTTCATTTGAATTTTTTCGAGTCTTACGCATTACTGCTAACGCGCGTTGGGGATCTGTTATTTCTGCAAATCTATTTTAAAGGGATTCCTTTAGATCGTTCCAAGATGGGATTTCTTCAGACGCATATGTTTCATCTAAATACCTTTTAATATAATCCCCAACTGAACCCTTACTCGTTATATATGCAAGCATGGGGATATCATGACCTTGTTTCCCAGACATAACACTGTACTTTTCAACTTCCTTTATCCACTGTTTAAGTTTTTGAGCATCTCCCTCAAAAGGAGTTATCACAGAAGATAGGGGCACTGAGAGTGCGGCTGTTATAGCTTTAACTTGACCAATAAAAAAATCTTTATCATCATCCTGATCTGGGACTCGGTGTCGAGGTTCACGAGTTTCATACGGCCTAGCATCATGATATGTTTCAAAAGTATTTTGTTTAATCTGCTCTTTTTCTGAGGATTTTTGACCTGTTTCTTGCCCTTTATTTTCCTTGTTCTCACCCAACCCCGCGAATTGTTTTTCTAATTGCTCCATTTGATTTTTAAATTCTTTTTTATCAAACCCATCACCTGTCGTCATATTGGTTGCTTAGACAAAGTTGTCTACTTCGAGATAGCTATAAGAGACATATAGAAATGGTTCTTACCTTATTCTATATTGAACTTCGCTCAATGCTGGTCACGGCACCAAGAATGTTCATGTAAGCCTTCTGTCTTACGGATCCAATTGAGGGTCAGCTCAAACTTAGTGATGACAAGTCCAGTATTTCTTTCTCAAGCGGTTTTATTAAGCGGGATCGTATAGTTAAGATTACAACAATCTAAATCAGCCCAAATCAGGAGTCTGCTCAATCTTATTTCACATGGGTATATATAAGGTTTTACTTATGATGGACAGTTTTGACTAGTTCGGCCCATATACGACGATCATGAGTGAACATTTAGTGTTCAAAATTAAGATTAATATTTTATTTCTAAATAAAGTAACAAAACCGTCAAAACTGCCAATCAAAGAGTCTGGATGCAGGATGTGAGTCTCCGAGTCCTGGGTCTCGGAGTCCCCCACCTAGTATGAGGCATCACTTACTCATAATACGTTCATTCATACACGGCATAAAAGGTTACAAAGGTTAATATATAGAATACACAATACATGAGTCAATATAGAGTACTAGAGCTATCGTTGCAGACACAGAATCGCCAAATATGACACTTGTTTTTAAACTCTCAATTTGGATATTATTATGCCCGTACTATTCGCCTGGTTTTAAAACATCATTTAGGAATACTACGCAGTGCTACAAGATTCACAGAGTTCATTCTATTAATCATCCTTAGCACCATTCAGTGCGCAGCACCTAGGTACACTCAATTATCATAGTGACCATTATTTAATACTAGCAATTTAAGGTCATAGCATGGCTATCTGTTTACAAGCCTAAGTCTAAATCATGCTTAGAGAATATATCATGGTACTCCACTAGCAATTGCTTAACACGACATTTCTCTCTGTCGTTGAGTTCAGGAGTCGA
The DNA here is from genome assembly GCF_902806645.1 of Magallana gigas. Lineage (NCBI taxonomy): Eukaryota > Metazoa > Mollusca > Bivalvia > Ostreida > Ostreidae > Magallana > Magallana gigas. The sequence continues at coordinate 56,714,838 of NC_047564.1, forward strand.
CCTGTTGTACAGGTCAGTGAGATGTTCCGGTAGTTCATCATCAACCGCGGCAGAGGTCTGGAGCTTTCTGATGAGGACAGGACTTTCGTCCTCTTGGCAAATTTCTGTATAGGCCTCAGCTTCTCCAACCACAGTTCCTTCTTTGATTTTCACCGCAGTACTAGAGTCATTTATAAAGCATCATAGCTGTGGTATTGCCCCTTCCAAGGGTATGAGATCCCAGCAATCCCGATTTTTTGCGTACAGGAGAGACAACATATTCACCTGTTAAGTGGTTTTTTAGTTGAACAGGTACCCTAACTATGGTGTTTGGCTGAACACACATTGTCCTCTGTATCCGGACATAAGAGTTAGGGTGCTGTTTTAGATCCGATATCAGCTTTACTGGAAATGTGTTGTTCTCCAGCGAAATTGTGCACTCCTTAATGTTGACAATTCCATGGTACGCTGCCAGAAAGTCGAGTCCCAGTATCATTTCATCATCTATTGGAACAGCGCAGCAGTCCCAGGAGACATGAAGATTGCCAACTGCAAAACCCACTCCTTTTATCAACCTGCCATGCAGTATCTGGGATCCTATTCCTTTTAACTTGATGAGCTCGTTCGTGGCTAGCTGGTTATCTGGGATTAAGCTGTTATCATTGCGGCTGTATCTATAATAGCGTTGATAGGCTCCCCCCTTCATGGTGATATCCAGCTTAATACTTCTTCCTGAAGTCCGTCGTATAGTAATAACATGATCTGTTAGGCCATTCTTATCAAGGGTCAAGTGTGGGCCTCCTCTAATTCCATACAGAGCACGGTGATTGGCAATGGCGGTTTTTACATATTTAACTGCTTTTTGCAATGTTGACGGTTCCTTGTCCATGGCCTTCATTGCTGCATCCTTATCTCGGCAGCCACGTAGAAAAGTTTCCGTTGCAATTTCCTCAATCATATTTCCTTCACAACTTTCATACTCATCTAGTGCTAAAAAGTAGACGCGCTGTGCAAACTCTTCAACGTTTTCATTTTCCAGCTGGTTAGTGTAGGGTAACTGACGACGAGCAAGAATTGGCACTTCCTTCCTGCTGAATCTCTGCTTGAGGTGCCGTTTAAGGTCTTTGTAGTCGCCAATTTTATTTACTTTATATATTTATATACTAAACAATCCAGCAGGCGAAAAGCTTTCTTGTTTGCAGACCATTCTCTATGCGCTGCAACTCGCTCAAACTGGTATATGAAAGATTCCCAATTTGGGCTGTCACTACCTTTGAATACCGGCATCTTTTGTATCTGCGGACTTTTACTTCTTGAGCTGCTTCTCGAGGTACGGGTCCAATTTGATGAAGCATTATCAGATGAGGACGAACTGGTAGACCGCGATCTGCGTCACTTGCTTTTCTTTGTCGTTCTACCCCGGCTTGGTTCCATGGGAGTCTGAGACCCCACAGCACTAGGTTTGTCCTGTGAAGTTTGAGACCCGGAAATAGGTGTTGCTGACTGTTTTTCAGATGCTTGTTTCTCATTGTGCACCAATCCTTTGGGATTTGCACTGGGCATTTGAGTGGATTTAGAATTTGGCTGTATTGGAGAAATGGTCTGGAAATAAGCGTTTTCCAGCACCCTATTGATGGGTGTACCTGACGGGGGAATAACTGATGTTAGTCTGTCTATGATCAGCTTCTGATCTGCCCTTTTGTCCGACAGCTCTGTTGCTGCTTGGCCTTTACTTGTAGGAAAGGTCAATGTATTGTCCAGGCTTTCCTCTGCGACCTCAAGTCCACTGGTAAGTGCGGTAGGCGTTTTGTACACAGATTCATCCACCTCCGATTTTAGGACAACTGCTGTCTTTAGGAATTTCACTTCATCATGCAGACGCTGGATGCTTTTGTTCATCTCAATGAGGGTAGAGTGAAGCTCATTGGTGGACATATCGCTTACCGCTTGCGCAGGTGGGTTTGCTGAAGGCTCCGCCGTGGTTTTTTTTTAATACAAACAACACCAGCTTTGCACCACGCTATCCATTTAGCCAGCTCAGTCTGTGTGACGTCGGCCACATCATCCAAATAATTATAATCTTCTTTTCTTTCTCTAAGCTGGAGTATTCTCTTGGATTTAGCTTGTCCTATGCCATCCAAGGATTTAAGGTCAGCCTCAGAGGCATCCCAAATGTTGATTGCATTTGCAGCCATAATTGGTAAATGAGATATTTGAATGAGAGAGATATGTATGTTTATAGTAGAAGAATGAGTGATAGAAGTAGAGCCAGTGGCCCCAATACCTACAAAAAGTATGGGGCTATGGTTTGTAAGATGAATAGAAATAAAAAAAATTGGATTGAAGTCACAAAATTTCTTTTAAATTTCAGTCTAACATTCTAAAATAGAAGTTGTTTCAGTTTCGAAATGTGCAAATTATAATGGCGCGAATTGCGCACCCTACTTACAAAAGCGAGGGAAACTGGGTCACATGACTAATTTTAGAATGAAAAAAATCAGTCTAAAGATCAAACTTTCTGCATTAATTTCATGAAAAATTAACGAATTTGGAAAGGAATGTCACAAAAATTACTATTAATAAATTGTAGAATCAATACTTATCGATATGGACCCCGAATTGAAAATCAACAAACAGACAACACGGGTTTCGTGAGGGGCTGTCTGATTTACAACGGGAAATAATTGGTAACTTGGAAAACGAGGTTATCGTAGATTCCTCAGCTACCGGCGACGCCAATGTCGTAATGGACGATGAAATTACCTGACAAATCCCTCCAGGTATAGGCTAAGTTACAGAATATGTAGCAGCACACGTCTGGCAAGATGGAGGTCAGGGGAGAGAATTGCATTAGATCGGTCGTACACGGAAGAGTCGGGCTGTGGTACCACAATATGAACATTGTGGTCATCGCTGCAAAAACATTGATACATGTGATAGCAAAGATTTATGCATGACAAATTTTTAGATCTGCTATAACAATGTCCCTGTGAACAATCATCCAGCATGGCCTCTATAATATAATTATTTTTTTTCAAAATCTAATGAAAAGATACTGCTGGTAATTTTCACAACCCTGGGATTATCAATATGTTAACCTCTGTCATGCCTATCTTTAATATGCACATTACTACCCGAAGGGTTGTTATAAGAAACACGTTGTAAGTGTCTTTAACAAAGTGTCTAAAAGCACATCAATGCGCCTATTGCGCTTCCCTGAGAGGTATATAGGTTTCAGTTGGTTATGAAAACATTGGTATTAACATTGCCATATTATATTCCTTTCTTTAAAAACAATGATCATTTCTCAAGACGATTAAAGAAATTATCCATCAAATATTTCAAGTACGCAGGATTCAAAGTAAGAAGTTTTGAATTCAAAAGTTCTTTATATCTATTGAAATCATTCTCTGATTTTGCTTGCAGCACGGCACAAAGATAACAGTATATTTCTGTTTTCTGACCACCATTTCTAAAATGAGTGATGCTATTTTTTTTCAATGAGCTATGCATATGCCAAGTACAAGGAATTGCTGTACATCAGAACCAAAACCGACTTTGCAGCATTCCAACCTGCATTGTAACATTGACCTTTGTTTCAGGTGAGTGAACCTTAACTGATGACAGAAAAAAATTAAAGACATTTCTAATTCATCTTCATTTTTAGAAAAACGCAACCTTTACGAAACTCATCAGCTACCATGTGAGTGATAAACTTGTATGAATAAATATTTGTTTTGTGTGTGGAATTCATACATAAAATCCGGCCTACAAATAGTTGGTACATGTCCAGCTGTTGTTTGGTCATGATGGCTAAAATAAAGTCCTCCTGGGAGAGTCTTATGGCAGCATGCTTTGTAGCTGTATAGAAGGACGGGGTTGAATGACCCTTAACGGAGATCTTCTACCTTTAAAGAAGTTGACAGAACATCATTATTGAATAATTGAAGGACCTACAAGCCTTGTTTTCAAAGTATAAGTTTTCTTTCGATCTATCAAATGATAATTCTTAAGGTCATCTATTTACCCCTACCCTCGTTGTCACTAACATGATCTCTAACTTTGTGTATAATACTATTTATTGGATTTACAGAGCAAGCATTCTGGTTATTTCAGATTTTAAACTGTCGGGAATAGGAAAAAACTAGTACTTACTTTGTTCAAATGACAAAAATAAGTATGGGATTTGATATACTTTACTACAACCTTTTCATCACTTGTTTCACACGCTGCAAAACCTGCTGGACAAATAATATTGATTTTACAGTGTCTCTTCGTGTATTTACGAGAAGTCTTTGGTTTGGTTCCTTTTGCCCTGTGCGCAGTAAATGGCCCATTCCTGTGAGAAACTAGATAAGGAATTTTATCGGAATTTAAGGATGTAAGTAGCATGCACTTGATGTGAGATTTTCAAAGATTAGTGCGAATGTTTCTCGACTTGTTGCAATACTGCTGTTGTCAGAGGCAAAATCCCATCAAAAGCCCTGGACCGGTAAATGTCCTAGTAAAAATAAACTGGCGACTTCGAGAGAATAATGACTTATATCTCAGCTATTTTAAGACCTACCAACTTGAGATTCGGCATGAGTGTATTTCAGACATAACTTTTCTGAACAATACATGCATATTGCGAGTGTTTTAAAAATTAATTGATTTATTAGGTTTTTAAAGCGAGCTGGTATTTTTTTTATTTGAGTCAGAGTTCGACCCCTTTCTTTATTTATGGTTACATTGAAATTAATGTTAAAACGGGCTTGGCCCCTGTGAGATAGAGGTAGGATCAGGTGCCATGGAGAAGTGAGCATCCTCTGCTGACCGGTCACACCCGCCGTGTTCTCTTTGTCGTAATCGGGAAAAAAACCGGGAAAGTATGTAGACAATATTAGGTGATTATGGTCTAACTATTAGTAAAAATTATAAAATAAAATCAACATTATAAATCAAAAAGACATTAACACATTCTGATTTTAACTATGTTTGCACTCTTTACTTGTTGTTGATATGCCGTGTTAACGATGGTTTTAACAGCATTTTTTAAAATAATTTTTACATGGCTACCATAAAACGTATAAATTACTAACTATATTGCCATTATTGGTATAGAAAAAACCTGTTTTAAATTATAAAACAGTATATGTTATGTTAAATTATGTAACATCCCCCAAAGCCTCCTCTCACTCCTAAAAAAAACTAGCTTCGTCAATTTGTGTCCGTTATTAATTAAAATAATAGATAATTAGAAACACATTCCGTATGTTTTGATTTCCGATGTCTATTAGTTTTATTGGGATGACTAATTAGGCACTGCGACTGCACGACCTCTTCATTTCAAAGGGATGTACTGATTCAAGGCGTATCTTTTAATATCTATTCGATCAGTACTTACTATTTATTTAAGACATATAACTATAGTCAGGTACCCTCTACACAACTGTGCTGAAAGTTCCATCGATGATCAGCAAAAACAATATGACAACAAGTTTTCAGAATATTGATGAAAAAAAAAATTTAAAGTAAAATTATTTGTAATCAAAGTACTGACGGGATTTAATTTTATTGATTATTTTTATGCTAAAATCAACAATGTGTTATTTGTCTTGGCGAGTAGTTCTTTAGCTGTATATGAATAATATTGCGCACATTTTATTTTTAAATGAATATTTTGGTTTTTCCAATAAGAATTCCGAGCTACTTGTATAGTATGGTATAACCTTACCCATAATCATCTAATTTGACCAGATACATAGTTCTAAACATATCATTTATATAGAATTTCAGGTCAGATGAAATTTTCAGTTCAATTCAAATTTTCAAGTCTTTCATATTTTTGCGTAAATAATTCATAAGTACGTCATTTCATGATATTTTCTACCACATTTCATAAGGAAATATAACAATCACACACAAAAAGTCATGTTATTTGACGTAAAAAATAAAAGAATATCATTTAAATAAAGTTTCAGATCATTCAGGTCTTTAGTATTTCGGGTCTTTAGTATGTCCCGGTCCAAACACTTTTCACTTCCAGTTTGCCAGAGTAACGATAAAAATCAAATCCCGAAAAATGTCTAAGAAATGTAAATAAAAAGCTTTATATTCACAAGCTAGCTGCCTCCTCAGTTTTTTTTTCACGAAATTATACACCATTCTTCGATTGACAATAATTTCATTATGAATTTTGCCTATATTATTAAAATGAATTTAATACTTTAATGATTATTGTTCGTTGGTTATTACACAATCTTATTGTCTTTTTATTTCTTTTCTGAATGACGAAATGGTTATGCAACCCCTGCAGCATATTTTTGATTGCACTCATGTAGTCTGTTTAAGCACAGATATGTGCACTGTGTGCTAGTGATGCAAGACTTTAGTGATACAAAAAGTTTTAGTAGAGATGAAATAATTAATTTGGCGTTTCATAGAGGCTCTTAAATATGTTTCCTTCCTTCTCATTCCAATCCTCATCGAGAAAAAGACCTTTGAATACTCAGATCATTCTGAACAATAACACCATGTTTTATTTGCGAAATAAATTGAATATGCTCTATTTTAATGAAAAGGTATTAGGAATACACTTGTCCACATGAGTTTCTCTTTTAGAGGACGACGTTAAGGAGATTTAAACAACTTTGCAAAGGATCACAATTATTGCAAATAAATGGGAAATACTTCGTACAACAACATTGTTTAATACGTGTTTATTAGAACTTTGGCTACACTTCCTTTATCTATCTATATCTATATCTCAGTGCATTTAATATGAAAAATCCCGAGAGTTCCGAATGTCAACATGGTGTGTAAATTCAAAGCGAGGAAAAAAGTTAGTGAAAAGTGTTGAATTCTTCTTTAGTAAGAATTAAATTTTTAGATGTAAGATATCAACAGCTTCAAAATGGTTTTTTTGTGAATAATTTGACTGTTAATTATTTACAAAGCAGCTTCATTAATTTTCTCCAAAATCGTTCCGGAGCGGTTCTGCAACTTTTTGCTACGTTAATACGGGTATACATATCGGAGGCGTTTTAACTGTGGTGAAGGCCCGTCCCAAGGTTTTTCAGTTAGATTTTTCTAAGCAGAGTGTAGTGAAATTAATAGCATTATTGTAGGCTTAAAGCTTGGTAATGTAAATGTCAATAATAAGATGTGTCGATGTATCTATTTCGTAAATGTGCGATATCATATGTTATATGTCAACCCGTGCACGCACGGGTCAAAGTCTAGTTATTATAATATGAATGATTTTTTCGACACAAGAATATTGATAAAACCCCATATGAATTAATTAAAGAAGTATTTTATTCAAGTATATAGATACATTGAAATGGATTGAACAGCAGGCATAATGCCTATGTATGTTCTCTCCTGAATTATATATGAATTATGTTAAGTAATATTTAAAGATGAATAAATTCAATCAAACTATGTATCAGTAATAGAAATATTTCTGGAAAATTTATGGATCCAAGCAATATTGAACTCTCGTCTCGTTCAACCAAACGCTCGGCTGTCGCCGTTAATCCCCGACAAGCAAGTGAACTCTGGCGTAAGAATACATACAACTACAAACAATATCTAAATTATTCGTACCATTTTAAATTTGACTATTTTCAAGATATTTATAAATTTGTTTCCATGAAAAACAATGCTTTTGCATACATTATTTCGAATTTATCAATTATTCTGAAGAACTAATTTTTGTCAGCGGCGATGATTTGTGCTTTGGTCCAAACACTGTTTCACTTTCGGTTTGTCAGAGTAACTGCATAGGAGAGTTGATTAAAATCAACTCCCAAAAACTTGATTGAACAAAATTCATCCTTATTTGGACCAGACTCAAAGTCTAACCACTAACTTCTCCCTCTTTTTACATGCATAAAAATGTTGTTGATAGGTGTTGTGTAGTTGTAATTAGAAATAAAACAAGGCCACATCACTCGACTGAGAAACAGTAGCTTTAACTCTAATAAAATCAGCTTGAAGGTATCAAATTCAAAGTATTTTTGAATTTAGGTAGAGTTGAACTTTATCAAAAGAAACATTTTTTTCTAAATATTCTGATGTAAGACAACGAACCCATTTTGTTATTTTAGTTTTTTAAAAGATTTTAAAAGACTTTTAGTTATCGATATTTTATGAATAAAAAAGGCTTATACTATTATATATAATTGTAGGCCTATCAAACAGAAGTTTAAACGACGTGATCCAACAATAAAACCACCTGTACTAATTATTTTAGAGCATTTGCACGCTTTGTAGTAAAAAGCTGTTATTGATAAAAAGAAAAAGTTATAAATCATAAAATTCTTAAGATTGTGTAAATCAAAACATTGCAAATGATTGAAAAATTATATTGAGATTCTCTTAAGAAAATCAAATGAATTGACGTAATTTCAATGAAAAAACAGTTTCGCCACAATATTGAATAGTTTTGTTTTTTATGATCATTAAACGTATTGTAGTTTAATCAATCCTTTATATAGTTTACCTAGTAAATATAACATGCACGAGCGATTCCCGCGCCAACTTGACTGAGTTTGTCATACAATATTTCAATTATATAAACACCCTAACACTGTAATTTTTAAAAAATAATCTCTATATAATAAACAAATAATTGATAACACCGAGAAACTACATCATCAACTACAGTTGGTACCTTTGTACAAATACTGTAGTATGTCAAACCATTTACGGAATGGTTGCATGTCTCTGTGAAAAAGTCAAACGGGATAGTCTCGAACAAAAGACCCGGTCAAAATTTTGAATTAAAGGGAGAACCTTACTGAGAAAATGTCAGTCTTTTAATAGGCTTTTTAAAAGTTGAACAATATGGAAACAAAAAGATGTTCAATGTGTGTAAAATGGGAAATTGGCTTAAATTTTTTGATTCTTCAACCCTGAGAAGAGATCAAGGGGGCCAAAATATGACAGAGATTGTTCTTAGAAAAAGTGCGATTTTCTAGTATTTTGAGTTTGTCCTTATTTTAAAACCATTTATACGCGTATTATTCCTATTGAAATCAAATGCAGGGTTGCACTTTGATTAATGAGATAATACTGCATCATTTTTTAAAAAAAAATTCGTGGTATTAATTGATAGCCATGCCGTTTTCTGAAGTTTAAAACCTTTAATTTTGATAAGAAATTGTTAAAAATAATAAAAAACAATAGATGGCTAAACATATATTTAACATGTACTACATGTAAATTACGTGTAATAACATGTAATTCTAAATAATTAATATCTGCATTTTATGTCATTATAAACAGTTTTAAAATATATGATTGTCAAAAAAGCACCCCACCCTTCGACTTTCTTCACCGCTACCCAAAAGTAGCCTTTATTTCCCATTTCTTTTGATAAAATTTCAAAGAAACATTAAATTGCTCCCATTTAAAACAAAACACATAACTATGTTTGGTTTCTATTTTATTGAAAATATATCAAGAACAACTGAATTTGTGTGCATTTTTTAACCATTTGTCATTTGCATGTATTCCCACCTCATGATTGGGTGTGGTCATGGTGTTCAAATTTGGTATTTTATATGTATATAAAACATGTATTTCAATTTTTCTAACAAGTGAATCTAGATCGTTTGGTATTGGTTAAAGAATAAACAGAGAAATCAGGTTTCATCATCCGTTCAGCATATTATGCAAATTACTCCACGGGTAAGATGCCTGATTGCCACTTTCTAGGTACTGTCCCTTATGAAGAAATGAAATTAAAGATTTTGTGTACCGAATAAGTTGCTATCATGTTCAAATAGAGTTTTTAAACCTGTTAGTACCATTTAGAAACAAATTGATTGCAAGGAGTAATAGTGTGTTTTTCTTCTTCCCATTTGCAGGGGGTAGGTGATACATATGAGTCGAGTTCTCCTATGTGTTGGTACTAAATGTGAATATTTCAATGTTATTTTACATCTGATAGGGATAAAGGTTTCTTGTTATAACTTAATTTTTGTTATTTTATTTATAACAGATTAATTATATAACACAATTATTCGTTATTTCTTGAAAACCGTACAGAAGCAGGTCAAGGTGATTCAGTCGGGAAAGGGGGTAATCCTTGAACAGCCATAACGTTTTTATTTTTCAATAAAATCTGACCAATTTTAAAACCTTTGCTCAGAATTGCATCAACTCTCTGATTGTAAAGTGTTTTGGTTAGAGAGAAACAAACTGTAAAAGTTAAAGGTAGCAGAGGATAGTTCCGAATGAAAGACCTGGTCAAAATTTTGAAAAAAAGAGAGAACCTGAGGTTTGGCTGGTTATTTGAAGGGTATAAATAGCCAGAATATTTATTGCGTTCATTTTGTGGATAGATGAGCTCATGTCAATTTCATTGATATATGACACTTTGATATGTAATGAAAAACTGTGGCCAGAATTTCACTTTCAATTTTATGCTTGAAAACTAGGGTGGGTTCAGAACACGAAATGCCACTCGAAAAGAAGGTGATTGACCCCCATCAATTGGTGATTATTTGCATTAGTAGACATTGTGCTTAATCATATTGTAGTTTATGGCAGTTGCTCGGGACTGAAGCGTGGTGCTGGACCCGTGAAAATGTGAAAAGGGCAATTTTTCAGAAAATTTTGAGACCGTCCCTGGCTATTCTATATAGTGCTAGTATATGTAAGTTGTAATTGTTTTATTCTAAAATGTTTAAAAATTCTCAAGAGTCATGACCAGGTGCCCCCTGCATGTAAACTATATTTAGCATACATGTATCTAAAAATTGACTAAAAATTAGATCACATCCTCGACCAAAAAAACTATCCCCTGCCACCTTGATAATACAAACAAGGGAATGATGCAAAAATAAGTCGCACCAAGAATATTCGTTTAACACAACACCAACACTTCCAGATGAGACATGTATTCCTTTTAAAGGAATGATCGGCAATGATGATATATTGATAGCAAGAAGCAATCAACATGATCAGTTTGATGTAAAAAAAATTTAAAAGGTACTGTATTTTTAAAAAATATAGAATATTTTGAACCTGTACACCATAAATTCATCATAAATATAAACCGTCAACAAATTTAAGTTTGAAATAAATTTGGGGAAAGCCGTTCGTAAACTCCTTGTCTAGTTTTATATTTTTAACGTAATAATTAAATGTTAATGTATCTTCTTTTTCTAGATCTTCTTCTTCTTCTTCAGAATACTGAGTAGGGCTCTAAAAGAGCATTAACACAAATACAAAGAAAGCGTTGTATTAAAATAAATTAATGCGACTGAAAAACATTGAATGCAATAATAACTTGCAATTGAGGTCGCATTATAACGTAACCTTGTTTATAAATCAGGCCGTCTTCTTAGCTACTATTATGCAACATCATTAGATCGAGGTCAGTTCATGGAGCATCTTCTTATGAATGAGGTCAGTTCATTGAGGTCAACTGCATTACTGAATGAACCTTTCGATCGAATTTCTTACGCGTGAGACAAAATGTACATCCTTGAATTAACAGGTCAAACTGTATTTTATGTATGTTTGCATCTCTTAAGGTAAATGAATTGAAATAAAACTGAGTAAAATGTTATATAAATACTAAACCAAACTTCAAGTTTTTATAAGAACTACTTATGCAAGCGGAATGTGTGCGCACGTGGAAGCATTTGCCGGATGCCTCATATGGACACAATAGTGATCGGCCGAAGCCGATCACAAAAAAGTTCACGTCTTTATGATATCCAACTTTTACCGGTATTTCAAATTTTATTGTATCTAAACAAGCTGTTTCATACGAAGTTAAGAATCACCACACATGTGTCTCGAAATACTATATCACACACATCACGAAGCATCATAAAATCATACATACCTATTGCATTGATGCTCGAGGTCTGTTTTTATTCAAAACACCCCGAGAGGGTCTTGACAAATGTGTTATTCTTGTACAGCATTCATGTTGTTTCAAAATATAAAGTTTTGCAATATTCTAACGAATGTTAAAAATTCATTGATTTGATCGAATCAAACTCGAAAAAATCTTAAGTCTCTATATGTTTTACGTGAATTTACATTTTTGTTGACACCAACTCTAAAAAATCAGGATAATCGCATTAAAATATCGAGATTGTCTTTATTTATTATAAAGGAAATTTAGAAAAAAAATATGTGATACAAAAAAATCCAAATCCTAATGTCGAAATAAATGTGTTGCATATAATGGATCAAATATGAAATTGCAATTCCATTTATGCTCTCATATACGGAATGTACTTTTTGAAGTTTTTTCGATACCATTTATTAAATTAAGTACAATAAACAAAATAAACATAAAAATATTTAGATTTGTTAAGGAAATGTATCTTTTAAACGATTTTCCCATGGTTTGGTAGGTGAACGTTGCCATTGTATTTTAATGACGTTATGATAAGATGAAGCTTTGTAAGAGTAAGTTAAAAGAATTAGCATAAAAGAAAAATTAAACATCGTAGGCCTTTAAAATTTAATTTTTGAATGAATTCCTTCTACAAATCTACATTTGCAATACTGCAAAATTGTGCATGTTCATATATTGAGATAACCCCCAAAAACATCCAAATGGCAGAATTTAAGTATTTTGTATATGCATTATAATGTAGAATATGATATTACTCATCACAATTCACACTATGTTTACATTCCACATGTTTTTTGCATGTAAAGTGTGTGAAAAGGTACTGCAGTTATAACACTGTAATACACACATGGTGTCAAAGGTTAAATTGACGACTTTTATTATGACGTCACAAACGTTGAACACTGCTAACTGTAACGTCACAAGCGAAAATCAAAGTTCACGCGTGTGGCTGTTACAATGGCTTTTCCGTTAATATGAACTTACTCTTAGGATAAGATAGAAATTTTAAGTTATAAATCACATTTGCAGATAAGTCAAGAAGTTAAAAAAAGTAAACATAAGCATTGAATCAATATTTTTTTAAGAGATACAGTCTCATTACTGCAGCGGTGTGTGCATACAAATTGAGTATAATATTGATTCAATGCTTTTATATGTTCTTATAGTAAATGCACCTGTGTTTTGAGATTGTCCCTTAAAAAGAACGAATTGTTAATTTCTCGAAACGTCGCATATAAATCCAAGTTCCAAATCCAAATCCAAGTATGTGTAAATTACATATGGTAAAAAAAAAATGTAGTTTTTACTAAATTCGGTCCCTTAAGTAAGTCATAATCTTTAGTACTTGCCTTTGTTAGGACTAAGTTTGGAAAGGATTAAAGAAGTCAATTTTCTAGTTTGTGAACTGGTACCTAGAAACACATTTATGACAAAAATGATTGTTACAAATAAACAGGATTAACCGCTTTGAAAAGACAAAAATAATAATGAATCTATATATCTTTTATTTTTAGCAAATAGCAATTTTTGCATAACAAGCTATTTGTAAAGATTCAAATGACAAAACACAAACGAATTTTTCTCACCTCAGAATACTATCGTAAAATAAATACTCACTGGTCACGGGACATCCGTAGACGTGGTGACAGCCCTCCTTGGAACAGTTACAGCGACCCTCACACCGAGCTCCGTATGATGGATAACTACACGGTAAACTGCAGTTGATGTCATTGGTTGGGTTAAAGTATCCTGGGGAGCATTCTATCAAAATTCAAACCGTCTTATTTGATATTGTATAAATTTTGAGTTTAATTGATATAACTTTATGTCATATTCATTAAATAAAATCTTCAAAATCCAATATGTATCATGAGAAAGTACATCTTTGATAACAAAAAAAAAAAAGTTATATTTTGGGTGCTTACTATACATTCTGTATCTGAATTTCGTTTTCTAAGATAGTGTTTCGAATAAACAATAAGTAAGATTTTGAAAAGGTATAATATTTGGGTTTAAACTGCAGATAATTATTGTTAGAATTAGAATCTTATCTACTATACGTTTTTATGTCTGTGTAATTATATGTTCTAAATTCCCAAGAGGCCTAGCAGCCTAATATTATATAAAATGAGTAAGGGGGAGCTAACTATCGATCTTAGAAAAATACTTCTTAAGATGTGTTGTATATATTCGCTGTCTTTATTTGGCACCCCTCATGAGGCTCCATTATTTGTATGAAGTGAAATAGATCCAATAAATGAATATTACAGACACTTGCAATATTGCATTCATGAAATATTTAAGATTTGACTGAAGTCTGCTACTGAAATATTTATAATTAAATATCTCAAATAAAATAGTTTAATTGAAAAATTAAGTCAGTTCAAATGTATGTCTTCGATAAGCTGCAATAATGTAGCTCTCTCGCGATTTTTTTAGGGAGAGGGCTACAACTCCATAGGATCTCTGTTAAAGTGCAAGTGCGGAATTGAATCATTCCCGCAACAATTTCGGTTCAAATCGTCTATAAATGACAATCATTTTTGCCTTTCTTACCCGAACTGAAATATAGTAGTTGTGTGTGGCATAAATAATGAAAAAAATATCAAAATTATTCCATATAACGGTTATTTTTCGTGTATGTCCACAACCCAAGTTGAATTTGTCCGACATGTTTACTGACATTGATCGATCTAATAAGAATTCAAGAGTGGATTTTGAAATGAACGTATAAATTCTCTTATTTTAAACATAAGTAACGCGGTGAATATGAATTTTACATTACATACCATTTCCTTAAATGATGTTTTTGTGATAAACGAGGTAAGATCGATTATTACACCGACATTCACGTTATCAAGTCCATCAAAACTCCAAGCAAAAATCCCATAAAACTGGTGTGTTTTATCTGGTTTTGGTTATATACGGTTAGTTTGTTCAACCCAAATTAAAAAAATCATTTAATCTTAAGAAAGTTTCAGATATAACAATCTTTTCAGACCCAAGTCAGCTGCATTAATAAAATAACTACATGGCTATAGTGAATTTGCATTAACATTTCAGGATAAAATCCAAACTTGTCCTATGCTTTGGTTAACACGTCAGAAAGGGAGAAGTGGATGGAAAGACTTGAAGGGCTAAATGAATTTAGGGTAATACTTTACTTTGTCAAGTTGATACTGATGTTGGACATTTAATCTCTCTCTCTCTCTCTCTCTCTCTCTCTCTCTCTCTCTCTCTCTCTCTCTCTCTCTCTCTCCAAGCTTGCAAATGTAATGATTTAGCAATCATTATTAAATGGGAAATAAATGTGAAAGAGGATAGTAAATTCATTTTTTTTGCAACAAATTGTCATTAAATCTGGTGAATAACATGGACATTTAACGTAGCATACAGGAGCTATATGTGTACAATAACATTGTGCTTATTTACAAATCATAAAAACTGATATCTTAATTTCTAAGTGTCAAAATATGTTTCTTTTTCCGAAAACTAATGAAGCACCAAAGAACAAGAAGAATAGAAATATCTAAATGTTATCATTTGCAGGAATTAAATTCATTTTAATTGTGAGAATTGTTGAATGTGGTTATTTGTCTCTAGCTATAATTTTAGATAAACTCAAGTGGCTTGGAAAGGAAAACCAATGAAATTTCTCAAGATCAATTGATGGGAGGTTGGAACAGCAAGTTCAGGAGTATCAACAAATTATTTTAAAGACTGAAAACATTTAGAGGCATTTATTTTACATGTATCTGCATGTGAAATAAGTGGATAGCATATATTCTATGTATCTTATTTACTACTGAGGTTTAACATGTGTCAAATATGGGGCATATTTTGCATTGCAAAGCCATAGTTTGCACACATATTATATTCATATGATTCTCATATCATGTTAAAATTACATGATTGTCATATAAGAATTATATAATCATTATATAAGCGATCATATCATTTTGATATGATGCCCTTATCATAAAATTCTCATATCAGAATTATATGATTTTCATATGATACCGATGATATGATTCTCATATGATGCCCTTTTTTATCATCTCATATCAGCGCAATTATATAAGAATCATATCATTTTGATACGAGAATGATATGTGGCGAAATCCCCTGTGTAATTGACGATAAGACTGATTTGAAATGTTATGATGATATACAAAAATGCCAAGCTAAGATCGTTAAAAATATTTATATCTGGTATCAAATTCAATACACATGTGTGTGATAAAAATCTTGAAACCATAGCTATAATGATTAGGGAAACAAAAAACTAGGAAAAGAGATTAGGTGTAAATTTTTAGAAGATGCTACAATCGTGAATCATGGGTTTTACAACATTAGGTTCCGGGAGGATTGGTGGGATTATTTTTTTCTAACAGTACTATCAAAGTTTACAGGAAAATATTCAAGAAATTGATTGACACAAATTCAAAGCAGCCTTCCATGAATACTCTAGATTGAGAAGGATGTAGATAAGTGTAGTAGCGAGGTTTTATGTGCTTAACCCTAAATCTTCCGGACAATTGTATGTCATATAACTTGTTATTGTGATGAATGCGCATTTTCGAGACAAGCTAAAATATGTTATAATATTCCAATATTTATATCGAAATGCTATTAAAAGTGAAAGCCAATAACTTACCGACACATACGTTTTGTTTTAAAAAGTAGAAAGGACAGCAGAAGGGTATCCCATCAGGTCTGAAAATAGAACTCTATTTCAGTAGACATAAGGAAATTAAGGTTAGACATAATGGTTTACTTTCAAGACTTCTTTACAGAAAAGTCAATCAGGGATTTATATCTAAAAATAAAAAGTGGTAATAACAAACAATGTTCCAAAATGAGCAGTTCAAAGAAAAAATACAACAGATGAGCAACATCATTGATTTTAGTGAAGTTATACAAATGTGTCAGTATTTCCTAAGGAAATAATTCGAATGATATTTTTATCTTTTTAGACTTTTAATAAGTTTATTTAATATTTCCTCATATCCAAATATTCACATTTTCTAGTGTCTCTGTCTGTGATAAAACTACTAATTGATTTTGTAACGTATAGTCCATTACATTTCATCAATGACGCGGATGACGTTTGGTTTGGGCACAAGAGGCGTTTGCATAATTAAACGAAATTAAAATACCATAAAAATCAACATTTTAATATCTAATCGAACAATATCTGAAAAATATCTATAAATCATTCTTTGAATATTATATGGTGATCAAATACGGATTTTGGGCTTTATTGATTTGATCAAACCGACCACCATATGTTACCACAGAATACTCAATAAACGATTCCTTAAATAACGCCTAAATCTACTCACCCCGGAGGTCTGCATGTTGATTGTGAGTACCCTGTGACAAACAATGAAAATATGTGAACCATCTTCATAAATGTTCTATCCATGGTTGTTGATCAGGAAGTATTTCATAAAGCCTGTTTATAATTATGATGAGTTCAGTATACTTTTATTTTATAGCATATGTACTTCATCTAAATGAGAGAGAAAATCCATATCAATAAAAATCAATAAAATCAATAAAGTCTTTGCTGCATTTGTTCCTTTCAGTAATAAAGATGCATCAACTACTCCTGGGAAGGCAATTGTTACATTGAAAGCTGAACTCCGATCACTTTTTATTCTTTAAGAAGCAATGTTATTTACAGATCTGGTTCGACGACGACGTTAGGAGTCATACGCGGTTAATGATTTATAAGTATTTAGGTGCTAGTTAGATTCACACTGGTTGACATATCGTGCAATCTTTATGCTTGAAATAAGGATTTGAATGTATTTCTATTAACATATTTTATATGCTATACCATAATTCTGGGTTGTTTACGTTTTAAGAACCCCCATCCCTGCATAAGGTAATTCTTAGTCCTTTTCAATTTTTCAGTGGAAAACCAAAAAAAAATTATGCCTTGGAAAAATGAAACTGTTGTTCTCATTTTCGCAACTTATTTTGTTCAGTCTAAGAAAGATGGGATTTGTCATCCGGAAAAAAAGAAGTGAGAAACTGGCTTTTATAATAAATCATGTGTTTTACTTCTTCCAAATAAAAGATAATATCCTGAAATTTTATTTTAATTTTTGTTTAATAAAAAATACATTTGATATGCTTTTCAAATTCAATTGATAATTCAGACATTTTTTTTCATTGAAGAAAAGACAAATGTTGTTTGTTATATTACCGAGTGGGAGATATCTGCTTGCGTAAGTATCTTTTAACTAAATCAAGATAGATAGACTGATAGATAGATAGATAGATAGGGTGGAATCATTAGATTTCGTGGGTCTCTATTATTATCCACTTATTAACATATAACATCCTCCACGAATTATCAAATAAGGGTTTGAATAATATTTTCTTAAGATTGTATATGAAAATACACAAAAGTACCTCCACAAGAACCTGAGAAATTTAAGCAACCCACGACAATTGGCCCCCATGAATTTAAATTATTCCAGTAGCTAGTTTTCTCTCCTTCTTTACATGTACAGCCTGTAACGGAAGCATTGGTCATCATTGTTCCTTGTCATGCCCTAGAGGACACTGTGGCCTTCAGTGCAGTAAACAGTGTCTCTGTGATGATTGTGATAGTCAGACCTGTGTGTGTAGTGGTAAGTATCTGATAACAAACTAAACACGAACATGCCCAGAGTCATATGTTCGTATAATCGAAGGTTGGTTCACGAGGTATCTCGGAAATTTTACTCTTTGAATTCTGTATGTTTTATATTGAAAATTGGATTTTTATTGATAAGGAAATGCAAACTTTACTGGATAAACCTAGAGTAGTTCACATTACATCTATCACAAAATAAGATCATAATGTTACATATGTAAACATATTTACAATGTTAAAATATCAAGCTGAAGGCAAATGTATAACACAATGCTTGAAGCCAACCCTTTGATACATTTCTCTGTCGTCCTGTGACTAGGTAGGACACTCTAACTATACATAGAGTGAAATATTTAGATTCCTGGAAAACAGTATAACTGATTCTGATGTTATTCAGGACAGAGATAAAAACAATAATTATTTTTTTAATATCAATAAGAAGTTGTAGTTTATATTGGTAGAAATTCGTAAAATATGTTAAGACTGATGATTTCTCTAGTATCAAAAACGATAAACACATCCGAATTAATGTTTAAACCGTAACTGTTATGATAGGGAAAAAGAAACATCGGAGGAGATGATGTAAAACGTTTGATGATGCAATGAGAAAAAAGGATTCGATTCTTTTTCCTAATCTCCTTTTCTGTTGTTGTTATGTGATATGATAAATGAAACAAAAGTATGGTAATATTAAGCCCCACCCCTCCCGCCTCGG
This sequence comes from Magallana gigas, assembly GCF_902806645.1. Taxonomy (NCBI): domain Eukaryota; kingdom Metazoa; phylum Mollusca; class Bivalvia; order Ostreida; family Ostreidae; genus Magallana; species Magallana gigas. The sequence continues at coordinate 56,734,056 of NC_047564.1, forward strand.
AAATGAAGAGGCATTGAGAAATCTTGTAGATATAATGTCAAAAACACATGATAACATTCATGCTTATTTTTTTAGAAATTGATTTTAATTTTTCAAATAACTCCAACACAATAAAACGGTATACCATTTTAATTCAAATATTTTGATCAAAAACGTTTATTGTTGAATAGAAAGTTTAATACTATATGTTGTCTTTTAAATAGTAGTGTTTATACCAAAACGATATTACATTGGGTTTTTTTCTGTAAAGTATCTATAAAGCATCATTCATATTAAAAATCAAGATTAGACTCGAATATTTATTTTCTGGTCTTCCTTACAGAAAGGTTACTATCGTGGTTTTGAATATTTAGAAGTAAAGACAAACTATTTTCTTCAATATATGTATGACATTGACAGATATTTCCAAACATTTGAGGGTGTTCTTTTAGAAAACTGAGAATAAACCAAAAAAGTCAATTGTAAATTCAAATAAATATAGCAGATATATCTTGATATATCATGAAATCCATATGATATGAAAACTTATTATCAGGACAAAGATTACTTTGGCAAGAACCTCTAGATTAAAGAGCAAATCAATGCAGATTTCGACAAGACAATTTTATTTCCCAAGAATTTGTACTATACTTGAGTTTAACGCTGAAAGTATTACTTGCATCTTTTATATGATGTTTATGTAATTTACGTTTCTATAACATTATCTATAACTTAATTCATTAAATAATATTTTTTGCCTTTGCAATCTAATGTTATTAAAGCAAAACATATTGTTTTATCAAACAATAACACAGGTGTTAATTAGAATCAAATATGCATCGAATATGCTGATTTAAAAAGAGGTAATTGTTCAACATGTAGAAACATCAGATCTTTAAAAAACACATTTTATCGTAAAGAAAAATACATGTATATACAATTACACAACAAAATTTTAATACCAATCATAATATTAAGTATTATTAACAAATTAACAATCAAACATCAAGCAATATTTACATAGCAATTCGCTAATGTATTTTAAATAACCTTCTGAAAGTTGAATTATAACATTTTATAATATCCTAGAGTAACAAATAACGGAACAACGTTATCACTTCATGATAAAGGTATTATTAGAGTTATTCTTTAATTAATGATACATACTTAGTAGTTCTGACTCAACATAATGACGTCAACCTACGACCTTGCTATTGTTCAAATAATCTTTACTATACAGCACTAGAGTCCTACTTCTCCGCAGAAATCTCGACGGTTCCAAATCTCGGAGACCTTTTTACTCGCATATTACGAACACTGCTTAACAGAAATGGTCAAACTAGATCTTTCTCTTTATCCTGTAAATACTACTCTGCCGATTGCTTTAATATGTTTTAAAGATTTGACATATTAATTAATTTTAGATAACATTTTCCTGTAAACCATGCAGAGATTTTTTCAAACATAAAAATTACATTATTTATCAACATAATTAATAGTTGATAAATAATGTACTTTTTATGTTTGAAAAAATATCTGCATGGTTTACAGGAAAATGTTATCTAAAATTTGACTGTAAAATTATTTCATGAGATGCGTGAAAGTAAAACAAACAATTCGTTTATACCGTCTCATTGTGTAAATTGGTTATATATCATATGAATTCCTATGAAATATAGTAAGAGCGTGCAATTAGTGTTCTATTATACAAATATCTAGCTGTCTCTATTCATTTGGAATTTCTTAGCGTAGCATAATCATTTACCTGTGTGAAATGTAATGGATATATAGAGGATATCTATATTGTGTGATTTTATATTTGCTTTATCCAACGAGTTGAAATGGTGTATATATTCGCGAGGCTTGCCGAGCGAATATAACCTTTTCAACGAGTTGGATAAAGCAAATATAAAATTACACAATTATAGATGTTCTATTTATCTCATACAATTTGATTTATATTATGAAGCTTTTGAGACAGTCCCTTATATGACCCAAATTGATTTTTTTTCAAAGATTAAAAACGATGATGCAACGTTGTGTTATCCGGTTATTGTGACCTTGCGCAATACAATTTAGTACGTCATTTCTGAGATAAATCTAACTGTTTTAATGTAAAGTATCACTGAAATAAACCTTGAAATGATTTTGTAGCTCTAAATAATTTGTCTTGGAGCTTATTCACTTGATTAAATGGAAATACCGATCAGAATACTTGAATTATCAAGTTTGTTGACATACACAAAGTTGCGAATGCACGTTAGTTTGAATTGACTCGAACAAGGAACAGTTGTTGATGCATGATGTTTAATAAAACAAACACTAGGCTAGCCTTATGATTCAAAATTGAAAATAGTGAATAAGGATGCTTACTGGTGGTGGAATAAAAGTCTCATGAAACATTATTTCGGTAAGTTCTTGTATATAAACACAACCAGATCGCCAGAACGCTCTGTTTTCATCGCGTTGTCAGGATGAACTCCTTGATAGTTAACGTAATTTGTAGTTTTATAAACTTCAAATTGAAAGTTGGAAGTGGGCTAAATTTATCAAAAATCTTGACAAACAAGAAAAAAGGGTCTTGTGGTTACGGTTATGAATAACTTTGCAAAAAAGGTGTGGGGGAGGGGGGGGCTAACCCCCCCCCCCACTCACAATAGCCCCCGGTTCCGACGCCTGTGCTACGCAGTTATGTGTTTTCCTGTATTTGTAATTTAAATCTTCAACAAAATCAATTTTATATTAATTTTTGTAGTAGATATAGTTATGTTGAAAGTACTAGCAAATCTTTGAAAATATGTCACTGAAGCGTTGAAGCGAGGGGCTGTGTCAAAAGTAGTTCCGACCGGAAGTATTTGATATAGCATCACCCGTGTGATATAGCAAAGGTTTATCACACGGGTAATATACACCACACGTATGAGATAAATAATGGATCGCAGATGTTTTCTGAATGGTTCCTTTAGTACCTTGAAAAATATATTTTACATATTGTTTTTCAAACAAATAGATCAGTTGATATAATGAATTTATTAAAAGTTGATTTTACCTTTAAAATTATAATGTTACACCTATTCATTGAAACAGTAATTATAACTTTAGTATGAATTTCGTTTAACTCCGATGCAGGCAATAGTTACTTTTTCATATTCTTGCGGTCGACTGAGAAGAAGAGTGTGATAAAATCAAAAATAAGCATGCAAAAGAACTTTACTGAAATAAGACTAACACTGTGCTAAATCAAGACTTACTGGCTAGAGGACATCCATAGACGTGGTGGCAGTCCTTCTTGGAACAGTTACACACACTCTCACACCGGGCTCCGTATGATGGATAACCACACGGTAAACTGCAGTTGTCAGCATTTAATAGGCTAGATAGTCCTGGGGGACATTCTGTAATTAAACAGTGTGCATTGGTTTGGGTACACCGTTTCAAAATTCAGGGATTGCTAGTCAAAGTTCATAACATACGTTACTTAAAGAAAGATAGTGTAAGTGACTTAAGTAGAAACATGAATAGAAACTTAACTTTACACAATTCTTTTCAAAATTATAAATGAATATTTCATTGCTATGATTTAACAAACGGCTTTTAAAGGCACTGTTTAGCGAATTTGATATCTAATATGTTTGCATTGTTGATTGAATTCCTTTTTTTTTTTTAAACTTTTACTATGCGTGAATAATATCATGGTCAATCAAAATTTAGTAACGTTGGGAAAACGTATTCTATTGACAGCAACCAAGCGTCGTCAGGCATAATAATTAAAATATCCCATATTATACGTAAGAGTTGGAAATTGTTCCCTTTATATAACGTACGGAGTAAAATAAGTAGACAGTTTTGCTCACTTTAAATGTTAAACTAAAAGTACTATATAAATGTATCAATAAATGTCAAATTACAATGGAAAATCGTTAATGACTAGGCAGGGATATAAACGCAAAGGATGATTTTTAAAACAGCTTTCTAATTATTTCTCTAAGACTAAAAAACTTATTGATAAGACTTGAAATTTTTTAAGTAATATCAACATTTGTTTTTTGTTCTTCTGAATTCTTATTGTGCATTTTGATAAAGTTATTTTGACGAATACTTTGTAACGATCTATTGTTGCAATATTCCAAAAAATTAAGAAAAGAAAATATCCATTTTGTTATTTTAAGATGATCTCTATTCAAACTAGACAATACAGTTTTATCTTTCTTACATATTGTATGTATAGAATAGTATTTTACTAGTTACATCTTACAATTTAAGGAAAGTATTGTAGTACATGTATTTTGATAAACTATTTACCAAAAATTGCAATAATTTTCCTTTTTTGTAGGTTTTATGTATAGAAACTATAGTATGAATCTTAAATTAATTTCATTGTTTCAAGTTCTTCTGTACAAGAATTTTATCATGTTAAAGTTGTATTTCCCCAGTAGAATTTACTGCATGAAATGTAGATAAGATATGCACACGGAGAAAAAAAATATTCCAATAAATTATATGAAATCAAAATTTTCAAAGCTTAACGATAAGAGTTAACATATGTTGTTTTAAAAACAAAAAACACCTCCTAGAAGGTAAATCACAGGGCTCAAAGTACAGATATGCGGACTCATTTGATGTGTATTGAAGACGTTTACTAGATAGTCGTTGTTACAGACTAAATAAACCAACGAGTCATTATTAATTAATTAACTGAGTTTATAAACATTTTAATACATATTTATATAGATATCGTAAATGTAATGAACTTGAGAGGGTCAGATATTTAAAACAACTCCCGATAAAATCTGACTATGATTACGGGATGACCTCGGCTACAATTGTAAACAATGTATTCCGCCCCTCAGAAGTATTTAGAACAATATTATATATAATAGAGATTTATGTAAATGTATTTAGTAAACTAAACATCAATCTCGTTGCTTTTTAATGACAGACAGAGCATCATCCCTGTCTGAGGTTAAAAAGCCCACTTTTATTTAAATCCTAGGTGAAAAAAAAACATACCTTCACATTCATTGTTTTTTGGAAAATAATATGGACAGCAATATGGTCTTCCATCAGTTCTAAAATTAACACACGTTGTGTAAAGAGGACATTATCTAGATGTTCATTCAAATCATATTTGAATGCATTTAACTTTAAAATCAGCCATATTGGGTATAAAATACTAGGAAAAATGCCTTGACATAAATCACTTTTATATCAACAGGAAATTACATCCGTTTGTGAGAGGACCAAATGTGTTCACAATGAACTCCCACGAAACAAATACTTAGTGTATTGTTGTGCAACAGTTGCATGGAAAGCATAGGAAAGAATATATACTTTAACGTAAAATTAATCAGTTCATTATATTAAATTTAACCCTCAAACACAGATCAATTTTTGAAGGCTTAGCGATGAGTAACACTAGAAATATACACTTAATTATCCATATGCCCCAGTCACGCATTCACAGATCAACTCCACGGTTCTCCTACGGAATATTTTCTACGGTTGACACCGGAAAATCAAATAATCGTTAATGCCCCAGTCACACATTCACAGATCAACTCCTAGGTTCTACTACGGAATATTTTCCACGGTTGACACCGGAAAATCTATAATGATACGGAGTTAGTACGGATGCACTACGAAATGGTTACAAAAACGAACTTCTACGTTCTAAAACGGTTTAGTAAGTTTTTCTAAGGAAGTACTACGGTGGTTTCATCCGTAGTGGAATTTTGAACATGTTCAAAAATTGTCGTAGCTATACAAGTATTGCTACGTTTGGATACGATAACAGATAGAAAAGCCACTGGTCAATACATATCGCCACGAATGATTCCGGATTGCTTCCGTAGCTTATCTAGCATTTAATCCGTGAATGTGTGACTGGGCCAATAAGTACATTTTGACAAAGAAATTTTAATTTATAGGGATCAAATACACAATGTTTAGAATTAAAAAATTAAGGTGGTTAATTTGAATCTATTGCTATGTAGGTAAATCAGTTCATTCTTATTAACTGAGACATACTCTTTATTATTTGCTCCATTTCTTTGCAATTATGTCAATTGTGTACGAAATGATTCGAAAACAATATTTAAATTGTCGATTTTGATGGAAAATAAATATAACTCACTCCCGTTTCTGAGAAACTTGAGATGATCTGGAAACTTATTTCGGTTAGAAATAATGATATACTATATATATAATGATATGCTATAAATGAAGTCATCAAGAGTACTGTTCAAACCTTCGATCAACATCACAGTTTGCTAACTTCTACTATATATACAACAAAGCAGAAAACAAAACCAAAAAAATAAACCCCAGAAAGAAAAACAAACTGGGGGAATTTTTACAACAACCAATGCAGCGGCCAATAATAGATCTACATCAGCGCAAAAATGTACCCATTACTGTATAACACGAACGCTCTTTACCTTGGTAACAGTTTTTCTTGACTAAGTTGTATTTTCTTTAATCAGAAGCTCGGTAAATTGCAAAGATGAAGAGTAAAGGTACCTACCCAGGTGGCCCGCAAACAGGTTGACATCTTCCCAAGCTTATTGTTGTAATAAATGCAACATATTTTAAAGACTGATAAACATGTGCCATGCTATAATATCAGGAAATTTTGTGTTAGCATTTTACAACATGAAATGAATGATATGTTTATTTCCTTATTAAGATGACAGGAACAGAAATCAAAGAACAAGTTTTGATATGTTGAAAGATATGTCTCCTATTACATAAACAGAATAATATCAAAATTGTAATAGCTTTTATAACAGGGAATCAATAATATATGATTTTTTGCAAATATTGTTTTTTATTTATTGCATTAAAAAGCCTTTGTGAATACCTAATTTTTTAAGAGTCCTGGCGATTTGCCGGGGGAAAAAGTCATTTTCCCGAATATTTCATAAATTTTTGGAACAGCCATCAGAAATTCTATCGATGGAGCCGGGATTAGGATCGAGGAAATTTGCGATGAAGTTTCCGCGTCGTTAATTAATTATGTAATCACTTAAAAAAATTATTTGAAACTATTATAAGACATGACAAGGCAATTTAATTTTAATTTAAACATATTTTATTGAGTAATCAAATGGATTAGGCAACAGGCAAAGCCTATATAAACCTTCTCCAAAATACAAAGTCAAGAAGTGGTGTTATAAAATAATCATAGAATATAGTATATAGTATTATATACCAGTTTACACAGTGATATATTAATGCTATTTTTGTATACAAGAACAAGGATAATTGGATATTAAATAATAAGCTTGAATTTTGTCATATAATTATAAATTGCAAGTTAATTTGTTGTTTAGCATATACATGAACACATTCATTCCTACATTTATAAACCCATCACCTCATTCATTCATACCGACAGACAGACATAATATAAAGTTCTCATGATTGCCCATTTGAAAGAAACAGTAATCAAAAAGAAGAACTTATAAAAAAAAGAAAGAAGTAAAAAGTAAAAAAGAAAGTCATGACATGACAAGGCAAGAGACAGAGGAGCCGAAATCGCTTATACGTTTGTTTAATAATCAAGACAGTAGCTAGCTGTTTTTATAACAGGTTAAATACATTGCCAACCAATTATCCAAACCTTGTGTCTATAAAATATTAAGTTTAAAACTTTCATATTATCATTGAATGTTTGTGGAAGTATTTTATCCACACTCCCATTTATTTTTGTCAATGAAACCTGTGGCATTGCAAAAATCACTTGAAAATGTATTTTTAAAAAATCCTGATTTAGCTGTCGGAATACAGTTATTAAGGTATTGTTTTGAAAACTTAACTTCTTTATTCTTAACAATTTAAATTGCGTATATCAAACATTTGAGGGGTGGTCATGTTGATTTACTCTGACTAAATATTGCACTGTTTCTGATTATTGTGTAGAACTAAATTGTAAAAATATACTATTTTTGGCTTTATGTTACCTGTGCATGTAAATGTATTTGATTCTCTGAATAAATTGGATGCCTATCGACTCCAAAAAAGCTATAGTCATTTTATTTAACAGAGAGCGTAAATACATTATGACGTCTCAAACGTTGAACGCTGTAAACTGCAACGTCACGAGCGAAAATCAAAGTACACAGTTGTGGCTGTTACAATGGCTCTTCCATTAATATGAACTAAACAAAAGGATAAAATGGGAATTCTAAGGTATAAGTCACATTTGCACACAAGGTGAGAAGTTATAAAAATGCAAAAATAAGCATTACTTCATGATTTTTTGAAAGATACAGTCTCATAACTGCAGCAATCTGTGTATTAAAATTTTGCGCGATACTCAATTTGTATGCACACATCGCTGCAGTTATGAGACTGTATATTTGATAAAATAATGATTTAATGATTAACTATATAGTTTTATGTAGTATTACATTTAGAAGAACAACAACGATTTATGGACTGTAGTGGTTGAAATGGTTTATAAATTTGCTAAACAAACCTTTGTATACACCATTTCAGCCTCCTGGATAAAGCGAAGAGTTCTTCTTACAGTACAGATACATGCAAAAAGTTGCGAATGCTCGTTAGTTTGAATTGATTCGAAATGGAAATGGATGGTTATGTTCAAATAACAAAACATTATTTATTCGAAGTTAAATATTTAACTAAAGATGCTTAGCAATGGTAAAATAAAAGTATGTCTTGGAAGGTATTTGTTCGTTAATATGTGTTTAACAAAAGCCGTATTCATCATTTGACAAGTTTTAGATACCGAATGGTAGCTTTTCTCTGATGTTTTTAAATCAAATTTTGAAATCTTGTACTTAAAATTTTCAACAATTGGTAAAATTGCATTTTTAAAAATATTGACGTATAATATCTAGTATTTATATTGGATCCTCGGCATGTGTTAAAGCGAGGATCATTTGCCTTATAATTATAGATAAATAAATTGTACATCCCATGTCTATTCTAATCTTTTCATTTAATATTCCTTAGAAGGTAACGATGCTTTTATTTTGTAAACGTTTATGCGGAAACCAAACTATATGCAACTCAAATATTTCGACATAAGTACACTGTACTGTTTTGTAATCATTTGCATTTTGATTAAAAGGACAAGCAACGAATGCCCTGTTTTACAACTCTTAAATTTCCGTACAACAATATATTATTTTAATTAAGTATTTGTTGATGTATTTATTTTTATCAGCGTTAAAGCACAAATAATCATAGACACATGTGTACGTGTACATAGCTGATAATTTCCTTGTTTTCATATAAACATATAATGTAATATAGCTGAGATAATTAAATATACAAAAATATGCATTCATGAAGACTGTACACATATACATCATAGTTTTACATTCGCACAAGGAAACACTAACATATATAACATCATTACATTCACGTGCAATGAGGCTGCGGTTTATAATAAGAAAACGAAAAAGGGGAGAGAGGGGATAAGTAGAGAGCGAGGGATGTTAGGTTAGGTTACATGGCTGTGGGTTCTTGAAATAAGTTATTTTGATGTACCAATGTAATTCATAAAATGCGGATTTATGGGGAGAATTACAATTTATTGCAGTTATTTTTCAAGTGTCTCCTATACTCAACTGTAGTTATTCAGTACTGAATATTTTTCTATGTAAAACGTGTAAGAGGGTGGAATTTAAATAACTATATACTTTGATATTTATTGAATGTTTACATAAAAAGAAAATTGTCTGAGGTTTTGGGGGATTAAACCAGGGGCCTTTGGTGTGAAAGCTTGTGACTCATACCACTATGATAAGTCAGATTTATATTTATAGTAACATATTATCTTTAGTATCATATGTTTTACGGTGCCACCGTTCTGGCGAGTGCAGCAAGAATTACACAATGAAATACCTTGCATCATTGTCAAGGTAGTGTTATTTAGGTATCAACGAATGTCAAAGAATGTTTGAGAGAGTATTGCTGTACAATAAGTATGCCAAAGATACTAATTTTAATAGTTATGATACATACAATGCAATCCCCTACAGAGAGAGAGAGAGAGAGAGAGAGAGAGAGAGAGAGAGAGAGAGAGAGAGAGAGAGAGAGAGAGAGGTCCCTGTTTGTAGGTTGTGTAATTTCCCACTTTCAAATTTAATGGTTCGACTATAAGCAATATCTTCATAAATTTTAAACTGTTTATTTTTTCATTTTATTCCTTTTTAGCTCACCTGAACCGAAGGTTCAAGTGAGCTTTTCTGATCACCCGTTGTCCGTCGTCCGTCCGTCCGTCCGTCCGTCTGTCTGTCTGTCCGTCCGTCTGTAAACTTTTCACATTTTCAACTTCTTCTCAAAAACTCCTGGGCCAAATTTAACCAAATTTGGTACAAAGCATCCTTATGGAAAGGGGATTATAAATTGTTAAAATAAAGGGCACAGCCCTTTTCAAAAGGGAGATAATTGCGAAACAGTGAGTATAGGGTGCATGTCTTTAAAAATCTTCTTCTCAAGAACCACTGCACCAGAAATGCCAATATTTACACAAAAGCTTGTATATATAGTGAAGATTCTAAATTGTAAAAATCGTGACCCTCATACCAAAACTGGGGCCCCAGGCGGGGTTCAAAGTTTAACATAGAAATACATAGGAAAATGTTTAAAAAATCTTCTTCTCAAGAACCACTGCACCAAAAATGCCAATATTTACACAAAAGCTTGTATATATAGTGAAGATTCTAAATTGTAAAAATCGTGACCCTCGGACCAAAACTGGGGCCCCAGGCGGGGTTCAAAGTTTAACATATTTAGAAATACATAGGAAAATGTTTAAAAAATCTTCTTCTCAAGAACCACTGCACCAGAAATGCCAATATTTACACAAAAGCTTGTATACATAGTGAAGATTCTAAATTGTAACAATCGGGACCCTCGGACCAAAACTGGGGCCCCAGGCGGGGTTCAAAGTTTAACATAGAAATACATAGGAAAATGTTTAAAAAATTTTCTTCTCAAGAACCACTGCACCAGGAATGCCAATATTTACACAAAAGCTTGTATATATAGTGAAGATTCTAAATTGTAAAAATCGTGACCCTCGGACCAAAACTGGGGCCCCAGGCGGGGTTCAAAGTTTAACATAGAAATACATAGGAAAATGTTTAAAAAATCTTCTTCTCAAGAACCACTGCACCAGAAATGCCAATATTTACACAAAAGCTTGTATGTATAATGAAGATTCTAAATTGTAAAAATCGTGACCCTCGGACCAAAACTGGGGCCCCAGGCGGGGATCAAAATTTAACATAGAACTACATATGAAAAATGTTTAAACATTTTCTTCTCAAGAACCACTTCACCAAAAATGCCAATACATACACAAAAGGTTGTATATATAGTGAAGATTGTAAAAATCGTGACCCCCGAACAAAAGTGGGGCCCCAGGAGGGGTTTAGATTTTAACATATATAGGAAAATGTTTTAAAATCTTCTCAAGAACCATCGTGCAACTGTTTGGGATATTACTATGCATACATGTACATCCTTAAATAATGTAGATTCAAAAAATTGTAACTCCCGGACAATTGATGGGCACCAAGAGGGGTTCAAAATTTAAACATTTTAAAAAACAAAGGAAAAGTTTAAAAATTTTCTTCTCAAGAACTACAATGTTTTAGTTAGTGGAATATCTATGCATGCATCCTTCGCTTATGTAGATTCCTAATTCGTAAAATCGTGACCCCCGGACCAATAATGGGGCCCCAAGATGGGGTCAAAGTTTATTATAGAAATATAAAGGTAACAGGTTAAAAAATCTTCTTCTCGAGAACTACAATGCTTCAATTTGTGAGATTACTATCATGCATACAACCTTGGATAATGAAGGTTCGACAGTTTTAAAATAGTGACCCCTGGACTAATACTAGGGACCCAAGATGGGTTTAAAGTTAAATGTAGAAGTACCGGTATATATGGAAAATGTTTAAAAATCTTCTTTTCGAGAACTACAATGCATCAATTTGTCAGATAACTACGTAAGCACCCTCAAATAGTGTAGATTCGAAATTATAAAAGCCGTGACCTCAATCTAATACTGGGGCCCCAAGAGGTGTTCAAAGTTTAGCATAGAAATATAGAGGGAAAATGTTGAAAAATCTTTTTCTAGGGAACTATAATGCTTCAGCTTGTGAGATAACTATGCAAGCATCCTTAAATAATGTAGATTCCAAATAATTAAAACTTTAGCACTGGACTAATACTGTGGCCCCAAAAGGGGTTCAAAGTTTAACATAGAAAGATATATTGAAAATGTTTTTAAAAAGTTCTTCTCGAGAACTATAATGCTACAGTTTGTGAGATTACTATGCAAGGATCCTCAAATTGTGTAAACTCTAATGTAGTGGAACCAAGAGTTATCTTTCTTAATGTTCTGTACAGTCTGAGAGTTATTCCTCTTGAAGTGGAACTCTTCTACGTTCAGTTTTTCAGGTTGTGTACGTGCGGTCCCACCGCAGTGCAACACATTTTCATTCCTATGTTACTATTTATGTTGTTCAAGCCAACCATAAACCTCGGACCATTACTGGGTCCCCAGAAAGGGGTTCAATGTTTAAAATAGAAAAAGCATATGCTACGAAATGTAATGTTACAAGGAACTGCTGTTCAGGTGAGCGATGTGGCCCATGGGCCTCTTGTTATTAAGTTCAAAATGTCCTATTGTTTATTTCCTTCCTACTCATATACTTATCTGCCTACTGTACATGCATGCACAATTATCTTAAAAATGGATCGATATGACAGTAAAGTGTGGCTCTTGCTAGTATATATTTATATAATCTCTATATAAAAAAAATAAAAACAAATCATATGTCAATGAGGCAGGTATCGCAGTCTATACTGAAAAAGCTATAGTACACTCATAACAGATGTTTGATCCACCTCTAAATTCATCGCGGGAAATATAGCGCGAGAGCACTGTGACGTCATCCATGACTTTGTTCGTCTTTGTTTACGTTTCTCGACTCAATACGAAGGAATGGAAGCTTGTAACAAATCTTTTGAGTCTCGCCAAAGCATATGCGGTACTCAAAACGTGTCTTCAAACTTAAAGACACCGTAAATTACGAAATTCTTGCCTAGCTCATTTTCGTTGTCCAAGAGAAAATCAAAGAGAGAAGATGTAACGTCGGTATCGACATTTTAAGTTTAGTATCAATCAGCAAAACTTGTTGTTTGTGCCGTTCCACTTGCAATACAGTAAAAATTGGAAAACTTGAAAAACCTATATGAGCGCGAAACTTACCGACACAGCTGTTGTTCTGAAGATAGGAAACTGGACAGCCAATTGGTATTCCATCTGCTCTGCATAAAAACCATTAAAATTGACTTTCAAGAAATGTTCTTAAAGCAAGATGTGCTATACTTCACGAAATAAAGTTTTGCTGCATACTTTTTTACGTTTTTTATGATAATTATCAATGTTACTTAATCTTTGAAGATATTAAAAAAAACAATGGTTATAAAACACTTAGTGTAAAGAAATTTTTGAATAAGGGGTAGAATATCTCTGTAACACGAATGCTTACTAGATATATTGATCTGTTATAGCCAACCACTATCTAATAACATTGTTTACGGATAATATTGCTCTAAATTTTAAGACATGCAGTGTTCGAATTTTTTGTGTTCAACATGACTATACAGAACTGTAGTTTTAAGATGTATAATGATCACAATTACCCCCATCATAGCTATTACGGAGCAGCAGAGCAATGAATTATAAGATTTCAAACATAGCTGAATAATATCCTTACCCTGCTGGCCTGCATATACATGTAGACTCAGAATTTCCAACGATGACTTGTTCAAAAAATAAAACGAAACTTACTATAATATAAACAAAAGCCATAACTCTTATAGCTTTGGATTAAATTCAGCAATAATTTCCCTATCAAACTTGATATAGACAAAATGTTATCAGGTTCTTATTCATTGCACTCAAACAAACATTAAATTATTAATATTAACAATAATAAAACCACGTTTGTAGTAAACCTACAAAACAAGGATGGAGTGGCCGCTATAATAGAAACTTAGCAAAGAAAAGCGTGCATATGAGTGAAACCAGTGAATGTTATGAATACCTTCTAAAGGTTGTGGGTATAAATAGTAATAAATAGTAAATAGTAACCAATAGCTATTACTTCAGATGTATGACCCAATAAGATAAGATAAGATAAGATAAGATATGATTAAATAATTTCCTGTCATGAAATATACAGACACACATTTTAGACATAAACTCAATGGTTCGACAGTGTAGACTAACACTAACTGATTAGTCAGAAATGCACAAATATTCAACACACTAAGAGACAGAGGAGTCGAAATCTTGTACATATGTGTTCAATAATAAAAACAGTAACTAACTGTTCATAGAATTAATTGAATGTTGCCCAGTAAATCAGTAATCATCATGTTGTGTCTACAAACAATTCAGTTCATGATTCTCATACATCTTTGAGATGGTTGACGGTTTGTTATTGTCATTTTTTCATAATCTTTGAATGTTTGTAGAATTACTTCATACACAGACTTTTGTTCTACTCAATGAGAATTGTGACATTGCACAAATCACTTAGAAATATAAAAACTTTCCCGATGTAGCTGTCGGAAGACAGTTTTTAAGGTAATGTGATGAAAACCTTAGTTGCATATTTTCAACAATTTAAGATGTTATCCGTAATTTTCTAATTTCACTTATTATGTCTTTCAAACTTGTGGATATGATGTCAAAAACACATGACAACATTCATGCTTATCTTTCTACAAATCAATGTTAATTAGACGGAGGCTCTACGAGCCTCCTCTATTGCTATCGGTCAGCTCATATGTGACGTCTATAGTGGATGATTTGACGGACACCACCTAGCGGAAAAAATTGTAATATTCGTTTGGGATTCATATTTCAATATTATTATTGAAATAAATATCTTATTTGCAATTACAATAAATAGAATTATACATACTGCGATCAATAAACATAATTTCTCTCGAACATTTCATATGTCAAATTCCAAGTAAGTATGAATATGCATGAATCTAAAAATAGCAATGGTGTGTAATCGTTTCGTGGCTATTTATACTTTTTATACAGCTTCCTGTCCGTGACGTCAAATAATGAGGATTCCTCAAGAACCATCTTGTGTTGACCGAAATATTGAATGGATAAACACGGCCTGGCTCTTAGTCTGTATCGTATATTACTATTTTTACAGAAAAAAAGCTCTCAATTGCGTGTTAAAAATTTTTCCGAAATTCTTAATTTATATCTCTAAAATTTTGTTTAAACCACAAGTAAAATCTTTATTAATTCGTAATATTTTCATCTCTTGAAGAAAGTCACGATGAAATGTTTACAGTTGATGCGCTTAGCTGTTGATCAAAAGGCTGAGCTAGCAATACATGTATTTACTTTCTGGACCACCTGAATTGATTAAATAAAAGATAATTTTTAGCAAAATTGAGCAAAATGAGCTGTAGCGTCTCTTATATATAAATATTTCATTTCCATAACTTTTTGAAACGCTTAGAAATATATTTGATCACTCTCTACAATCGAATCGTACATTCTGCAAAAGAAATAAACAACAACTATGCGAGATTGAGATCATGCATTTATTAACTACATGTAACATTAGGGGTTTTTAAACATGAACGATTTTTTCATATGACACAGGTATATGTCAATTTGAGAGTTATTGCAATGTTTGTGCTTATTATATGTATATATCTATGCAATGGGTATCGTCCCGATCCTCTCAAATTGTCGTTTAACTGCATTCCACCTGTATCTCAAACGACCGTGTAGTGAGCGACCAGCGCGCTAGGTTCCCTTCGTCATCGAAAGCAAGATTTTTGTCTTGCCTAGATGGCCCAGTGGTTAGCGCGGTGGCCACTCACTGCTAGGAGAATGGGTTCCAGAGGTCGTGAGTTCAAGCCCCGGCCGGGGCGGAGGTGGAGCTCCAACAAGGTGAATGTCTTTGTGCTTTACATATATATATATAAATATATATAGATATATATATATATATATATATATATATATATTTATATATATAATATATATATATATATATATATATATATATATATATATATAACCAATCATAAGTTTAAAAACTAATTGGCATATAACTCGAATTATTTCCTTAGAAAAACACCTGTTGCAAATTTGTATAATTTACTTAAAACCAATGGTGTTTCAATAAGTTGAAATTTTTTGAAGTTTCATTCAAAGGGCGTAACCGATCAACATATCTTGGACTGTTAAAGTCTTAATTAGTATATTGTATCTTACAAGGAAGTATATCATTTTAAAATTTAAATCATATTCTGTCAAAGATTACTGTGATTAAGTTACATTTAATCTTTATATATTGCCTAGCTACCAAAAACAACTTTAGCTGTTGTTCGTTAAGTTTTTGATATCGAATGTGTTGTATATTGTCTGTACTTCAATATTCTGTACTTTGTAATGGAAGGGCGTAATCTTCGATTTTGCTTTCAGAAGAGGAAGATTAAGAAAACCTGATAAAAATAAAAAAAAGCAATAATAAAATTGGCTGATTCCAGGTAGACTTTCTTTAAGATTTAAAAAAAAAAAATCTTGACAGCAATCTTTTATCAATAAAAATGTTCAATAATTTAAAATATTATACAATTTTTTTATATGTGTATAAAACAGATGACTCAGACTCTGTGATATCTTTTATTTAGTTGATATGACAAACAGAAAATTAGCAAGTCCAGCTGATTTCATTGGTGGAAAATGAATATCACTATCACGACAATAATCAAACAACTGTAGAAAGAACGTTGTTGTGAGAGCGCAACGTACGCCGAGCCCAAGACAGCTCGAACCCGTGTATCGCGCTAGGTGACAGACGTAACCGCGTTAGCGTGAGCAGTATATATCCTCCAGGCATAGGTTTGCCATTTCGTATTTCACCAAAGTAATCGACAATTTAACTAATCTCTGATAACATCGTTGGGCTGGCCACTTTTAGGCTATAACTGTGGTTACTGCCCTTTGGGGTTCTACCACATCTAGCACCCTGGTATGAGACAAAATGGGGCATTTACGTAATTTTTCTCTTGCTGCCAGTTGTCTTGGCTGAGGGCATCGATACCCTCTGATAGTTGTTCGTACAATAACGATGTTGAACCGCGATAGCCAGGTGTTGGGACAGTTTGAACCCTACATCCGGCTAGAGTTTGGGGTGAAGCATCCAGTTATGTTTATCTGGTGTTCGCGTCCAGTAGTCGGCTGCAAAATATTTTGCGACCTGTAATATGCGCGCATTGAATGGACAGTTTGTCGAATACTTCTGTCCAGATTGACAGAGGCTATTTGTGAAAGTGTTTGACACGGCCCGCCCCCCTTGTTTTTGTATTCGATTGACGAAATGTTGTCTGATAGCATTTGAACGCCCTTTTGCGATAATTTGATGATGCACAATACACGCACTTGTTCCAGTCCTCTGACGCTACCTTGTCGTTGCAAACAGCGCCCAATCCAAGGTGGGAGGCAACCGTGGTTAATTTCTATAGTACAAGTACATAATTCTCACGAATTCCAATGACTCACGACAGTTAACCACAACACTATTTTAGTAGTGTCCTTCTCGGTGATCGTTCGATCTGAATTCCAAGAATCTCCCTTAATTAGTAAACGGTATATATTTCGCAGTAAAATTTGTGACTGCCCACACAGTTGGTATACAATGACCGACATTCGTGGCAAGCGAACGCGTCTTGCTGTATTTTTTTCTTTAATGCGTAACGTATGGCGCGTTCAGCTTTGAAATGAAACTGAACTGCACTTTTACGATCAGCTTATCCTGTGCATTAGAGATATAATACCCAATATAGTCAATTCTCGTTGAGGGGTTTAAATGGGACTTTTCAAAATTTATTAAAAACCCCAAATCTATTCATGTCTGTGTCAAATGGTCTTCAGCTTCTACGATATACTTATCGGGTGCACCCAGCAAGAAATCGTCAACATATGCTGTAGCTCTTAGACGAATGCCTCTTAGATATTATAACACAGGTCTGACTATTTAAGCAAAAAACTAAGGCGAAGAATTCAAGCCAAAAGGTAGTACTTATATTAAACACCTGACTTATAGAATCCCAAATACTTTCCATCTAATGAATGGACAGGAATATGGTAAAAACCATCCTTAATATCTCTTAAAGGAATTTGCATTAGGGTTTAAGATTGATGCAAGATCTCTCTTATCACCATTCTTATATCTAGGAGGTGAGCAAAATGAGTTTAAATTTCTCAAGTCAGTAAGTAGCCTATATTTACCATTTCGTTTTGGCACTCAACCCAAAGGACTCACACATTTAGGTTTTCTCTCACATACCTTTATGTTATCACACTCAATGAGTCTTCGAATTTCAGTTGTTGTGCATTGGACAATGTATGATTTTGTAGTTCAAAGTTATCAAGCACTTCGCTGAAAGGCAATCACACATTCTCCAATATCCACTATTTAACAACATCCGATGTACCCATCTTATTCCAGTGTGAGGTACTCTTCCCTTAAGTCACCCTGCACATTAAGAATTAGAATAATTGTCAAGAACGTCCTCCAGTTTTCTTCTAGTAGGGAACTGTCGGCGCAAGAAACGATCGAACGTACCCGGTCCTATTACCTCTCTGGGATCCGCCCCTATAGCATCCGCCATTGCCAAATCCACTATACTGTCTGGTTGGTGGTGGTTTGGCCGCCGCTGAAAGGACGCCGCCGACCATAACTTCTCCAAAGAGCTGATGTTAAGTCCGGAAGTGTTCTTTTGCAGTGCTCGAAAGAGTTTTGATGTCGTTGAGCCGAACTGGCTGTTGATTAAAATGGATGCATATTCTTCATACTGAATCTGAGCTTGGTTGATCAAAAAGAAGTGTTTGAGTGTTTCCAAGAAAATTGTCGTTCCCCCGGCTCTATCGTAGAAAAAAGTTTTAAGGAAGTTTCTGCATATGTAGCATATTATGTCAAACCGTTTGATTCGCACATTCGATCCCTTGACATGGTAGGTTTCGATCAAGTTCAGATGGAAGCTTTATTCTATTTTAAAGTATCCTGCAATGTCTAAAATTCACCCTGTGTATCCGGGTTTACCCCATTGGCACATGCAAAGGTGGAACTGAGTTGTACAGTGTATCCAATGGTTGGGACAGGACCATGTGGGGATCACGATTGTTCAAACTGTCACACGTAATCGGCTCCCGAGCAAGTTCGTCTAATCCTTTGCAATAACGTTTTTATTTGGAATTTACTATGTCTTCCAACACCTTAAATTCTTTCAAAACAACGTCTGAAAGGTCTGCATATGTGACATTTTCCTCTACCATTGAAATTGGCTTCCTTGCTTGAGGAATGGACAAACAGAGAATGTCATCAGCGATATATCATCACTTGTGCATATGACGTGTAAAGATTGTTCACGTGGCTTCTTTTAAAGTTATGCATCAAGTTTCATGCACCTGCATACTTGTTTTATATTTTAGCTTTTTAAAATGTATTATACACTTTATATAAAATTATATTTTTACTTCAATCCATTCCAATGATTTCATATATTTACTGAAATTGCTCATCGGGTATTGCTTGCAAATAACCATGAATAACGAGTGTTTTTATCATATGCCCACTCCTCTAATTTCAAATCTAATAGATAATGTCATTCCACATATGCATATGGCAAGCAACTCCATTTCCTTGAAAATTCTTGCTGATTGTTTTTTTTTTTTTTTAATGTTCTTTCATTCATTGGCATGATGTTTACCTTTATTGTGGATTCTTTTTGTAAGTTCATAATTAATGCTAGCAATTCATTGTCCAAAATGATTAGGATCATGTAACATATGTCTAACGCCATGACATCAGGCAAATAGAACATTATACCATAATATGTAGGTGCAATAATGTAGCTCTCTCTTTTGATGGTGGGGATGGGGACTACAATTCCATACAATCCCCGTTATGGTGCAGATGCTCCATTAACGTCTGATAAAGCAATTTGGAGAAGGCTACAATATTGCGGCTACACAAGATCATACTTCGATTGTTCGGTTGGTAATATATCATGGCAAATGTAGTATTTTTAGTATAATACTTGATCCACAAATGAAGACTTAGAAAGACAAACACTTTCACATCTCTTTAATGAAAAGCCATAATAGCTATCAAAAATATTCAAACATACGTTATGATTATCTGTATTATCAAAACAGCAATAACAATTAACAATTTACATAATAACAATATTACAATTGTTACAAATAACAATATACATGTAACAATTTATATGAACAAGATGCAGGCTTTTAATGCATTATTACAAGCATTAAAAAAATGACAATCATTCATTTCTTTTACATAAACAATGAAGATGCTTTAATATATTTATATTGTTAACTCAACTGTCTTGTCAACATTCGTAATTGTCCGTTATCATTTTCCTGTGTGGTGATTTTTTCCACGATGTCCTTTAAAATTGAGTAGCTATCTGCAGACATATTTTTTTTTTTATAATATTTGCGAATCGAAATATTTTGTTTAATCGCTGACATTAATTGTCCTTTAACATTGCCTTCTAATAATTCGACGCAATTGTCATTACATGTATGTATACTCTTCCGGAAATAGTGTTAAACTATACTGTAATGCTTCGCAAGTAATCCGCACTTTCGTTAAGTTAAAACATAATAAAAATATGGAACATTTACTAGATTTAAAAACTTAATATTACAATTCTTTTAATCTGATCTATCTAAAACAATGCACTTTGCATTTCTACATGTACGAAATCAAACACAATTATTTTCCTAGCTCTGATTTTAATCTGCATGCATTTTGTTCGACTTTGAAATGTTTCTTTCAGATATATTTATTGGCAATTATTTAAACACATATTGCAAGAAAGCAGTTTGAAATCTATAATATTTTGATATTTAAATGTGATGCGTGTTTTTTTTAATTTCAATATTTTCACTCTCACAGTGGTCCTACCTTTTGAGAAGGCTGCTGTCTTCAGGAATATGTACTTCGTTGTTTTCTTCGTGCTTGTCAAGCTAACTATACCTTTTAAATATTCAAATGACTATTTAACAGTGGAATTTGAGTGTCTAAAATCTATCGATAAATTCTACTTGTGCATATCAATAAGTAGTTGCTGAGCAGAAAATCCAACGGGATTTTATTAATAATCTAGAAAACTGGCATACTGAGGGAGAGCATTAATTTCAAATTAGTTAAGAAGTGTGAGACGATATAGATATTTTACCTGAATGCATTTTTATTCTGGAAAATTGTGAGATTTTTAACAACACAAATTAAAATTTACATCTCCTTAAATCTTAATTTACCTTCTGAAATGACATAAGGCCAGTAATAGGATTTAAATGGACATTTTACTCTCACCCAAATCTTCAATTGAATCGTAACTCGATTCGGATTTATTTTACCACGAACCATACATTTTGAAGATAATTTAAAATTGAACCCTTGAACACAGTAAACTGTAAGTCATTCAACTTTTTTTGAATTGTATTATCTTATAATACATGCAAAAGTTGATGGGAAATCAAAACTTATTAGTAAGGCCTATAAAAAAAATTGTGTGTTTAGGGTAACACTGATAAAAAAATTAGGTTGGGTAGGAAGGGATTTTTTTTATTTTATCATATTTTTTTGTGCATGAATCCTAAGAATTTTTTTTGTGTCATTAAAAACGGATCTTTTAATAGAATTAACGTAAATTTCACAATCGGATAAACACTGACATCTAAAAATTGTAGGTTCGGGACATTTTTTTAGGCCTTAAGAATATAATATACTGTATTTAAATTATTATTTTGCCTTAAACTTACTTACACTATATTATATTTTGTAAAACTTTTATTCCGACGTGATTCAAGAATACACATAAACTTACCAAAATACTATTTAACTTCTGTAACTTTCTACCTACTTCTTACATGACACCCGTGGACGTGATTGCATTCCTCCTTTGAACAAGAGCAGGTTTCCTTGCAATGAGCTCCGTACGACGGATAGTCACACCGATCTGTACAGTTGTAATCCGATGAAAGGACTCGATATCCAGCCGGGCATTCTATTAAATAAACACGTGTATATAAGAATAACATTCTCCTTTAAGCGTTACAAGTTTTATTATATGAAAATCTCTCAAAATAAAGTTTAATAATAAAATATTTGATAACTGTTATTCTGCATATGCCAATGTCGTTAAGAATAAAATTAAGTTTTTCAACGTATTATGTAGTTATTGGAAATCATATATCGTTGGTATGGCATCATCAAGAAAACTGTTGGCAAAAGTCAATATCCACATCTATCACGTTTCGTCAATATATCTTTGTTTTAATCAACACTTAACATCTTACCAATTCCAAATAGTAAAATCAGGAAAGTTTGAGCTTGATTTACGCACCTTTGTTATGATAAACACTAAACTTTTGTTTCAAAAATCATTAAATTAAATCGTTATTACAGATTATTGAACTGAACAAATAGATAATAAAAATTGAATTCAATTTGTTTTTGTTTTCCATCACAGTTATAGGTGCTCAATTACTGTTTTTAATGTTCACATTTTAATGTACAATTTAAAAAAGAAAGAAAAGAAAAAAAACCCCGCACCTTTACATACATTTCCTTCAATGAAATAATACCGACAGCACACGGGTATTCCATCAGGCCTAAAATAGAATCAGAATATGCAAACGCTGAAAATATTATGAATATAGTATTCAATACTTTAAATTGTTTTTTTGTAGTGCTACTTTTACTTTATTAACTTAACTATGTTATATATTGGGAAGAATATTATTAAATGTAAAAAACAAATGTTGTTTGACTGATGTTTTATTATAGTGTCAGAGTTTAATTATCTATTGTTTGGTTATATTTCCACTACCATCTGTATTTGGCACTTTAAAAAATTACTATATCGAATAACAAACAATTAAAATGTTCATTGGAAGTAACAACATAGATTTCTTTTTACTTCAAGTGCAACAGAATTAGGATTTGTGATCTAATAACCAGATATATTTTATAATTAGTTTACGAGTTTTGTTGTGAATGTGAAACATTTTCGGCATTGCTTGTAATATTTTAGCTATAGCCCTCTCCAGTCTCATGCCACTTTTTCAACTGTACAGAACACCTGTATTTTCATGTTCATTTTCATGTGCATGCTGACATCATGTCTGTACCAAACAAACGGTTCCATGTATGCAACGATATAAAAATTTGCCAATATTAACTCTGTCACGGCAGTAATCATGCAATTTAAAAATTATACAATTTGAAATATTTTCAAAGTCCGTAAATCAAAAGGGAGTCCACGCACTTTGACTTGCCACTTACCGATCTCCGATCCTCAGCATAGCGAGACAACTCGTTCTTATATTCGGAAATAGTTTATTCGTACCATAAAGTCCGGCATTTATATTTTTTGGAAATCTTTTGTCAAAGAAGAAGAATAAGTTACTAGTAAACAATCCAATTGTCAACGAGCTAGAGTCAAGAAAGGTCGCTTCAAAAAAGGGTTCACTAGTTTTTCCACTGGCTGTCAGTGTGACATAAAAACAGCATTGATGTGAACAAAAATGAAACTCAGACATACGTAGATGATGTAAATTCTTGTTTGGATTTGGAGTTGTAATGATAGTGAAGAACTTTCTCGATCTACATATACCATTTTTTTTTTTTTGGCAAAGAAACGTTTTCAGGTTTTTTTTTATCATCTAGAGCGAAGATGTGTTGTTGCCATAAACCACTAAATATAGCAAATTGTGTAAAAGAAAAACAGTATGGTCTTGCGATCTTATTGTACATAAAGTGTACCTGCTGCAAGGAGTTGACTATTGTACCAACAGGGAAGAGACACGACATTGGTATACATAAACCAATACTATTTGCTCATAACTGAAGAAAATTCGATAGTGTTGTTCTATGCAGAGTAATGAGTAAATGCTCTAATATACTCTGCCTATTGTTGAAGAATCATGCATCTTGCAATACCACAAATTGAACTCTGGAGACCCTTGTCCTAAAAAATCTAGGTTGTACATTCGAGGCACATGATGCACTTGAAGACTGTACATATCAGAAACTTGTCGAACATCAAAGTACATATTCCTATTATTTGAACTATAATTTCAGTATGGATTAAATTATGCAACATGTACCCTAGATGGTAGACACTAAATCTAACTTGCAAACTTTGATGCTCTTGCTAACAAACAATATGACGTCATAATTAACTTTGACGTCATGATCTGCATTCCTGTCGATAGATCTCAGGGAATGTATCTTAACGTTAAAAACCAGTATAAAACTGCATGTTTCCTTTGCATAGATGCTGCCGTTAATGCTAGACGTACAGAATTCATTCATATTAAATTCCAGTATCACACAATCGGCAGTTTTAAATGCATGTAAAAACCAGCTTGGCACAGGTGAAAGATCAACACAATTTTAGAATATTTTACGAAAAATTGGTGTAGAATATAAGTACCAATGTGAATCGTGCTTGGGAAACTTACGAGTTTACCCCAATTATTTGTAAATCGCTTTTGATTAGTAAAAATGTGCATTATTTTGATGATTTTGTAGAATGTTTCAACAATATTTTCCATAAACGAAATATCTATTTCAAGCCCAAACAAGAACTTTATAGTATATGACATAACAAAGTATTTTTCTTTAAAATATTTATGATTTAATGTCATTAATCACCTGCGCAGATGCGATTTAAATAGATCATTTGCAAAATTAGGATTCGCTAGTAACGTGATTACAAAGTACTTATGCCGTCACAAAAATGCGTCGAATATAATGTTTAACATCGTTGTCAATAAATGTAACATCGATTTTAAGAAATACTCCCGGACAAAGTATTTTTGCGATGATTCAAATAATATCGTTTTCCAGCCATATTTTAGCATCGGGACGCCTTAATAAGTAACATTGCTGCGCAGTGTCTGAGAGCATGGTGAAAAGGATGTCTCTCTCTGGCCTTTCAATGCATCATCTGCAGATAGCGTACCAAAGAGGAGGCTTTGATTGTGTACAAGGTGTCTTGAGTGAATGTTGTCATGGAAAACCAAGGGTAACAAAACGCAGGAACATTATAACATCTGTTGTTGACTTTTCGAAAGAAAGATAACTTTTTCTCTTACATGATGTAAAGATATTTTCTTTTATTTCCATGATTATGATACTGGATACAGCTCATTTTTATTTATTTTTTTTTTTTTTTTACATATTTACATTCCAAATATTTTTTGCATGTAAAGTGTGTGAAAAGGTACTGCATTTATAAGACCGTAACACACATAAGGTACTCAAAGGTTAAAATGACGAGTTTTATTATGACGTCACAAAGTTGAACGCTGTAAAATGCAACGTCACAAGCGAGAATCAAAGTTCACGCTTTCGGCTGTTACAGTGGCTCTTCCATTAATTTGAACTTACCCTTAGGATAAAACAGAAATTTTGACCTATAAATCACATTTGCAGACAAAGCAAGAAGTTAAAAAAAATGTAAATTAAGCATTAAATCATTATTTTTTTAAAAAGATATACTCTCATTACTTACTAAATTTGTATGCACACACCGCTGCAGTTATGAGACTATATCTTTCAAAAAATAATGATTCAATGCTTAAATATACATATCTAATGAATGTTTTTATGTACAGCAATCAAGTGTAATCATACTCTACTGAATACAAATAAGCAAAACCTTGAATCAATTCTTTTTCCTTATATAAATCTATGTGGGTGATAATGCATTATTTTTCAAAAACGCATGAAAACAATACATATAAATGCTTCATTAAGGTCTTCCGTTGGAAACGGAAGACCTTTTAGTGATTGTTGTGTTTTTTCTTTCTTTCTTATTTTTTTTCTCCTTTTTTGTCGGCAGAATTTCTCAGAGATGGCCTAATAGATTTTCCTGAGAATTTCAGGTCTGATAGAAAATGATAATATAAGGTTTTTCTCATTTTCAAAAAATTCATTTCCGGTTGTCCGTTCCCTGTCCCGCGTCAAAAAACCTTGT
The DNA here is from genome assembly GCF_902806645.1 of Magallana gigas. Lineage (NCBI taxonomy): Eukaryota > Metazoa > Mollusca > Bivalvia > Ostreida > Ostreidae > Magallana > Magallana gigas. The sequence goes on from NC_047564.1 coordinate 56,760,165, forward strand.
TCCTTCGAGACTCAGAATCGGCAAATACTTGAACATCGAAACCTTTTGAGATGATAGGCCTATATATATAGTTGTAGATGTGTTAAAACTATTTTGTTTTGTTTGGCGTATCTTCTGGTTCTGACAGAAACATTTCAAAAATTATCATTTTTACACATTAAATTCCTTTTCCATAGAATAAATATATAAGTATAAATCTATACATAGGTTATCTATGCGATATTATATCAACAGCAAAAATCTACTTCCGGTGAGATATCTCAATTATCTCAGGTAGCTTTTTTAAAACACATTTTGTACCCATGGGATCTCAGACACTGTAAGCGATCAAATCACACGAAACTTTCATGGATGATTGACATTTGATTGAAGATGTGTTTAACGGGTTTCATTTTGTCTTCCGTCACTTCCGGTCCACATAGGAAGAGTTCAAACAAATCGATCTGTTTATCAGTTTAACTTTTTTCTTTGATATTGTAGATTGTTCGATGAACAATAAAGTACAAAAAACAATTATACAAGAAATATTAGATACAATTTACATTGAGCACTTCCGTTTGTCCGTTTCATGTCCCGAGACAAAAACCTTATTTTGACGAGATCTCTCAAACAGTAATGTTTGAACAACCATGATAGACTTCTGTATAAACATGTGTTAACACTATTTTGTTTAATCCGGCGTAAATTTTGGTCGTTACAGGAAGTACAACCAACTTTCATTTTTTAAAATAATTTGGTTTTTTATCATGGAAGTAACCTTTTAGCCATAGAATTACAAAAGATCATCTACACAAGGTTAAAAAAAAAAAAAAAAAGCTCCACTTCCAGTGGGACATCTCAAATATGTCAGGTAGCCTTCTTTTTTAAAAAAACAAAGTACCGACAAGATCTCAGAAACTGTGAGAGATCGCGACACAAACCTTATATGGATAATAAACATTTGATTGAACATGTGTTTAACGTGTTTCATTTGGTCATACGTTACTTTCGGTTCTCACTCGAAGCGTTCAAGCAATAGAAGTTTCTTTTAACTTTAGATTTTTTTAACATTTTACTCAATTTGATGAACAGCAACGTACCGTAGGTAAATGAACAAAAATATCTACTTTCAATTTCTTAAATCACTTCTGTTTGTTCGTTTCCGGTCCCGAGACAAAATCCTTTTCTCAACGTATCTTATAACTAAAAAAACTTGAACATCCAAACTTTGAGGAAAGACAAAACAATGTATGAATATATGTTTACTATGTCATGTATGATCCGGCGTAGTTTCCGGTCGTCTCAGAAAGTACTCAAAAATTGACATTTTGTCTTTTTGTTTTGTTTATTTCTTGGAAATTCCTTTACAGTTTATATTATATCCATTTTCTGTTTACAAGAGAAATGGACTTTTTGAACAGAATTATTCATGAGGAACGGAAGACCTTTTTGTTGCTATAGCAACAAGAGTCTAGTTTATTATTATAATCATTTGTATGAGACAGTAAAGTGTCGATTGCTTTAAAATTTACACTTTCAATTTTCGGTACCTGAGGATCGGAGAACCTTAACAGATTTTTTTGTAAAAGAGGATGTATTCTTTTGGAAGTCAATTCACAACTTGCTTTATTCTGTTATTTTCTAAACCCTTAAACTTGTAATTGTTACTTGATGTTATAAAAAGCAGTGACCGGTCTTTGGGGCGCACACCATTAAGGCATTATTTGAAAAGAAAAATATACAATCGTGTGAAGAAAAGGTTATCTATGGAAGTCCACCTTTGTACCAAGACTATAAACTTTTAGGGTCGAGACACCAATTACTGTTTCATAGAAATTTAACGCACTTCGGTTTACGTAAATTATTAATTTTATTATCCCATTGTTTTAAAAAGCTTTTTTTTTTTTAGAAACTTTTACCGTAAAGACGATGTAGTATATCGCTTTAATTTATCAAAAAGCTATGATTAAGCGATATCCTCGTTTGCTAGAGTCGTGTTTTACTGTATTTAAATAAATTTATTTGATTTTAAAACCCATCATAACAGTACACTACTTATGAAATATGTACATGAACAAGTCTTAATATCCTTGTGAACATGCCCATTTATTTTTACAACACTGTATATCTTTTCATATGGCAAAAACAAAAATCAAATCAGAATAATCTCTTAATGTATACTGTAAATTTCTCACTACATGAAAATATTATTTCAATGTTTTAATGTTTTTTAGATACATCCATTTATAAAATTATATACAATTTTCTATTAAGAACAAACATACGAGGGCTGTCCAAAAAGTTCGTGGACAATCGCGTTTTTGTCATTTTAAACGGGTTTATATATGCATATTGTATACCAACATATTTTTCATAAAATTCCAAATCAGATTAAAGTAGTTTTGAATGTTTTCATTAGAATTAAACTTAAATTTTACTGTATTAAAGTGTCGCGAAAAGCGCGAACGGCCCATTGTCAAAATTGTCCAAACTTCGAGATTGAGTTTTCAGATAAGAATATTAACAGTATTTTTAATACAGGTAAAAACGTCAAAATATTCAACTGTGACGTAGTCAGAATTGTGAACGTCATTTTCATACGTCATTTTAAGCCGTTTTTAATTGAGCAGAGGATATTTCAAGGAGTTTACGGCAAGAACATGTCTTTGAAAACGCCAGAAAAAGCGACGTCGGCGGATCGCATGGAACAGCGCGCCATCATTAAATTCTGCGTAGACTCGGGGAAAACACCTATCGAAACAAAACAAATGATGGAGAACACAAAAAGGCATCGACACATATCAAGATCACTAGTCTACAAGTGGCACAAACGATTTTCGGATGGAGTTTGCGATTTAAAAGACGCTGAAAGAAGTGGAAGGCCTTTGCTTTGTGACGATAAAACGAAATCCCGCATTCATGACATTGTCATGAAGGACAGACGTCTGACGTTAAGAGAAGTCGCGTCAATAAGTGATGTTAGCAAATCTTCGGTTTTTAATATCCTCACTGAAGACTTCTGTATGAGTCCTGTTTGCGCAAGATGGGTGCCCAGACTTTTATCCGATGAGCACAAAAAAAGACGAATGCGGACAAGTAAGGCTTTCATACAGAATTTCAAGAGAGGAGGAGAGAAGTGGCTTGACAGAATCATTACTACGGACGAGACTTGGCTGCATCATTTTGATCCAGAAACAAAAACAGAATCCAGCATTTGGAAACATCGGGGTTCACCAGCACCGAAAAAGGCAAAGGTTGCGAAATCCGTGGGTAAACAAATGTACATATTCTTTGCTGATCGGCACGGAATGATTTTGGTCCATGCTGTACCCTCCGGTCAGACGGTGAATGCTGCATACTACTCCAAGGTAGAGAACTACCCATTTCATCACATTTAAATTGTAATTACAGATTTAAAAACGTCCATTTCGCTACATTTAGCATATCGTAATTCATAAATTTAATACTCGGACATTCTAATCTTAATTTTGATTTATTTAATTACTATATATATTAATAAACCCACATATTCTAAAGCCACATACAGTGTACCAAACGAAACATTGGTTTTATTTATTACAGGTGTTACGCCGCGACTTAGTTAAGACAATTAAGAAAAAACGCCCTGCCATGGCTGTGGACCTTGGAAATATCATCCTACACCAAGATAATGCACCTGCACATACGGCAGCTTCCACGTGTCTGGAAATCGAACTCCTAGGATTCAATCTTCTTGAACGACCGCCATACAGTCCGGATCTTGCTCCGATGGATTTTGCAATTTTTCCTTTCATCAAATCACAGCTAAGAGGAGTAAGATTTGAGAATTCTGATGAACTTAAATATGCTACTCGAACCATTGTATCTAAAATCGACAGTAAATGGTATTCGGGTGTGTTCGATTCATGGCTAAGAAGGTGTGAGAAGTGTTTGCAGTGCAAAGGTGACTACGTTGAAAAGTAACAGAAACCAACGCGCTACGTACGACGTTATAAAAACCTCGTGTAACTGACAGACTGGGCCGTGCGGCCTGTACAGGCAATGTTTTTGTAGTGATAACTACATTATGAGTATGTACATTGTTCTGAATTTTATACACATGCATTATTATAGTCTATATTAAAATATTTTAATACTTTTCTAAATATAGCGTCGTTATTTAAAATGAAATTACATGTGTCCACGAACTTTTTGGACAACCCTCGTATACTATTATTAAGTTTCCATTTATTCATACAGTACGTGAATTTATTACATTTCGATATATTTAGAATTCTTACACTTACCCTGGTGGTCGGCAAATGGATTGAGGAATCCCCGAGTTGAACAATGTAAGCAATGGAATTATTATAAAAACATTATGATGTGTAGCCATAGTTTGTGATGAGGAAGTTTATGATTGTCAATGTAGAGATATTGTGCACACTCACGCGCAGTCATTTGGTACTTGTGCTCACATTTTATGTTTTTGTGGCTGCATGCGTGCGTTTATTTTATCGAATTTACCACTTTGAATTTTAGTTTAGTTTAATCTCGTAGGCAGCGTAGTTTTAGATTATAGAATGGAAAATATTTTTGTGTAATATTATAGTACAGAGGCGCCTGGCTTAATCGTACACAATATTGTGTTTTATGTGTTTCGAATGGCAAGAATCATGGACAAGGAATTATTTGGTGTCCGTAGGTTTATAAAATATATTGGTAATTATTTACCTCTTTGCATGACCATAAGAGTAAACTTAGAAGTACGCCTACTACAACAAAGGGACTACCAAAATCACTAGTTACACTTGGAATCACAAAGCCACATGTCATGGCAGATATGAACTACTACAGACAAAAAAAACCCCGGAAAAATATGTTTTCCCATTCGTTTAAACTCACAACCCATAGAATCAAGAGTTTTCCGAATAATAAAATGCAACCTTCCACGTTTAGAACTTGATCAAAATGAATGAAGTCGTAAACAAATTTCAGATTATCAAAAATTATATATAAGAGCCAATTTAGTGTTGAATTAAAACCTTTCATACAAAATTCATGGAAAAGACCTCTGGACGATTGTTTTATCATTTGAACTAAACAAACAACGAATAACATAAAAAAATTACAATATTTGTAATACAATCCTGCAAAAAATGTATATCATTAACTGGTAAAAATTTTTTTTCTGGAAAAAAAATGACACCTTGCATAATTGACAAATGATCTATTGAGATATGATCAGAAGTCATATTTTCTTCTTGATTCTCAATAATAATTAAGTTAAATTTGATAATAATAAATGATTCAAATTAAATGTTTAATCTTAAATCATTTCTTGATTGTTGTTTTCTCTTAAAGGGGCATGGTCACAAATTTGGTCAAATACTATTTTTCCGATTTTACTGATTGCAATGCTTCAGTAAGGCATTTCTAATAGGCAACCAAAATTTGAGTGTCATTTGTTGAGTTATAAGCGAGTTACAGAGCTTACAATTTTTTGCTATGTAAACAAATCTTTTGTAGAATATATAGCTATCCGAAATTGCAAACTTCATGATTTTATGAACACCCCTGCGAATGGTATTGTCATTTAAATTTTAGACCACGTGGTTTTATTTGACCCTTTCAGTTTCGCAGTAAAATTCGTGCCTCGTGTTTATAGTCTATTTTATAGAATCTAGGTACTTGTTGTGAAATATAAATTCTAGACGTATATTGATTTTAAACTTTATCTTCTGGTGGATAATATGTGTTCTAGAAATAAATGTGACAATACAAAAAATAGTTTTTTTTTCTGCTGTTGCAACAATTAACATGCGTAGTAAAGATCCCCCCTAGGAATTAATTTTCGATCCGCGCCTGATCTAGTAATTAATAACATCAATAGTGAAAGAGACTATACTATTTTATGCAGAATGTTCCTTGAAAATAGCTCGATATACAAAGTTTTTATGCAAAACATTCACCCATTATTTTTTTAAAAACATAGTATTGCACACCACATGCATCAAACATGGCTATGGTTTTATTTAGCAACCCAATGTTTATATTTTCAACGACTCTACACGTGGTTGAACACGAACGATAACTCTGTTCTGAATATCATCGTTTGATTTAAATAACTGCTAGATGGTGAAATAAGACATACATCTTAATAGATTTTGATGTTTTAAAATAAATCAAAGTAGGATATGATATGAAAATTGACCAGTACTTACGTATTTTGAGAATATTATCCGAACACTTATACTTCCGCTCGAAATTTCACAGGAACTTAACAAATCTCGGTGAAGTCTCGTGAACTTTCATTCGAGCACTTCTGGATGTATCACATACTTAGCAACGATAAAGAAAACATTCCGAACACATTCGCAGGGGTGATGAAGGATGGGAAACTTGGCTTTTTCTTTTTAATAGACTTGACTGAACAATTATAGCAGACTCTGATGATATAAAGATTATATAAAGCTTTAAAATCAATTTATAACCATTAACCCCTCATGTTCAACAATAAGTGTTTGTTAAGGTTTGCAGAAAATAAATTAATAAAGTAGTTTTCTTTAACAAACCGGCTGTGGAATCAGTTTTAAGTTTATGAAATGGACACATTTACTTTTGCACATCTGTCAAAATGTTCACTGCAAGGGGTGTTTCTAGTGCTAATATCGTTTATTTGTTGACGATGGACGCGCATGCAGGCGGTAAGTTGTTTTCCGATTTGGCTGATGTATTCTTCTCCATAGTTGTTGCAAGTTATACAGTATAGAATGCTTTAAGATTTACAAGATATATTTTCGTTCACATAAATTTTTTTTTACACATTTAAAAGAGATTGAAGTTCATACCTTTAGATAGAGACACGTGCCACACTTCGAATCTTCACATTTTGAAACAGCAGACTTTTCTGGTGTTGAATTAGTTTTGTTGTCGTTAATATTTACTACAATTTTGGTGGTTGTCCTTGCCTATCGAGTAGACTTGTGAATTAGTTGTTTGTAAGCTATAGAATAGAAGCTATCGAGATTCTATATACTGGAACTGTACATCATAAAATTGCCGTTGTAAGCAAATCAAATTGCGCGAATTATTGATGATTTTGTTAATCTTCTAAAGTAAATTACACCTGATACTTTAATATTATTTACCATTCGTCATATATATACTTATTATATTATAATTTTTCCATATAACAGTACTTTGTTATAAGTCAGAAATAAAAGTTAGTGAGTCATATTTATGGATAATTTTTTTGTGTGATATGCAGAATCGGGTTTTGAAGCTCAAAATATTTGAAATTATTTAGTTTTCTGTTAATAAAAGTTCCAGAAAATGCAATGTTCGTGAAAAGCTTTATGCGTTTTAATGACATTCAAAACGTTTTAAAAGTATACAGATACCGTTGCAGTGTTATTTCGAGCATAACCGTAAGTTTATATAACCTCTCTTTCAGCAATAGGCACCAACAGCGCTAACCACTCAGTCATTTAAGCAAGTCAACAATGAGATATACAATGAATTAAAGCGTTTTTATGCAATGAATCTCGATTCGACTATTTTACTATAGGGAAAATTGATTTCGCATGTTGAGTTTTCCATTATAAATTGCTTTGAAATAATCTTAATTAGCATCACTTTCCCAAATGTCCAAGTTTTATTTACAAGGACGGATTGATACATATACAGCTGTATTTATAGTTCTTGAAACAAGTGTTTACAACAATTTTCATAGAATTTTATACCACTTCCCGTTTTTCTATTTGCAAGACACATGCATCATGTTTTTACGAAGATTATTATTATATTATCCTTATATCGGGGTCTGACAAATATCAGAAATGTAATGAGTTTTGACTCAGCAGCCAAACAATCGTTATGATACCAATTTATATTATTCAGGGTGCTGTTTGTTTTCATTAACGTAAGTGGAGATAATTCTTTAATGACACCGTGTAAGATGAATGAAGACGTTAACGTTTTCAGTCAACATTACTCAATTTAACCTGGTGGCTTCATGTAATGTTAGTTACATATAAATATTATTCAGTATCATCAGTAAGGAGAATATCGAATGAATTAATAGTATTATTTTTGCAAATCAGTTTTTATTCTAAACGTAACAACATTCAATATAATCAAATCGCCAAATTATTGTTCAAACGTTTAATATATTGTATGAAAATAATGCAATGTTGTGAACAGATAAAGTCCTGGTAATCTGCCCGTAGAAAGAGATTTCTCCGTGACGAATTGTTAAAATCTAAGAATAGCCGTTAGGAACTCTTCAGATGAAACCATAATTAACAATGAGGAAGTTTTTTAACTCTCAATAAGGAAGTTTTTACGTCAATGACTGCATGATCACTCAAAATTATTGAAGTTGAAGTTCAAAAAGATATCATATTATATGTAACACTATGTTAGCATACTATTGACTTAGTTTAAATTGAATTATCGATATAAAAATCATAAACTTGATCCTAAAGATTATTTGTCATTTAATCAATAAAGCTCAATAAAGTTTTGAATTTTGTTATAAACGCTAGTGTGTAATGTCTTGTCACAGTCATGGAAATTATGGGACATATAAGGCTTTTTAAACATTACATTATGGGATGGTCATTCAAGACAAAAGCAACCCTTTTTTGTTTTATCGCTTTTTGTTTTATAGAAAAATGTTTCCAGATGTGTTACCTTTTAAAGAGATACACTGTAGCGATTATTCATTTAATATATTTGTGAAATTTAAAAGAACAAAATAAGGGAAGACAATCATTGATCAAAAGTTAGGTAAATACACTAAAGTGAAAGTCCAGCCAAAATGAATTAGTTGTAACATTTGTTATATGTTGGAAAGTGAGAACATATAGATGTGAAGCAAAAATGGATAGGATGTGAAACAAAATATCATGTAACCTCACTGTATTTGAATTCAACGTTTACCCTCATCCTCCCTTATTTGCAAAAGATAAATAATCACAAATGCATTGCTTTTTTATATCTGTCTGCATGCGCTCCAAACTTTGTTCCCATTGGCATACACTGTAGTATTGAATCATGATTTTTTTAAGTATACACTCTCATAACTGCAGCGGTGTGTGCATACGAATTGAATAACGCGCGTGTATGCACACACCGCTGCAGTTATGAGAGTGCATACTTCAAAAAATCATGATTTAATGCTTATACTTACATTTATTAACTTTTTACCTTGTCTTCAAATGTGATTCATACCTTAAAATTCCTATCTTATCCTAAGGGTAAGTTAATATTAATGGAAGAGCCACAGTAACAGCCACAAGCGTGAACTTTGATTTTCGCTTGTGACGTTGCAGTTTACAGCGTTCAACGTTTGTGACGTCATAATAAAACTCGTCAATTTGACCTTTGACTACTTGTTGCATTTAGAGGCATTTGAAGATCACAGAATTTAATGGAAAAACACAGTAGAATGTAAATATAGCAAAATATGCAACAAATGTTTTTCATATGTTAAACATATGTTTAACATACGTTTCTTCACATATGTGAAACGTATAAAAACACCCCGTATGTTTCACATATGTATTTAAACATATGTTTTACATATGTTTTGCGTATGTTTAACATATGTTTTTTATTTCCATATGTTTAGCCGTGTGGCTAACCATATATATCATATGATAAAATCTACCCATTTATATGTACTAAGGAATAACATAAAATCCCATTAAGGAAAAAGTCTTTTCTGGTTTTCGACTTGTCCAATGTAAATTTGATAAATTGTTCATTAAATCAAGATGAAAGGAAATTTAAAATGTATATTTTTCTTTCTTTTTTACTATCATACAACTTGGCATAGAAAAAGTAATCAATGTTTAGAATATAACAAGGACTATATTTTTGGCGGAATATTGGCGTAGGAAAATATCACATGTTTCGCAATTCAGAATTGCTGCGGATTAATGAGTCTGTTTTAGCATTTTAAAAACAATAACATTAATGTTGGATTTTTTTTAATAATGTGAACTAATGATATGATACTTGGGTTTCAGAATATGTCTTTAAAATATGATTTGCCTATCAAATTATATTTTTACAAGCTTTTTAAACCGCCCATTCTATACATTGATTTTTGTGAAAAAATCACTAAAATCAGTTTTTCTCTCTTATTAAACATTTAATATATTAGCTTTACTGTCAATTTATATCTTTATATAAATTTTTTATAATACATAAAAATCAGGAATATTTTATTATTTGAAGCATTTCTTCAAAATTCAAGAAAATTAGAGGAAATGCGGGCTAAGCAATATCAATTTTAGTATATATATTTATTCCAATTTAGTAGTGTAAGCTGATAGACATTCTGATATTTTATCATTTCATTGAAGAATAGAATCTCCAAATCTTAAACAAATGTCTACAGAACTACAAAGAGCTAAACTTATTTTTATCATCCTTTACGTTGAGGAAATAGGTAGTGACCTTGACCTGACCTTTATGCGAAAACAAAAAGGTTAAATTTGATTAAACTGATAGAATTATTTGGTAATATAATCCGTTTGACTGTGTCAAAATGTCATGAATTTCTTATTATAGGAAGTATGTTTGATAACGAGAAGACTCCTTCCTTAACTTACAGGACTGCCGATTTCTCTGATAAATAAGCATGTCAATGGCGTCGGTAGCCGAGTAGTCAAGGTGCAGGACTCATGACCGAAATGTTGTGGGTTCGAATCCTGGCCGCGGCAGGTCGACGTTGTGTCCTTGGGAAAGGCACTTTACGTGAATTTCATCACTCCACCCAAGTGTAAAATGGGTACCTGGCTATAGACAGTGAAAGATATTGTCAGAATGTGTTTGAGCGCCTTAACGGCTGCCGCACTGAGAAGGCTCTGGAATGTTATAAGGTCTGCTGGGGTAATAATTGTAAAAGCGCTTTGAGAATGCATCAGCATTACAAAAGCGCTATAAACAAATTGCAATTATTATTATAATTACAAATAAAGTATCCTGTAAAAGAAATCATGTCCAGTTACCATGATTACACATGGAATTCATTCCTGCTGACAGCCACTGAAATATCTCTTTCATATACATGTTTCAATACCCAAAAATATTTTTTTAAAAAATCATCTCCATTTCCATAACAGTTTTTCAAAGTAAAAATTCTTCATGCAAGTGATATGGAACCATGATAATACTGTGGTATTATCTGACATTTGTAAATTATATCAGAGAAGCATTGAACTAGTTGTATATTCTCATGTTTGACCAATGTATCATTTACATGATGGTCAGGGATCAGAATAGGAATGGAGCGGAGCCCCCTGAATATCTAGTAGGCAGGTGCTCTTCCACCCATGCAAGCTATCAGATGCTGGAAATAAAGCTAGTCTGACCACCACATTCCTGTTTATTAAAAAAATATCTACATCCCCAGAAATTAATTTCTTTAATCTTTGACAAGACTTCCATCTTTTAACAAGTGCTGTCATCAACGATCTTGAAAACTGAGGATTGAATTGTCTCCCTTGGTTAAGGAAGATGTAGGACATTGACCTTGATTCAAAAGGATAAGGGGGAGTCAACTGAATAATCTTTTATTTAGTGAGAATTAATATTTATATTATAATAATTCTCCAATGAAAAAATATTAAAGTTTGGGAAATAATTCTTCTTTCATCAATGAGTGAGTGACTGTTGACAGGAAAATACACTAATAAAGAATTTAATCTATGAGGATTGAATAATTTAATCTAAATTTAGATCATAATCTTTTATAAAATAAAGTCCTGTTTGTGTCTCCACAATGGCCTGTGTAATTCTGTGGTGTTGACTCCCGCATTGTGACAATCTACAGAGGGGGAAGTCATTGTGTCACGTTAGGTCCTGAACAGGATCCGGTCAAGAGCCTCCCTCTTCTGATTCTACGTGGCAATACACAGGGATTCCGAGAACACACTAAACATGTCAATGGCAGCTAGTGGGGCATTTCAAAGACACGTACTATAATTATACACCCTTTACCCAACCCAAAAAATATTCTGAGGAGTTGGTGGGTGTATAGGCATATATACATAGATTATTAGAGTATGTCAGGTATGTGTATACATCACATACGTCATAGATGTATAATGTAAGTAACGGTACAAAAGTCTGCTCTACCCCCCCCCCCCCCTCTTTTTTTTTTAACTTTCTTCTAGAGACTTTGGTATTACCCGCCCGCTGCATAATCAGATAATTACTATTTATAGTACTTTACAGCCACACCCTAACTGGTATAAACAATATCCTACAAAATGCAACAGGCAACACTACCTGCAAAATAAACATAATAAAAAATGCTATGTATGGTTAAACACGCTCCTGCCCATAAAAGTAGGTCACACGTGTAAGATTGCGTAACTATATAATGACATTATGAATGCGAGTGTAATTATGGTTCCCAAGGACACTTTCCGACAGACACACTGATCAGGGTGTGTGCGGGAACTATATGGGTTTGGATCATGTCTTCGGCCAACTTTGGATTGTCATAAAAACTACGAAATCAGAGCAAAATCACACCGTAAAATGATAAGCATCAGACATTACATAAACCGCCGGCGAGATAGAACAGCTTATACAACATTATTTTTAAATAAACTTACTAGTAGCAAGACTAGAATCCACTGATAAGCGAGTGCACAAATGATATTAACATGTTTTTCTATTTCCAAGCATTTTTCTCGGCGGCTTTAAGTTAACCCATACACAGCTCTTGAAAACTCCCTCGGCCAGATTTCTTCATTCATGAGCTTTTCCATGTTTACTTCACATGCTTTGACAGTGAAAATAATCAGGCGTCACGTGTGTCGGCTCATTTACGCAAAGTCCGGCCGAAATGGGGTCACAACTTGTGTAAGTCTATTGACAAGCTAATGACACAATAATATGTATGGAAGCTCGGTAACGTCTAATCTCGGCGAGATTCGTCGACAACTTGACTGACTCCCGGATCATCATTATCAATATTTCAACAAGCGACCGTTCGAAGTTAGCAGAATGATTGTACTGAGATTAGATCTTAATCGAAATCTATCGATATTATAAAAGAAATTGAAAATATACCGACGGTACCTTTTTAAAAAAATCTTTTTTGAAACAAAGGCAAGTTTTGAATTTTCTGTTAAAATCAATTCAAGATTATTAAAAATATTTTTCGAATAACAAAATATTTCTAGACATTAGGATAAGCCTTTTTTTAATGCGCGGATCTAGAAGGAGGGGGAGGGGAGATTTGATTAATATATCCTCCTTCCCCCCAAAAAGCGGGTGACTGATGTACCTAACGTGTTTAGAAATATTCATTTAAATGTAATTTTCTAGGCAAAATTGTTAATTTAAAACTGTGTATGTTTTTAATTTAAGACTATTTTGGATATCCATTTGCCATCTGATTCCTGTTCTGACATCTGTCTACCGATAAAATAAGTTATATTACATGGGTGCATATTTTCATAGGCTGTTAGTAAATCTACATCATCTAGAATAGACTTCATGCGCCGGTGCTCCAACTTCGTTCACCACATAGTGATCGGTCTCACCGAAAAACCTTTTTGGTAATTCGGTCGTCTTCCATTGCCATAAGACGGTTCCAAAGTCAAACCATATTTGTTTTGTGTCTTGCGCTTGAAGTTGTCCATCCATCCACATTCGTCTCGAACTGCCAGGAGGGGTGTCATTCGATGGACTCCTAGGACGTATCGAACTGCGCGGTCCTGTACCATGTCGATCTAGTGCGATGTTTGGTGTCCCCATACTCCGATACATTAGTCGATTATTGGAGTGACACAATTGTGAAAAAAAATTTCGTACGTATTAAAACCGATATCTTTTAAATGATGTATTTTTAAGATAATTGAACCCAAAGCTCGTCCTCCAGATTTAACCAGATTTTCCGTGTTGGTTTTAAAATCTCTATTTTCGTCAAAGATGACTCCTAGGTATTTGTAAGAGGGTACATAATCGAGAGAATTATTTCCTTATTGAAAGGTAACCAGGCTTTGTTTCATTTTACGCTTTCTGAAGTGTATAACTCATGATTTGTTGATGTTTATTTGGAGGTTCCAGTTGTTGGCCATTCTGTCACCAAGTCAAGAATTGTTTGTATATCAATTTATATATAAATGCTTATACAAAGCTCGAAAAAAAAAAGTCTGTCGAATCTTACCAGCTTATTTTTTAGCCAAAATAAAATTTTATATTTTTCCAACTTTAATTTTTGAATTTCTAACTTTAACCTTGGAATTTCCAATTTTAATCTCTTGTTGTTATTACGATTAGTTTTTCAATTTTAGACGAATTTCTACTGATAATTACAATATGTAAGTGATCTTTATTAAAGCCATATGTATGTAGATACAAAATCCAAGGCTTTATTTTGATCTTCATTAAATTGTCTCTTAGTGTGGTTCTTTCTAATCCTGCATTTAATTAACGACACTTTCTTGTTTTAATATTAAATTTTAATATTTCAATTACTGAATGCATTAAACGTTTCAATCTTTGAAATACATTAAGATGAAAACCTCTAGTTCAGGCATATACAACAGCAAACTTTATGCCCAGTTTTTCTGTCATATATAATGTATACTTTTATTTTTACAAGAAATATACTCAAACAAAAAAGTTGGAAAATCCAAGAATAAAGATGGAAAAATTAACTTTAAAGTTGATTAGTTGTAAATTCCAAGATTAAAGTTAGAAAGAAAAAATACAGTATGGCACTAATACGCTTCCGTAGTTACGGTATAACTAAAACATTTTTTTTTATTTATTTATTTTGTTCACCCATGCTAATGTTATTGTCATTCAAATTTTAGACTACGTGGTTTTATTTGACCCTTTCAATTTCGCAGTAAAAATCGTACCTCGTGTATATAGTCTATTTCACAGTATCTAGGTTCTTGTAGATTTATTGATTTTAAACTTTATCTTCATTAATTGGTGAATAAAATGTGTTCTAGAAATAAATGAGACTATACAAAAATTAGTTTATGTCTGCTGTTGCAACAACTTACATGCTTAAAAGAGATCCCTCCTGAGGATTAATTTTCGATCCGCGCCTGACCTAGTTATAACATCAATAGTGAAACAGACTATACCATTTTATGCAGAATGTTCCTTGAAAATAGCTTGATAAGCTAAGTTTTAATGCAAAACAGACACCCATTATTTTTTTTAAAAACATGGCATTG
This sequence comes from Magallana gigas, assembly GCF_902806645.1. Classification (NCBI taxonomy): domain Eukaryota; kingdom Metazoa; phylum Mollusca; class Bivalvia; order Ostreida; family Ostreidae; genus Magallana; species Magallana gigas. The sequence goes on from NC_047564.1 coordinate 56,775,350, forward strand.
TACACCACAAGCATCAAACATGGCTATGATTTTATTAAGCAATCCAAAGTTTATATTTTCATCCACTCTACACGTGGTTAAACACGAACGATAACTCTGTTCTGAATATTGTCGTTTAATATAAATAACTGCTGGATGGTGAAATAAGACATACATCTTAAAAGCATTCCCGTTTTAACATAAATCAAAGTAGGATATCATATGAAAAACGTCCAGTACTTACGTATTTTGAGAATATTATCCGAACACTTATACTTCCGCTCGAAATTTCACAGGAACTGAACAAATCTCGGTGAAGTCTCGTGAACTTTCATTCGAGCACCTCTGGATTTACTACGTACTTAGCAACGATAAAGAAAACATTCCGAACACATTCGCAGGGGTGTTGTTGATATTTATAACACCCGCTAAGACAATATCAAATCCCAACTCGGCTGACCGTCTTTTTAAGGAACAAGCAGCTTTAACTTATACATTTTCAATCATAACAATTCTATTATTACCTTATCAAATTACCTTCCCGAATTTTACACCCGGAAGATTCAAACAAAAAAACCCACAAAAAACCCATGGGAAACCGGAAAGAATCAGGAACAGAAGAAGATATTTTTTCAGGTAAACTGTTTCATTCCTGAATGCGTTTTCTTCCTAAAAATACTTTTAAAGAAAAGGATAATATTATTCGAGGAAATTCGGTTTGCTAATTGTTCAGAAACGGTATTTTTCATAATCCAATATCCTTCTAAGTGCTTGACTTCTTACAGTTATTGTCAATTTAGGTCGCTTGTATTTTCTTGCAAACACACAACATTATATACAAAAAGTTGGTCTATGAGGGTATCGACGATCTTCACTCTGCAGTTGCTGCTTTCTATTAGACAGGTTTGGGATCAATCGCCCAAATAGGATATAATAGCCCGTTTGGGATATAATATAATTGAATCTCTTCAACAATTGCACATAAGATAAAAAAAGCTTTATGAATATCAATCGTTTTATTTCTAAAAAGATAATACAAATAGAGGCAATGGATAGCATGACAAAATAGCAGGTTTAAAATGAACACGTACATCGAAATATACCAAAATGCTGGAGGATTAGAAATACTGACTTCTAAAGGAGTTAGTTAAACATTTTCACCGGGATGAACAAATGGCTTCTACATGTATTTACAAATTAAGTACATTGAAAAACATGAATACAATGTTGAAAGGTAAAGATTATCAGATGAAATGATCTTTAAAAATCAACTCCACTTTAAAATGATGAAAAAAAACCAATTTTCATTTCAATATTAAACATAGGTAACAAAAAATTACAGCGCTAACCGAGACGACGCATATGAAATACCGTATGAAAATCTTAGATTATGATATAGATCATAATGTAAAGTCACCTAATCTTAATAATCAATACGATATATTTAATGTGATTAGTTTCATTCAAAAAATGTTACCCGACGGAATAATTAATAATTTATACATCGATAGTTATATTAACCTTGCACATCTGAATCATTAATTACTGCAATGTGTAGTAAGCTACAATAGTATAGCATATTTAAAATTGCTCTAAAATCTTAAACCTGCCTAAGAATCTGAATAATCAAGATCACACTCTGTATCTAAAGCTACCACTGTACTTTAAATACATAGTTAAATCAAACGTTCAGCTGTGAATAAGGTAGACAATTGTTTACTAAGATATGTATTAAACCTGCTTCAAAAACTTTAAACTGCTAAAAAAACCCCTGAATCTTCTCCAGCATCTGAAACCAATGGCTCATATTAAGCATCCAAGCGGTTATTTAGGATATTGAGTCATCAGTAATTTTGTGAAAATGGAACCAATAATGAATTATAAATAAAGCCATGTGGGTATATCTCTCTAACTATTTTTAGAATCGGTAGGACAACAAAGAAGTGCCTCTAAGCAAAATAGTCCCTATACTTGCAGAGTGTATATACATTTATTGGGACATTTTAAATCAGAATGCTTAACACATGTCAAAAAAGAGGATTTGCAATTTCAAAAACAAGTGTCAAAATTAATTTATCATTTGAAGAAAAGAATTGAAATTGTTTGATGTACACCATTTCCAAAACTGAGAAATTCCCTACTTTTACTTTCATTTTCAGAGTTTTTCAATACAGACGCATTTTGCCGGAAAACGAATCTGACTTCACACCACGAAATTTTAACAGGGAAGAGACAATTTGATGAGCTTTCATTCAAGAGGTCCCTCGTTGCTGAACGAAAATTAGGGCCGGAGCTATGAACCATAACGTTAACATTACCGCCTATGGAAAATGCATTAGTGGACTATACCCATGTAAGAACATTTGCTTAAAAAAAACCATTTTAACCGATAAACAATGAATTTATGGCAGAAACAATCGATGGTACATTTTTTAAAAGAAAAAACTCGTAAAAACGAGATATTATCTCATTAAAAACGAGATTTTTTTTTAGGTTAAAACGACTTTTTGTCTCTGTAAAACGAGATACTATCTCGATAAAACGACATATTATCTCAAGAAAACGAGATATTTTCTGGACTTTCTATTTCGGTAAGAAGATATATCATCTCGTAAAAGCGACATATTATCTCGTGAAAACGAGATTTTATCTTGAAAAGAAAACCCCTATTACTTATCGAATTTTATTGTTGATCTTTCGTTTTGTAATAATGAATAAGACACCAACACCCCAATAAACTCAACTGTAATAAAACTTTAATTTACTAATGCCGGGAAATTAAGTCGTTTTCACTAAATGATATGTCGTTTTAACGAAATAATAAGTCGTTTTCACGATAATATGAGATAATATGTTGTTTTCATAACGAGATAGTATATTAATTAACACTGAATTTATGGCAGAAACGGTCTTATATTTAGGACAGTCCTTAGTCGTTTTCACAAGATTAAATGTCGTTTTTACGAGGTAATATTTAATTTTCAAGAGATACTATTTTTATTTCACGAGATATTATGATGATGAGCAATTCACGAGATAGTATCTCGTTTTATTAGATTTTTTTGTCCATATTCTTCGAAAAAAAAGTTGTGTCTAAAATATACCACATTAGAAATTTGCATTTTTACGTTTACACCAAGGGGAGATCAGCGGTTTTTTAAATATAGTATGTATCATACTATTGGTTTAATAACTCTTATTGTGTTTGTCTGGGATCTCCCTAATAGTGATGTAGTTTATTTATAGTTAGTTTCTATGATTTTCACTAATAAATGACAATATTCGTCAATGGCAATTTCCTTATTTTAAAGAATTAAAAATCAATAAGCTGCTTATTAAAAATAGAACAGGACTGGGAGGTTTTTAAATGATATACTACTTAGATAAATGAATGGGCATACAATGGTTTAGTTGTTTCGTCAAAGAATTAATACTACTATATTATCCATGGTTGCAGCGCCAAAAAGCCCGGATTACAAACTTTGAGAAAGTATTGAAGGAAACCTACAAAGACATAAAATACCAGATTGTGTTACATAGTTAATACAATTATTTCAGCAAATGTTAGGATTTGAAACAACAATAGGACATCCCATTTTTCATCTTGTCAAAATACCACTTTTCCAATATAATTTAAAGTTTCTTTTCGAGTAGGTTAAAGAAATATTTCCTCTCTCAGCATTCGTATATCTGATCATGATTATGCAAAACTACTTGTTCTGACCCTATTTGTTTATTTGCTTAAAATCATAATGTTCATAGATGAACAATTGATATGTTTTCTTTATGGAGGAATCCTTGACTTACTTTTGTTCTTTGTGGTCAAAGCATCTCTAAATGCAAAGACGTAATGATGTCGATGAAATTTAATTTGATAATTTTGATTTGTTCCGCTGCCATTATCAGGATTTTACAGAAAATCCTAAACTCTGATATTTATGCAATGTAAAAGTGAAGTGCTTCTTTTCTTGTCAGCTCATGCATGCTTGGGGACACCGGGTCAAGGTAACAATTTTGCATTCTGTTTGTTTGAGCAATACAGCTTCAGGTAAACTAAATATAATTGTTTCAAAAGATGAACTAATACACGCCTCAGTACGTTGTAGTTCAGTTCGAACTGGGATATTTTCTCTTCCTGAAAACTTTTTCTTCTTTAACTTTTAAACATAGTAGATGGTTGATGTAAAACAATCTTGAACTACTTGCACTTCTAAAGCCGTCTTTTATATTAGTAGTATAATATACATGCGGACGATAAATAGTAGTGTTAAATTTAAAACAACTTGTGGAAATGTGTTTAAAATTTCCATAACATCCCTCCCCGCCCGAAATAATCTTAAAAAGATCTTAGAATTTTCTTTTCACAAACTCATCACAGGTTTCATTGCTTCAGGGGCGGTGGGTGGCAATGGGATGGCGCATGGGCTTATGTTTACAGACTTACACAACAAATATCAACGAAACTTTGTACAAACATTTTCAATAAATATTCTAAAAAATCAAACAAAGAGCGAGTTTATTTTTTCAAGTGAAAAATAGTGCAATTTAAAGGATTGAGTATTTATCTCTCCATATTTAATCGTAATCAATAATGTATAATTTCAATAGAAAAGTCTTTAATTGAAATGAATTGAAAGGTTTTCAGATCCCATATGGTAAATAGCCGTAATTGTAAGGATTTACTTAGCTGACAATTGCATTAAAGTTCAATCCATCTCCGAGCCATGATGGTGCCTAAGGCAAGTGCTAATCTCCAGTTTTTGCGCTGCTAAGCGGATGAGAGTCGCTGGAAAGAACACCTGTCCATCCCAGGTTAACTCCCAGCGTTTGCCGGTAATGATGTTTAGCTGGATGAACTGGGACAATATAGATAAAGTGTCTTGCCTAACAACACTAATCACAACATCACGTGACCACATTGGAGCTTTAACCATCGACTTTGGGTTACTAACCTAACACATATGACCACAGAGCCATTTGATCTTACAATATCATTGAAACTATACTTCTATAATAATCAATTAGAATCAATATGTTTAATGAGTTCTACTCTTGGATCAAATATTATACCTTTAATATTATTTGATGAGGATTGTAGATATTTGGATTAAACTACCAGCAGCGCTACACAAGAGCAACATCAGAAAGGGCAGTTGCAATGTATTTGTGAAACCATCGCCGTTGCTGAAAGTAAAAAAAAAAAAATAAAGTAAAAATATTGAGGATATGAATGATGTTTCCTTTGTACCTATCAAGATATTCATGCATCACATCGTCCACCTAATTTCTCAATGAAACCTATATATAGTAAAGGGGATGGAAAAAAATATTTTTATTTTCATTTCACTCTTTATTTTATTCAGATTTCTCTCATTAAAGAATGTCATAAAATGGGACACTTTATTTTTCAATGGTCCTGCCTATAAATAGTTAGACTATATTAACTAAATTCTAATGACTAAGAAGGGTGTGTGATGTTGTGAGATGTACTTTCTATCGAAATATACAATACAATCAAGTGTCATTTTATATAACGTTAAAGTATTTAGTTTATAATTGGTTTTGTCCTCATCAATATCGACAGGTGCCTCTTACCACCTTGCATTGTAAAAGATATATTTTACGATTTAAAGCATCTTAAGAAACTGAATATAATATGAAGCGACTGCTGATAGGATGAACAGTTGGGTTTCGTTCTAAGATGAAACTTATTTATAGTGATAGGATAAAAATTACTTAAGAGTCATATTTTTAAACTCTTTTCTTTCAAAGCCAACACATATAAATTGGTAAGCTTGTACATCAAGTAATAGACCCTCCTTCCCTTGACGTTTCCTCTAATATTCAGCAAAATTTATTTGATAAGATGTACTGTTTTATAGTACTCATTTGAAATATTTGGTGATGGGAATATTGATGCTATTTAACATAGTTGGGCATCTACAACTGCAATTTGAAGACGTTATTTCAAGGCGAATAGCTTATACGCGTAGGAAAAGACATGTAAAATTGTTTGAGAGAACGGACAAACAAATTATTGTTTTAAAATGGAACTGTAAGCAAGATGTAACCATAAATCGGTTTTCAAAAGATATTTATCTGTTGCAAGGATTTATATCCTTTAAGCTGAAATTTTCAAAGTGACAAATAATCCAAGACGAGATTGAATAGGCAACAAAGCGAAGGCAAACAACCATGCAAGGATAAAAAATTATATTTAAAGCAAAAAACGCTTTGTGAAACATAAGGAATTTAAGTTATTAAGCAGAGTTGATCGTAAAATTGTGAACTAATGTCAACAATAAATGTTTTAAACTTTGAAAAAAGATGTACATTGTTTACAATATTTATTTGATAATACACGGTGTGTGTCGTGATCTTTCATGACTTGTTATCTCATTTACTCGAACCACTTCTAATTTTCCTACTTATCGTTGCCTATTTACATAAATTATGCCTCTTGTAACATGATACATTTTTTTGAGAAAAAAAAGAATTGAACTTGAAGGTTATTGTATATTTAAAAAGGAAGTTAAATGACACGGAAATATTACCTACCCATACCTAGCTATACAAGGACGAGAAGACGCCAGGAATTATGCCCAACAAGATTTTTCTTGGCATGCTGGATCTATTCGAGGTAATATATTTGTTTTAAATTTTTAATCCGAGGACTGAAAGTTGCAACAAAATACTTTATCTATATTCAAGTGTGATATTTAAGAGTGATATTTACACACACACACACACACACACCCATATATATATATATATATATATATATATATATATATATATATATATATATATATATATATATATACATATATATCTTATAAAATTGGAGAGTTTTCCTTACTGTATGAAGTGAATATAGAAAAGGAAAAGGCATTCAGGCAACGTCGCTCATCTAAGCTTTCAGAGTTTTGACATAACAATATTCATTTGCTTCATTTATATGTAACTAGCTTAAATATAAAAAAAAATATTGCAATGGTATGTCGAAGTATCACCCTATTTTAAACATTATCTACCTCAAATCATTGGAATGATTTTTTGTTCTTGCTTCTTCTTGCTTCTTGTTTCATTTCAATAAAAATCTGGAAAGCAAAAATGTTCCTGGTTCGTTGGGACATAATTTTATTGGTAGCAAGTTTGTGATAATGGTAATGAATATTAAACAAATGCTTGTATATACGTTCGTGAGGGTATAAATTCAGGAGTTTAACATTTAACAGTTTAACAGTAGTGTAACAAGAGTCACCGACAAACGTCACGAATATTTGTCCCCCACGATCAATGAATGATGATACACAGTATGTTCTCTTGTCTTTTTATAAATTATTCATATCTCTTAATATTAAAAGTACATGATCAAGATTTTGGTCAAATTCAATTTTACTATATTTTTTTAAAATTATTAACAATGCTTTAGGAATGTATTTCTATTATTTTTTATAATGAACATGTGAAATTTGAGAGTCAGACGTAGAGATATGAGCAAGATACAAGGCTCACAATTCTTTGTCATGTAAACAAGGCTCGTGTCCTGTTTTTGTTTACGTAGGTTCAATATACTAGTAAAAATCTTTTTCAAGCTGATTTGTCTATCTTCTTATTCATTTTAAGCATAAATAAACCGTTCCTAACGGTTAACCCGTTCATTTTATGTCTTAAACTTGAATTTTTACTTAAATATTCAAAATATAAACAAAAGTTATGTTCACATAGCAAAGAGTTGTAAAATCTGTAACTGTAACTTATAACTCAACGAATGATAATCATATTTTGGTTGTCTATTAAAAATGCCTTACTAAAGCATTGTTAACATTAAAATTAAACAAATAATTTTTTGACCAAAATTGAGACCATTCCCAGAGATAACTCTTCGATGTTAATTGAGTTTATGTATATGTTTCAGTTTATTTCTCGCTATGCTTATAAATTGTGTGTGTTTTTGGGAGTTGATTTTAATCAACTCTCCTATGCAGTTACTCAGACAAACCGAAAGTGAAACAGTGTTTGGACATCAGCACAAGCCATTGCTGCTGACAAGACTTAGTTCTTGAAAATAATTGATAAATTCGATGTAATGTATGCTAAAGCATTCTTCTGCAAGGAATCTTATTTCTAAATACCTTGCAAATATTCAGATTTTAAATGGTACGAACAATTTAATTATTTTTTTAGTCGTATGTATTCCTACGCCAGAGATCAATGTAGTCTCGTTCAACTCGACGCTCGGCTGTCGCCGTAAATCCTTGTCGGAGATTTATGGTGTCAGCCGAGCGATTGGTTGAACGAGACTAGAGTTCAATATTGCTTGGATCCATACAATTTTCGAGAAATATTTCTATTACTAATACATAGTTTTATTGAATTAAGTTTATCTTTAAATATTATCTAACATGATTCATATGGGGGTTTCTCGACATTCTTGTCGAAAAAGTCCGAAAATTCATATTATAAAAATGTGCGTAATTCAAATTAGAAACTACATGTACTTTTCATGCAAAATAGCATATCATTGATTTTAAAAGAAATACACATCGACAAAATCAACTCCCGTCAGCTCTTCAGTACTTTGATTTTTCTATGTCTTTATACATAGCTGCTCTTCTCACACTAAATACTTTAATGTTTTTAAAAGTACAACGAAGTCATCATCATAATTCCCCAACCCCGATCCGAAAAAAGATCATTCCTAAAATAGACACAGGCATATCATAATTTAAATTACTTAATAAGTATCATGAGTCTGAACAAGTATAATTGTTACCACTACAAGTAATATCTTTGTTTAAAAAAACAACTACGTATACCAATTTAATTTTCTTTTGATAACGAGAATAGAAATAGAATTCCTGGGTCCTCCGCCGGTCAAGCAGTACACTAGTATCGACCAAGGCTGATTTAGGAACTTGACCGAGGTATTAGTGGTATAAACATTTGGTATAAATTTCATGTAAATCCGTCAAAATTTGTAGGCATGAGAGCGCTTACAAGGTGATGGATACTGGGAACTCCGGAACCCAGGAGGAAGCGGAAGTTACTCCACCAGATGAACCTGAACAAGTAGAAAATCATGTTCAAGAACATGATACTGATATAGATCAGGATAAGGAAGAGTCGCATAAATCAGTCAGAAGAAGTAAACGGTAAGTAAACCACCCAGTCATTTATCTGATTACCATTGTTACAGAGTATCAGATGACCGGAAAGAAAGAGTGTCTATGTTACAGCAACTCATGGCAACTACCGATAAAAAGTATGAAAATGTTTTTATTCAGTTGATTGCAAATATCATGAACAAGCAGAGGTGTTTTAATTCTGTTCATGCATATACTCCTAATGACGAGGACGTCATTTTTCAACAGGGGGAGTATGTGATAATGTGTTATTTTAAGGGTTATAAACTTTAAATGATTAAATTCCGAAATAAAATATTTTACAATAAATGAAACAATTTAAAAGTTAAACTATACATTATACATGTAGTACATTTACATACTACTAACTTCACTAAGCAGGAACTTACTAATTTATTATTAGAGTTATCTTTCTTAGCTTACTTTAAATATTCATTAGGACTAGTTTTAGATAAGAACTAATTTAGAAGTCAGTGACAGTCTATTAGTCATAACAAGAATATTCTGGATTTCCATTGGTTATTCTAGGGTCAAATTCCTAGAGAGTTCAGTTTGTTTTATGTATAATTGAATTTCAACTCTAGCATTCAAAGAGTGAAGGTTGCAAAGTGGTTTACACATATCACTTAAGTCATTTATAAATGGACACAACAATGACCTTAGAAAGTAAGTTCTTTTATTAATATTTCCATTAACAATATTGCTAGTGAGAGAATGAAAAGTTGTGTGCAAGTGATTGATATGAGAAGTAAATAAGCAAATTATTATATAAAGAATATCAAGTTGTTTTAATTCATTACACAGAGCTATAGCAATCAATTATTAAGTGTTATATAAATTAATATAAATCTGACAAATTGATAACTATATATCACTGTACATAGATTGACAAGTACCTTATTGTATATACAGGTCAAAGCCATGTATTGCTGATAACAAAGTGTCTGTATTAGACTAAGTAATAGTAACCTGAGTCCACAACTCGGTAATTATTTATCTTTTCCATCTATAAGTTTACTATTTATAATTTGGGTAATAAGACCTATGTGGCAACGCACTTTAAAAAAATTACGCACTTTGAAAAACTTTTTCAAAGTGCGTTAAATTTTAGACAAAATCAACGCACTTTGAAATTTTTTTTTCAAAGTGCGTTAAATTTTGGACCAAGTTAACCCACTTTGAAAAAAAATTTCAAAGTGCGTCATAAAGGTACATCAACATTTTTTAGTATCGAGACACTTAACGCACTTTGAAAAAATATGTATAAATCACATATTTTGTAATTAAATTCCTAATTTGTTGATAGTATGATGATTTGTTAACGCTAATGAATCTAATTAACCTTCTTTAAAATCGGGGATAGGGGTGGGAGTGGGAGGGGGGGGGGGTGACCAAAGATACAGGTCAATTACCTGTGCTTCATTTCATTGATTACAGGAAGGTCTCCCACCCCTCTTTTTTCTTCCAAAACATGTTTAATTTGATATTCAGCAACTTAGAGTAAATGTAAAAATCGAAAAAAGAAATACGCTTCGTTGTAAATTAAGTACAGTGATATTATTGGTAATCATTTCTTGGTATGTTAAAGAATCTATAAGCGTTTCAACATAGACCCTCTTTTCAAATTCTAATCAAATAAATCACTTCATTAAAAAAAAACTCCATGTACATTGACAAACATTAAATTATCATAAACTTTAACACTGATCCTCCAATAGATCATGTTGTTTTTGATAACCATAACTAACTTATCCTTTTTTTAATCATGTTTGTCTATAAGCACATGCAATTGCAGACCGTTGAAATATATTATACATTATCTCCATTATAAATAAATAAATTAGATAATTTTCGTTTCTGGCACAGCACAATGTTCCAGATAATTAGAAAGTTTGCTGCATACACAAAAAGGAAAATGCAGTTGCTAAGCGATGCAGTTATTGTCATATTTGGATAATTCAAATCTCCCTAATTGTTCTATGTAAATTGTCAAGCTGCGTAAGCTAATGAGAAAAGGAAAAACTTCTAATCTAGAAACTGTTAATCAAGTTAGCTGAGAATGCAGTGGATTCTTTCTAAAATATATCCCATTAAGCTACACAAGGTTAAAACAATTATTTATTGTATCTATAATTAAATATTATTTCGACTAAACCCTGAACAATTTTTTTTTCAAAGTGCGTTAGTATCGACGATATCAACGCACTTTGAAAAAAAAATTTTTTTTTTTCAAAGTGCGTTGACTTGGTCCAAAAATTAACGCACTTTGAAAAAAAATTTCAAAGTGCGTAATTTTTCAAAGTGCGTTGTAACAGACCTATTTCCTTTTGAATAGTAAATTCATGAAGTTAGCTAACAGTGTAATATTTTAGATTTTATGTTTGATGATAAATATGTTTATTTAGATATTATTTACAAATGTGATAAAATACGTCCTATTGTTATTAAGTATTGATTATGTTGTATGTATTTTGTAGGGTGTTTAAATTATATAACTCAATTGAAATCTCCATGGCTGTGTGTGTTATAATTATTTTTTGATGATAAAACCCACGGTTACACAATCTCTTTTCGGTTTTGTTAGTTGGTTCTCCGAGGCTGGATACGGATGCCCTGGGGTGGTGACTGTGAAGAAAAAATTATAAACTGTTCTCTAAAAAGATTGAAACACGGTAAAAAAGCTTTATGTTAAAAACTCTTAAAATAAAAAGATAAAAAAAAAAGAACAAAGTGTAAAGATCCATCATGATTAGCCCAGTATATTTATTATTGATATAAAAAAAAAATGCTGTCAACACTTTTAATTAATTTCACCATGAAGAAATTCCAAAATTGATTGTCTATTTCCTTTTCCGGATGGACGCTCTTGGTTGTCCACAAACAGAAATTCACCTCAGAGAAACCCATGTTGCAATGGTATCAATGTCCGTTGTTTATAAATCTAAAATCGGTAACGTTAGAAAAGCAAAGTAATTTTACTTTGCCTGCCGGTTTTTAGCAAATGCAACAATTCATTTGTTACTTTATCGATGGAATTTTAATACAAAGAATCTTTTAAACTATTTTTGAATCCTAACAATGTCGCTTTATCCATACACAATAGAAGAGAGGGTGATCAAAGGGTATAATGTGTTTCATTGAATTCTTGACGTAGTGATGAGGAAAATAGTTTGAAAACCACATAATATTTTTTCTCTGTTTAATTGGGTCACTATCCAATCACTAGGAGGGGTAGGTTAATCAGAGTTACTAGTATGTTTTTGTATGTCGAGGAATATTGCTCTCTCATTGACTCATTTTCCTAATTCAACAAATTTTACTGAATTACTATTTACATTTGATAGCATGCCAGTAAATCATTACACATTTAAAAAATTCCTTCTTACACCCAGAGATCATCTGTTTATTGAGTTATCAATAGGTGTCCCACTTCTCCCCAATTTATCAAAAAAGATATATAGTGATGTTGGATAATTTGGAATAACCAATGCTCTTTTACTCTCTTTATCCACATAAAAAAATCCCCAAAAACAAAAGCAAACAAAATAAAAACTTTAATCTCTTAGAACCCCTACCCCCACTCCAATAAAATGAAATGTGAAGTGGAGTACTTCAAATCTAAACGCAAATCAATCCACATGCGATCGATTACTCCTAGTTAAAAAACTTCGTATGCACTTGCAGAAAATGTTAGTGTTATAATTGAAATATCAATATTGGTTCGTATTTCGTCAGGTGCATAAACAATGCTGAAAAAAAACCCCGAGTAGAGCGCAACTGAGTGATTGATTTACCAACTAACTAAAAAACTGAGACAGACGTTGCATGGAGACGGGGAATATTTGGCATATTAAACAGTCAGTGACACGCCAGGGTCTCAAGAAGTGGCTGTATGTAAACGTTATCATAATCCAGGGGGTTTAAATGACTCCACACTATATCTACCCTTTTCCTTCTTACCTAATAACACTTGGACAGGTAGGATTGTCAAGATAACACCGCTTGAAAGGATTTATTTTCAGACATGATGGATCTGTTCAAGGTAAATTTAAATTAAAAAAACCCCATTTAATTATGCATTTTTAAATTATAAAGTACATTATAAACTTATCAAAATTTGAAGTCAAATCAGAGAAAGTTACAACATATATATTCACTTTATCTGATTTTTGTAAACTATAAATAAACAAGAAATCATATTGACGCAAGCGTCAAATGGGCCGCAAACAATATAAATGTTGTATGAATCATTGGTCGTTTACATAAAAACACACTACAACGAAGAAAATAAAAGTTGGTTGTACTAATGGTTTTATGGTAAATTTTGATATACTTTCAGCAACTTGTTTTGAAGTTTAACATTTTACTATTATCATAAAGAATCGAGTTTGTTACTGTAAGCATTTCTAACAGTAATTGTATGCTCATTGCCATAGTATGAAGTAATGGAGAACGCATTGATTTGTACATTACTCTAATACAAAGTTCAACTCATTTTTCTCTTGGAGATTATGTATTTCAAACCATTTTGCTTTTTTGTTGTTGCATTATATTGAATCAAAACTTAATGCATTAGTTTATATGATTTCAAGGGACCCCATGATAATATAAAAATGGATTAGTTACTATTTTCCAGTCAATTCAAAATTTCATTTATGTCATATTTTTGCGTAAGTAATTGATATGTATGTCATTTCATGATATTTTCTACCACATTTCACATGGAGATTTAATAAATATACATACAAAGTCATTTTATTTGACACGGCACATAGAAATTCAAATATATCATTTATATAAAATTTAATGACATTTAGGTCTTCAGTATTTCAGGTCTTTAGTATGTACCGCATACCTATACCGATGCATTGTTTTGAAAAGAATGAAGAACTCCGAAATTTTCCAAATAGATTATAGTCTCGATAATAACGCGCCAAGCACGACAGTCCTAAGCATGACTTATTTTTCATTTACGAGTAAAACAAAAAGTATGTCATATTTTTTAAAAGGCATAAAACATATTTCTAAACGCAAATTAATTTTTGATTCATAAAAAGAAGCATACCGTGATATTAATTCTATTACAAAAAAACTATCCCGCAGAAACGCAGTAACAAAATTCAAATGTATATCAAATACTGTAGTTTCCTTATTTTACGCGAGTACTTAATTCCGCGATTCAACGGTTTTCCTTCAAATCGCGAGAACATAAAATCGCGAATGTCGAAATTTTATCATAGTTTCATGTAGTTTACACATGTTCGAAAATTAAAAGCGAGATTTTAAAATTCGCGAGACGGGCTTCTCGCGATTTTACGCGGATATTAATTCCTCGCGTTTAATTAGGAATTTACAGTAACGGACCGCCCCGCCCCCCCCCCCCCCGGCGGCCTGTAATAACGTATAATCTGCTGTTAAATAACAACACTCAATAGTGACACTTACATCGATAAATTTCATTGGAAGAGTAAGCGTATATCGGACAGCTGAAGTTTCTCTTTCCTTTGCAACTACTGATATCGCCAAAGAACGCTGTCTTTGAAAACGTGTTGTAAATCGCGCAAGTCTACAGAATTTCAAAGTAAAATTGAAATATATAGAAATAGAAATAGAATAGAATAGCAAATCTTATATAGAATAGAATAGAAAATCTTATATCATGCTGCTGGATTGACTGCGTCATCGTAACATAGGAAATGAAAATTAAATGTGTTTTATGTTATTGGATTAAAAATAAAAATCGTCTTACACAACGACCAATGAAATATCTTCCTTCAATGTTCAAAAGCCTTAGGTAGCAAAGGACAGTTTCGAATAAAGTACCCGTCATTATTCTTGTAAAATTGAGAGTTGCTGTACTTGAAGGCTTATGAGTGAAATGATTTTTAATGATTATCATTATTTAGAGGGGTGTCTCTTGTTGAAATTGATATGCAATATGTAGGCCCCTTATGTTAGGTAATGAGAATCAGAAGTATATTGCGAAACCTGCGGCTATGACTGTTGTGCTGACTTTACACAGTGAAATTGCAAGTTACAGACGGGAGGTAAAATAACACGAAAAGTAGGTGGATGGGACATTGTAAACTATACACCGGTAAGTTTCTGACGTGTGATAGTGCAACATGCACGCGGTACCGAATGTCAACCCTCTGCAGGGAATTAGCTGGGGGAGGTCTAAAAAGCTGATAAATCATGAAAAATTAGCAAAACATGAAAGGGTCAAAATCTCATAAAAACCAGTATGTAGAGAATTTTACAGGTTTTGACTAGTAATTTTCTTCAGAAATTGGTGATTGGCCTTATAAAGAGTGAATTAACGGTATTTGTGCCTAATGGGAACTGAGGAAATTCTAGTTACAGAGTTCCGAAGACATGCATCCCTTGGCTACAATGAATTGTATAAAAAAAACTGTCCCCTGCCACCTTCAAGACTACATGGTATTTTCATATTTCTCCTTTAAGGATTACGTTTACTCAGGGGCGAAAAAAAATCCACTAATAGGAACGAAAAACTACTTATTGCACAATGTAGCCCCACTATTGTGGTGCTATTTTTCATTTTCAAATAACTAGGTCAATGACCTTTTTTTCTGCGAGTGACTTTTGTTTTTTGAAAAAATTGTCAAAATTTGTCAAAATTGTCCACCATTTTCAAGGTTTTCTTTATTTTGTAATTATTAGAAATAATAAAACAATTTGTAGGTTAGGAAATGATAAAATACGAATGGCTTTAATAATTCTATAGTTGACCGAATCGTTTTAACCTCATATATTTAGTTCAATTTAGTCCGAATTTCCTCTATCAATTTCCAAAATTGCACCAATTTTTGATCGAGTTTTACAAAAAAACTGACTAATAGGAGCTCCAAACCATTAAATTCGTAAAACTGATTTTGTTGTCTGTATTATGTTGACATTAACATTATATAAGTCAATGATAAAAATTTCGAGATATTTTATCATGAATCGATTTTATGTATTTTAAAGATTTTTCCAATCGCGTGCCAGCCAGTGATATAATTTATAGATGAGTAAATACAACCATAAAATATGTAAAATGATATGAAAAAACATATAGAAACTTAACTTTTGCAATTACATTGCAACAGAAAGTTTTTAAGAGAAAAAAAGAAAATGAAAAAATTAGTCCGAATTTCCTCTGTTTTGATATTAATCTACCTTTGTCGGGGCATATTTTCCTTATATAAACAAATCATGGATATCAATATCGATATTTGTTATTAACGTTGTTATTTTATGTTTTTAAAACAATTTTGGACTTCAGATATTGAACTTTGTAAAAATATTTCTTGAGATCTCAAACCCTGAGTAAACCTAATCCTTAAGTGTAACTGTGAGTGGATTTTGTCCCATAAGTAATACATTTTGTGAAAATGGATGATTTTCTTGGCTATAGATGTCATGACATGATTTATTTGCTAAAATATTTTCGGGGAGTAACTCCCTCTTAAATGTGAAGAATGACCACCACTAGAGTAAATTGGTTAAGAGAGTAGGCATTTCCTATCCTGATGACAATTAATAGGCTTAAGTTAATTACTGAGATAAGAATAAATACTTTAAAACAGTTTTATTAATTAAATCATTAAATTTATGAATTTGCAGCCATTTTGCTGTCTGATTTTATGAAATAACATTAATCCACCTGACTTATATCACCCAATTTTTTTAAAATAGCATATTTTTTATTTCAAATGAAATTTACATGTAGTCAAATGCAGTTATCAAAGTATACAAAACTCAAGTTTTTGCTCCTTCCTATCAACAAATGGTACTTTAGATGTATTTACAGAATTGAAATAGCCACCCCCTCTTTCCAATGGACCCTATTACCATTACATGTAAGATATGTAAATGTACATTTTACTTTGAAATAACATCTGCTATGATAATTACTCTTGAAATGAACAAAAAACAACATATTTTTGCCCTTTTATTGTATATATGCATCAAAAATGTAGAAAAACATGTAAAATTTGAACATTTTTCATGGAATTCTCATCTGTCCCCAGGTACACAGGTGTGTTTGAATTTCATTTTAATTAAAAGCACACATCACACTTGTAGGTCTTACTAGTTTAGCAAAGTTAAAAGGAGACTAGAAACCAGAATATATAAGATATCCACTAAATATGATTATTGGCTTAGTTTTTCATGAAAACAAGAAATCACATGTATGATGACATTACTTTTTCGTGAATAAAAAATGCTACAAATCATCCATTTACCAAAAAAGATCAATTTTAAATATCAGTAATGGTTGTTTTCAAATATGTGTAAGAAATGATTCAATGAAACTGCCACACGTTTCATAATATTAGGTTAAAGTGTTCAAACTAATGCTTATTGTAAAAATCAAAAGACAGGGGGAGGGTATACATGTAAAGGTATTTCTAAGTGATGTGATGCTTTTATCATGATAATATCAAGCAGATGTATGTAGTATTGAATAAGGTTTCTTATTGAAGGAGGTTGAGGAGAGCCCTGTGAATCTGTGTTAAATAGAGGAAAGTGGAAATGGTGGGTTCACTTAAATGGCCATATTTTTCTTAAACCTCAATGGAATTGGCAAAATGTGGTGTACTTTTTTCAGAATAGCATAAGCTTTTTAATTTTAAGACAAGACTTTTCAGAGAATGTCATTGTATGTTATACCCTTAAAATAGCAATTATTTAGCAATGTGTGTGTGTGTTGGTTTCTTGACAAAATGAAACATTTGTTTGTGGAATGCCTTCAGAAAATATATAGTTAGTCTAGTATCGTTGAACATGCTAATAAGGACGAATCATTACCTGGTTGAATTGTTTTGACTTTAAGACAACCTTCAACAAATCCGTTTAGAGAGTCTGTAGGTAGACAGTGATAGGGTGTATCTTGGGTATTATTGCATATTTCCTTGGATCTCTACGTCCATAATGCCTCGTTCATAGGACATTCCTTCGCTTCTTTAACAAAAAGGGAGTTATGCGAATCTCCATCAGCATACCCGGTAGTGGCATATCATCGAATTCTATGAAAGAAAGAATTCCAAAGTTTACTCTTAGCATGACAATTAAGCATGTACCGTTGACTTATCGAAAAAGCTTTATCTATAAACTGCATATTTAATTTTAAAAAGTAAAAATACAATATCAATTTTGAATATCGTTTATCTAAACATGACTCAAATATGTTTACTAATTGGATCAATCGATCGAAGTTCAATTCAGATCGCCGTTTCAGCAATGTATAATCAATGGTTTAAAAATAGTTAAATGATATGTGAACTGAATTAGAAAAATGAAAATTTCAATCATCAAACATACGGAACTGGTTGAGTGGTTTTTGGGAGTTGACTTTATCAACTCTCCTATGCAGTTACTCTGGTAAACCGAAACTGAAACAGTGTTTGGACCTAAGCACAAATCCTCACTGCTGACAAGAGTAAGTTCTTGAAAATAATCGATAAATTCGATGGAATGTACGCTGAACCATTTTTTTTTAAAAAGAAATTTATTTACAAATACCTAGTTTTTTGCAGTCAAATGTATTCCTACGCCAGAGTTCAATATAGTCTTGTTCAACCATCGGCTGTCTCTGTACATCTCCTACAAGCAGAGAGTAAATATATATTTGGAGGTCGCATCATCAAGTTTACACGTGACCTGGTATCTCTTACTTGTCGGAGATTAACGGAGACAGCCGAGCATCTGGTTGAACGAGACTAGAGTTCATAATTGGTTGGATCCATAAACTTTTTGAAATATTTCGAATACCGATACATAGTTTGATGAAATCATTTTTATTTTTAAATATTACACAACATGATTCATAAGAGGTTTTTTTTCGAAATTCTTCTCAGAAAAGTCCGAGGATCCATATTATAAAAATGTGCGTAATTCAAATAGAGATTATAAACTACATGCCAAGCAAAATAACATATCGTTGATTTTAAGATCAATAATAATCGATAAAATCAACTCCTGTAGTACTTCAGAACTTTGATTTTTTTATCCATTTTATGCTTAATATGATTATTATGTCTCGCCTTTCAAAGGGGAGACATATTGTTTTTGTTGATTTTCTTACATGTAAATTTTGTGCGGGTTGTAAATTAACTACCCTTTGACATCAAGACTTCAAACGTATTATTCAGGACGCTGAATCCTGTGATCAAAAGTCTGTAAGTTTTTTTTCTGAAGTATATTTTAAACATCTACACAAATAGCCTAACCAAAATTCAAAACAAAATGTTAGGGTCTATATGCTTCTTTCGGTGCTACGGTGTATTTAATATGATCTTTCTACACTGAACGTGCAAATTGCACATAAATCGCTTTTCCCTCTATAATTTTTCATCGAAATCACCCATGGTATCAAATACAAATTTAAATTATTCAGAATTAATGAAATGAAAATTATCATAAAGAAAAAGTTAACAATTTCTTCACCTAATTGATATTTTGACCTTTTTGCACTGAACCCCCCCCCCCCCACACTTTTTTTAATTCATAAACGATTCAACATGCAATAAAATAATTTAAAAGTCTCACACTTTTTCTCAAATCATGACAGACTTGTGAAAGGAAACTTATAAATTCAGAAAATAAAGCCAAAAGTATGGGTTTATAATGTAAATTTTGAGATATGGCGTGAAATAAGCTAATTTTAGGTGAAATTTGGTGTTCATTTTTTCTTGACTTTTATGAAATATCAGTTTAATATGCACATATATGTCGATAGAAATATTGAAATATTTAAAAATATGTTTTTTGAATCAGGACAAAGATATCCCAATGCAAAAACTATCTGAAAATCAGAAAGCTAAAATTACGGTACTTTAAAACAACTGAGTTATGAAAAATGTTCAGTTTCTTCTTCAAAACCTTCCGCCACAAAATGTAGTCCCGTACTAAACTTTGTAAGGTCAAACGCTTTCTGAAAAAAATTATCTTGAACACAACCCAAGATTTCTTCAACCTACATACTTTAAACTTCTATCATAGATGGATAGTGTATAACCAAGCTGAACCCTACCAAACGTTGTGAACTTGACCTCATATTTTTATTCTAAGGTCAATTAAGGAAAAAAAACCATTCATCTCCTAAATATACGTTGAGGCACTTCAAACTTTAAACAAAGAAAAAACATAATACACTGAGGTATACTATTGTTCAAATTTGACCTTAACCCTTTCCTTTACCCAAGGTCAAATTAAGAAAAAAATAAAAATTAAATTTTGTCCAGACTATAATCTTTATAGTCCTTTGACTTAGAAACTTCAAACTTGAACAACGTAAGATAATCTAAACAAGAGCCCCATGGGCACATCGCTCACCTTACCAACATTAGACATAATAAGATCAGCCTCATGAAGTTATATTTAAAAAAATGGGACAATGAATGAGTAAGATTCTGTATTAAAAGATTTTCAAAATTCCCTATAGATGTTCTTATGTTGAGCCCCTTAAATAAATAGATGATTTCATAGTTATATCACATATTGAGTATTGCCACTATCAAAAAGATCGTAAACAGCAATCAACAAATATCAATATGCTTGCATATTAGTAATACTTTATACTATATATTTTTAAGAATGATCAAAATTCTTTCTTATGTAAAAATTTAACAACCACCCCCTATTATAGTCTCATCCTTTTTTTGTTAGATTTTTAAAGACTTTCCTCTATTTACATTACACAACATGAGGATGCTTCCACTCAAGGAGCAGCTTTTCTGGCCAATTGAGAACAATTAAGACATTTCTCTTTACATTCCTATGTAAAAATTCAACCCCATGGTGACCCAACCATACCCCGGGGATCATGGTTTGAATGACATAGGACCAACACTACCTCAGGGTGCTTCCACACAGGTTAAAGCCTCTCTGGCTAATTGGCTTCTGAGAAGAAGATTTTTAAAGATTTTTCTCTCAATATTCCTATAAAAAATTTTGACCCCCACATTGTGGCCCCACCAGACCCCCGGGGATCATGTTGTGAATAAAGCTGAATCTACACAACCTGAGGATGCTTTCACACAAGTTACAACATGCACTTCTGGCCAATTAGTTTTTGAAAAAATACAGTTTTTAAGATTTTTCTCTACGTTAGTACGTAAAAATTCGACCTCCCAATGTGGCCCCACCCTACCCCAAGGGATCATGGTTTGAACAAACTTGATTCTACATTACCTAAGGATGCTTTCACACAAGTTACAGCTTTTCTGGCCAATTGACTTTTGTTTTTAAATATCTGTCTCTTTATATTACTTTGTATAAGTTCCACATCCTATTGTGGCCGCACTCTACCCCTGGGGATCATGGTTTGAACAGACTTGAATATATACTGGATGCTTTAACACAAGTTATTAGTTTTTGAGAAGAAGATTTTTTAAAGATACCGACAAATTCTTAATAATTCTGAATTGTTTCCTTTTAAAAGAGGGCAGATTTTAAACTTGTATTTTAGATAGATGTTACCCACCAATCTAAATCCTATCAAAATTGTTTGCCTTAATCAAATATGCTCTCTCTTTTCATTCAGCATTCACTGATTTGTTTAGCTTTTTGTGCTAAAACGGTACTTTTCATTGCTCTGTTCAACATTCAGTAGGCCCTTTATGCTTTCGTTGAACACTCATGTTCAGTAGTACCTTACTGTTCTTGTTTAATAGTAAACAGCAGAAGGGACTGTGTCTGAGCATCATTTTACGTAGACTTTTTACGTACTTTAAAGCAATATGAGCTGTATTTTTTAGAATTTTATTTTTGTAAAAACCAGCTAGTATGATAAGTCTGCAAGTAACTTAAACTTTTATGATCAATAAGGTTGAAAAAAATAATTAATTTTTGTCAGAGGAAAGATATCTTTTCTAAGGAACATATAGCAAATCAATTTTTGTACAGGATGAAAATAATTCAATTTCGCTCCAATTAAGGCTCTTTAACGGCCCTTTTCACAAAAATTTGGCAAAAAGAAATTTAAAAACCATAATATTTTTGTCATTTTAGTAGAAAATAACATTTTCGTTAAAAAAATTTCATCATGAAAATTGCAGTTCATATTGCTTTAACTTTTATTTGCATAATTGAAAACAATTTAAAATGAAAATAAAAACTCATGCAGAAGGATAATGATTTAACATACATGCAAATTAGATCTGCTTTGATTGTATTGCTAGCAAGCTTTAATTCATGGACAACAAGCAGACGTTCTTCAGATGTTGTCAGGTTTGTACATGTAAACCCCCATGATTGTTAGATTTACATAACGATTTTAAGTACCTTTAAAAATAGCCACAGATTTGAAATCTCAGATATATTGTCAATATAAACTCTAAATGGCGAATAGAATGTTTTCACATTTGTAATACAGCTGTAACACTATTGGGAACAAGTGCCTAAAAAGTGATTGTGTTTCTCATGAATAAAAATTAAATTTATCAATAGACTTTCTATCGAAATATATAACCCCCCCCCCCCCCAATTCTTACTCAACAGCGTAGCGCAATGGTATACATCGTTAAATACGAATCTGTAAGTCATGAGTTCAAATCCAACTGAGCCTTTAATAATTTTTACTATTCCAAAAAGTGTTAAACCCAATTATTTGGTCAAATATTGTAAAAATTAAAAACTCTAAACCGGTAAACGTATTTCGATTATAATTTCGATTTTTCGATTGATTTTATTAACACCAATATCTACAATTGTCTCAAACCACATTAAACGATATATTTTACTACTGAGACATCACTTAAGAGACTTATTAGAATATAGAGCGACTGATGATTGGATGAGCAGGTGAGTTTTGTTTTAAAATGAAACTTGTTTATGGTGATAAGTTATAAAATACTTAAGATTGATATTTTCTAAACTATTTATTTTAAAGCCAACAAACATATATTGGTAAGCTTTGAACACCATCATAAGTAATAGACACCCTACCCCAATTATTAGAAGTTTCCTCTAATATTTAGAAAAATTTATATGACAAAATGTACTGTTTTATTGTCATTTGAAATATATTAGGTAAAGGAAACACTGATGCTAGTTAGCATGTACAGCTTTGATTTGATGACGTTATTTTAAAGCGAATAGGTTACACCCATGGGAAAAATGTTTTGAGAGAACAGAAAAACAAAGTATTGTTTTTAAATAGATCTGTGAGCAAGATGTTACCATATCGGTATTTAAGAGATACCCATCTGTTGCTAGAAATCACCTCTTTCAAGCTAAAATTGTTAAACCGACAAATAATCCGAGAGAAGATTAAATAGGCAACAAAGCGAGGACAAAACACCAAGGATACACCATTATATTTTAAAGCAAACAACGCTTTGTCAAACATAAGGAATTTAAGTTGTTAAGCAGAGTCTCTCATGACTTGATATGTCATTTACTATAACCAATTCTAATTTTCTTTCTTATCGTTGCCTATGTACATTTATCAATGCCTCTTGTAACATGATATATGTGTTTGAGAGAAAAAAACTGAATTGGAAGGTTATTGTGTATTCAATTCGGAAGTTCAATAACAAGGAAACATAGCTTTACTCAGACGAGTAGTCGCCAGAAATTTCGGCCAATAAGATTTATCTTGGCATGCTGGATATGTTTGAGGTATAATATATATATATATATATATATATATATATATATATATATATATATATATATATATATATATATATATATAGTTAACTGACGGATTGACCGATTGACGGACGTCGGACCACAAATAATAACTAGAATTTGAATTTCCTTGTTAAACAGTGACTTTCAGTGCGACAGGGGTAATAAACTCCAAAGAAGGCATTAAACATGCTCTTGACCTCCTCTTTCAAAAAATATCAAATATTATATTTATGCAAAAGCAAGAAGGTAAAATTTGGTTAAATTGATACTTTTATTTGATATGATCTGCGTGACTGTGTATAAGAAGTATGTCTGATAATGAGAAGACCCTTTCCTCAACAGGAGGGTTTTTTTCTGTACAATACAATGTGATTGTAGAAAGCTGAAATCAGAAAGATAACACAGAGCAAATGACAATAAGCTAATAAGATTTTCTAATTGTTTATAATTATGAAACTGATTTGATTTGATTATAGATGATGTTAGAACTAAATGAATAAACTTATTCAAAAGGGGTCCGAATTTTCTAATCGGGGGATGAGGTGTGTCTGGACCCCTCCCCCTTCTAGATCTCCGTATTTACCTTAAAATATCTAATTACAGACCAACTTGTACTGCAATTAGAATTTATGTTTACTATTTTCAAGGAACTTTACGGACACTAAATGAATAATTTTAGCATTATAGGAGAAAATCTATATTTACACACTTTTTGTTTTGTTTTTACCAAACCTGTTCATGTGTGAAAATGAAATGATCATTGATTAGCTCCTCTAATGTTTCTTATTTTGAATTGTATAACAAAAGAGATGAGGTCGATGAGGCGCATTCCATTCAATCTACTTACTTACCTCTTGACTACTAGTACATGCCTGTATGTTATATCATGTTTCCTAAGGGTATTTAAATAACAAGGACAATATCTACCTCTGTCATACTTACCTTGCAATATTTGAGCAAGTAGACGAGTTTGCTTGGTGACATGACAGGACAAGATTTATATTGTGTAAGAAAAGATCTACTAAAGGTAAACTTGCATAATTGTTTATTGTTTTTTAAAAGATAAGACTAAAAAAAGAAAAGAAAAAGAATACAGCTTACTGATTTACTCTAAATATTATTTACGAAAACATCCAGTCAACGCAGTACAAACAACTACACATTTCTAAACTTCCTTGATAAATATAGGTAAACTTTGAGATATCATTTACCTTTAGAATTTTCACTCTCTGACAAATCATAAAATAATAATATAAAGATCAATAGTAAAATTAATGTAAAAGACTGTACAGTCAACTTATTGAATTATTTCCGCAATGATGCTTTTAAAAAACCTAAAATAAAAGTTGTAGTACAGGCACTTATAGCATCACTATTTTGCGCAGCTAAGATTTTTCTTAAATTTACATACAAAAAAATGAATTAACATGGAGTTGCCCCCCCCCCTCCCAATTTTTATGGGACCATGTAAAAATTGAATTGAATTAAATAAACAGTTGAATTAAAGTTAAACCCCCCCCCCCCCCCCCCCCCACGGATTATTATTTTTATTAGGGTCTTCCGTTTCCAACGAAAGACCCTCTTGTTATTCTTCGGTTTCTTTTTATTGTTTTTTGTTCTTTCTTTTTTCTGACTCTTTTTCTTTGCTTGTCAAGACTAAGACTTTGTTTCTAGACTAAGAAAAACACCCTCATTATCAAAAAGATCTTGTATGTGTATAAAACCAGCATTAAAATAGTGTTTTAGGAAAAAAGAACTGTTATTAACTTTTATTTTTGGGTTTAGCCAGATGTTTTCAAATGGAACAATCATAACTTCTTGTCTAGTTGCCTTTACGATTAAAATCCAGCTGTTAAAAACTACTTTCCAAAAAATATTTTTGTATTTTTACATAAATTAGATGTAAAGTCCATACCTTTAACCCATAGGTTTTTAAGTTTTGTTAGTAATTCTGCCTCTAAGAGATTGCAGGATAGTTTTTTTTAATAGAATTAATATTATGCTTATTTTTATGAATTAAAAGTAAATTTGCATGTAAAAATATGCCTTTTGGAAAATATCACATATTTTTTGTTTTACTCGTAAATGAAAAGTAGGTCATACTTAGTAGATTGTCGTCTTTGGCGCGTTTTTATCGAGACTATAATCTATTCGAAAAATTTCGGAGTTCTTCATTCTTTTCAAAGCAATGCATCAGGATCGGTATGCGGGATATACTAAAGACCTGAAATACTAAAGACCTGAATGTCATTAATTTCTATATAAATGATATATATTTGAATTTCTATGTGTCGTGTCAAATAAAATGACTTTGTGTGTGTATTTATTATATTTCCATGTAAAATGTGGTAGACATCCATATCAATTATTTACGCAAAAATATGACAGAAATGGAAATTTGAATAGACTGGAAAATTTGAACTATTTCATTTCAATTTTATCATGTGGTCCCTTGAAATCATATTAAACTAAGCATTAAGTAAAATGTTAAACTTCAAAACAAGTTGCTGAAAGTATATTAAAATTTACCATAAAAATTAGTACCACCAATTCTATTTTCTTCTTTGTGGTGTGTTTTTATGTAAACAACCAGTGATTCATAGAACAATTTTATTTTTGCGGCCCATTTGACGCTTGCGTCAATATGATTTCTTGTTTGGTTATGGTAACAAAGGTATTAACATAAAAAAACTTGCATGTTCACCTTAATAAATTGCATGTCAACAAAAATAAGTTGCATGTTGTCATAATTAAGTTGCATCTTGCATCTATGATATCAGATACGGGCGTAAGTGATTTCACCCATAAAAATCAGGTTATCTTTAATGAGTTGTAACTTGCATGTACACATATTTATCATGCAAGTATACATAGTTATCTTGCATGTTGACATAATTTTCTTGCATGTTGTCATAATTTATCTTGCATGTAGGGGGGGGGGGGCAGAAATATGCAACCATAGACTATAGATAAATACATGTACAGTGAAAATATGAAAACTGATATTTTTTTAGTATGAATTTTATTGTTATTCTATGCAAGAAAAAACACTATGTTTACAAGACGGCCATGGCTCCTTACAAAATATTGCACTAAAACATATTTTCAACATGAGTTATGCTGCCAATAGTAAAGAAATTTGAAAACTGAAAAATAAATCACAAAATCTGAGATTACACACCGGAATTAAACAATTTAGATAGATTGTCTATCGCTTCTTCACATTTCAACGATGAACAGTATTTTAATGCATTGCACATAAATCACTCAGAATATTAGTTAAAAAAGAATCAACGTTTTTGGACATCAAATAAGCAATCATTGTTTCTGTAGGAACAAAAATACAGCTATACTAATGCAATGACTTAGCTACACAAATTGATCCTTAAAAAGTTATTTATTCATATGAAATATCGATTTTTTTCTATAGTGTAAATGCAATGAACATGTATGGGATTAATCTTGACACTAAAGAAATGGGATAAAAATTGCTGAATATACTAAACAGAAAACAGTAATTTGGCTTGCTTTACTCTTATCATCTCTTCCTTGGCTGGATGTTGCATCTGTTGGATTGTTGCTGTAAAGAAAAATATTTATTCAGGTCTCGGGAAATCCAAAGGTATCGCTGAGGAAAACAATGAGATACGCAGCTTAACATAAGATTTAAAGAAACGGTGTTGTAATATTAATCTAAAATTAAATTTTATTTTAACATCACCTTTCTCTTTGGCCAAATAACGAATTATGAGAGACCATGCGCTGCTCTGTTTCATTTTGACTTTAAAGAGGAAAAAAGGCGTAAAATTCTAATATTTGAAATAGTAAAGTGCTTTAAGTGATTCCAGATGGTCATACTGTTTTGAAGATAAACTACATTGTACCCAATTAAGCTTTAATGCGCGTTTGAGGTTATATAAATTGAATTCGCAATTTTAGTTTATGACATACGTACGTGCACATATACATCCGTATACAAACGAACATACTTTGTTTAGTTAGAATTCTAGATTTTTAAAAAATAAGGTTTATTTAAAGTCAGCATGTAGATAAAAAGACAACACAAGCTCTAATGAGCATTTGACTGACGTTAATAACGTACAAAGTTAAAACAATGATCTTTGGTCTGCTCTTAATTTCGTTATTTCTTACGCAGAAATTTATGCTGTTAAAAGAATGCAAATATTCAGAATATGAAAGAGACTGGAAAACAATCTCTGAATTACTGCGCGTAGGTAGCATATTCATTAGTTATTATTTAAGCAATGAAATTATTTCTGCGGTGATTAATGCAGGATATGAAGGTGGCGACATTTCAGAAAAAATACGTAACCCGCGTTAGCGGGTTATGTAATTTTTTTTTGCAATGATCGCTACCTTCATAACCCGCATGAATCACCAAAGAAAGCATTTTAATTTTTATATTTACATCTATCTTTTAACTAACCAAAAAAATGATTTTAAAAAGTAAGTTAAATACACTAAATTGCTGTTAAGGTATATCAGTACGTTAGCCAAAAGAGACAGCCAAATCGCTTCCTTTGAAATTTTTCAAAGGAGGCGATTTGTCTGTTACCATCATGATTATTTCTTGCAGTCCGTGATATTTTTTAGGTCGCTGTAGCTTTCGACCAATCGATAGATAGGGCGTGTCGATTTTAGTCCTGTTAGTCAAAGCCGCTGTAGATTTTGACCAATTGATATAGGGTGCATGTAGATTTCAGTCATGCTGTTTCTATAGAGATGTGAGTTTTTAAAGAGTATGAAGCCCTTTTCCGTCTAAAAGCAAAATAGATTGGGGGGGGGGGGGTATTCCACGGAATTCGGAGTAAGATATCTTGTGTAATTGTTATACTATGAGTTAAATCTTTATCATGGAAAACATGTGCCCTGCTCCCTTGCTGTAAATACAATGTACTTAAGATTTTTTAAATTTTAATCGGACACTTAACATGAAAATATCTATACTACATATAGGCGTCGGAAGCAAATTGAAAAGTGGCTTAAACAAAATCTTGACACCCCCCTCAACTCCCCCCCCCCCCCCCCAATAAAAAAAACCCAAAACAAAAGATAATATTCGCCAATCTTCAAAATCCAATCAAATTTACGCGTATGTGTGTGTGTGTGTGTGTGTGAGAGAGAGGAGGGGGGTATTACATACATTCTACCAGAAATTAGGTTATAATTTGTTGCAAAAAAATGATACCTCTCCCTCCATCGTTCACATTGCTATCGATCTACTCTATATTCCAATCAAGATTACACATGTACATGGAGAGTAGCACATTATTTTTATTCTTGAAAATTCTTGATGATTGTCCTTATTAAATACATAGTAGCTTTTCTCCTCATTAAAATTTAGCTCATAAAAAACTATTGTCTACGCTATTTAGGAGCATGCAACTTTCAAACATGATACATGACGCTGTGACGTCAGGTAATTAGTTTTCTGTCTGCTTGATTCTTAGCAGAAGACAGGAAGTTATTAAAGAGTTGCCCAGTGTTGACTTTATGCATATCATTAAAGTATTATATAGTATTAAAATAATAGTATTACCAGAACCCCTGACGACCTTGGGGCAATAAATTTATAAGTTGAGTCATTATGTTTCATCCAAACCATGCACATAGTTTTTCTGCTAGTTAATAATAAGTAGAAAGGAACTTTTTTAAAGAATGAAAGAATATCATTCAAAAAAACACTGGTTATAGTCCGCAGTCAAACACAAGAACTCCCGTCGTAGATGTGACATTAATGTAAATATTACTTTGCCTAGTTTATCTGCATATGTGTAGTGGTAGAAAAAAAGGCGATTTTAAGATATAACATTTACATCTTCCGAGTTTGATTCCCTCTATATCTTACAGAAACTCTGTAGAATCTAACAGGACTGAAATTTACATGCCTGATTTATCGATTAGTCATAACCTACAGCGACCTAAGAAAAATCACAGACAGCACAAAATAATCATGATGATGGCAGACGCAAATTCCCATGGCAAACCATTTGGCTGTTTCTTTTATCAAAAAATGATTTACATTAACAGTAATTTAGTTAATTTTACTTTTATTTTTATAATCAATTTATTAAGATGTAAATATAAACTATAAAATGTTTTCTTTGATAATCCATGCGGATTATGAAGGTAGCGATCATTGCAGATTGTAAGCAAACGTATTATCAAAATAATACTACCTTAACCAATTCCATTCAACACAGGCAGGCTATATGACTTTTGCTTACAAAATTTTATTAATCATTTTTAAATCAGTGTCATATAATACACATAGCTTTGTTGTACCTAAAACATTTCTTTTAACAAATTCTAAAGCGTCCTCAAAACTTTGACCAATATATTTAAGGTTTAATTTCCTGATGACAAAGTTTATTTTTACTAAATTCTGTCCTGAGTTTTTTGCTTCCACCACTTTTTGCTTGATATTTCAGTTATAGTCACTACCTTTGTGCTCAAACTACGTTCATCCACTAATATGAAAAATGTCCAGATTATCTGTTTTGAACCCCCCCCCCCCATCGCTTCAGCTTTTAATACACATCCCAAAATTTAAAATTCTACGGAGATTTTGCATTGCAGCAGCCATTAATAAGCCCGGATGATAACGTTGAAAAATTGCGCGAGGTATCGCGAGTACTTCCGAATGGAGAAAAGATATAAACATAACCCATTATAAATCTCCATAAGAAAATTGTTTTCGTTCCTGTGAAATTTTATGAGTGAAAAGGGATAATTGTTCAATGAAGATACCTTCAGCTGGATATATTCCCTTTCATCGATTTCAATTGAATTTCTTTCTATTAAAAATCATCAAAAATTGATGGAAGCAATAACTTGGGACAGACTATAGTCGTACTTACGTAGCCAAAGGCGTACAGGTTTTGTCAGCCAGGTAGCATAATTCGTCAGGATTTATCCTCAGACAAGATGGATCTGTTGATGGTTAAATTCATATTTCATTGATTAGAAAATTAGATCATTGTTGGATTTTTTTCAATGTGAAAGAAGGTTTTAAACTGTTTCCTTAACAACAAAACTAGGGTTGGCAACACAGTAAACATATGAAAAAATAAAATCGAAGCTAAGGATAGGTGAAATATGCTTTGATCCAGCATCCAAAAACCCCTGATAATCAAAGATTACAAAGCTCACCGAGATGAGGCATCGCCTTTATGAGATCACCTTGATCACATCATATGAAAATAATTGATCCTTATTAAAATACTAGTTTGTTTAATGTATGATTTCACACAATATTGTACATTTATATTGTTTTCCCACGTCATATTGTCTCTGCAGCAGAACACAATGGCAGCGTCGAGATTTGTTATCATAATGATATTGTGTCAAATGATATAATACAATATAATATTGTATTGTGATATGATCTTATTACTTATTAGGTTTATTACTGGACTACAGAAATATATCGGGTTGATCAATCTAATAAATGGCGAGGCGAAGCCTGTATCGTGTGTTTAACCAATAACATGCCTATATTTTTTTTTACCAAACAGTGATAGTTAGTATACCCAATAGAAATGGTGCATGATTAGACCAATCAGTGAGAACTTGCTGTGTATATATACAGCCACCCTATCATTCTTAGTCTTCTGCCGGTGAACGACTCGAAAGGTCTTTGGTGAAAATCCTCGGTTAGAGTTCTACAGAACAGGAATTTGAGCTGTGTTCGAAAGCAACAGAATTGTTAGCTAGACCCCTCAGTTCTTAACCCTGCTTCTGTAACTTGTGTCTCGGTGACTTGATAGTGTCTTTTGTGACTTTCGACTGACCGCGAGTTTGTGAATTGAGAGTGGTTGTGTAGCAGTGTGGTAGCAAACAGAATTAATTGTTAAAACCCACAGTCTACGGTCAGAGGTTGATTTTGTCTTTTGAATCTTTGTTAGTTGTTTTACAATCAAATAGCCAAAGTAGGCCCTTGGAAAATCATATAATAACTGCGTGTTAATAGTCAGTTGAAGGCCTCGTTGCATTTGCTGATTTTTACTTGATCCTTGGAAAGAAAACCTAAGCGAACTCATGAATTTAGGATAATTATTTTATTTTTAACTCGAAAAATCGTAAAAAGTTACATAAGACGCACCACCCATGCAAATTTGTTTGAAGATAGAACCAGTAGTAAATTAAACATAGCTATCAAAGGGCACCTGTTCCAAAAACTTTAACCTACTCCAAAAGCCTCAATTCTTCTCTGCGTCTGAAATTCATGGCCCAGATTCAGCATCTAATCATATTTAGTTCATTAAGAGGTCTAGATACACCATCCATGCAAGTTCGGTGAAGGTAGGATAATTAATAACTTAGATAGAGGACCTTCTCCAAAAACTCTAACCAGTTCTGGATGCCGGCGGTATAGCATACTCTCCGGCTGACTTCGTCTTAGTGAGCCTAAATGTTTCGATCCGTTGTTAAAATTGTTACTCATTATAAATGATTTTGTACCCATATTCAATACAGAATTTTATAAATAAACCATATCACATTTCTTTCGCTTCTAGATTTACCAGCATATCTATCATGGTTCATATATTTTGGTTCATGAACTCTCCTTGATTAAAACATTTTCAAGTTAAATAATGTCGAGAAGTGACTGGAAAACAATCAGGAAAAAGCTCTTCAGGGAAAGTTTACAGAGGTAAGTTTCATTCGAAAGGTAGAGGTTTTCTGGGCATCCCGTGAAGTTCTTTCCATTACAACGACTGAGGCGATCATAGCCTATTTTCATTGTATCGGTGTAGTAGATTGCGCAGTTACCTAGTATATAAAAAAGAGCACATTAGTTTCATCAATTTCGACAATAAAACTAAAACACTTTTATATGGTTTTATGGCATGCACAGTTCTTAAAATCATTAAATCATGGCAGGATGTTATAATTTTGAACGAAATTTAACGCTAAGCGGAAAGTAATAGCATTAAGGTGGAATAACACACCTGGAAAAAGTCACTCGAATTAACAGTAAATTATTTGATTATGAAAGATATTGTGATAAATAAACTATACATATGTCAAATAAGCGAAAATTTTGCAGTTTGGGGATAAAAAATGAATATCTAAAAAGTTCAATTCAGTAAAAAACAGAAAAAGCCCCCAATGGATTCGAACTCGGTATGTACGGATTACAAGCCCAACACTTTAACCAACCGGCTATGAAGTAAGGTGCATGTTGCCGTCGATAAAATCCTTTTACATGTAATATAACGAAATCCTGTTTCGATCAGAGGTCAGCCATTTGTGACGATGTGTTATTCCACCTTAAAATATCATTTGGAATGAATTATATTTTCTAGAAATAGATAATTAATAATTATGTCAAGATAAAAGGCTAAAGATAACGATAAACATTTACCCAACGGTTTCAATTTAACAACATTATTCATCATAAAGCTGTTGCCGCGATATTAAAAGGCCTTGAAAGTGGGCGCACAAGATTGTAAGTTTGCATAAATCGTCGTGTTGCTATTTTTAGATTCTAGGGTCTAATAGCGAAATGCTTAGAACGAAAAAGAAGTCAGTGGCTTTTTAAACAGGTGGAGGGAATGAGAAACATGGTCGACAATGCCTTTTATAAATCGTGCTCAGTTTTATCTACAAGCAGTCTTTAGTGGTGTTTGAACCAATTTTGGCCAAAGAGAAAGAATCTAGGATTTGTAAACCCAGATTCTGCTATGGCATTGCCGTATGACTGAACATTCTTTTAGACACTCCTTTAATAAAGTCTTTCATTTGTCCAACAAGCACTCTATTTGTAAAGAATGAGGCAGAGATAACTTAAGGTGAAGTTGAGAGAAAATAGGCTTAAAACAAGGATTGTTTTCAAAGATGCTTGCTTCGACATTGCATCTAACCTAGACACTTTGTTTAATGTCACTACACACCTTTATCAGCATGCAGCGTTTGAAGTTTACCTTAGGAAGATTGTGCCTAAGAAAGATATTATAATATGGTCTCAAAATGGATTTCAAAGAGACCTGCTATGACCTTTACCGTTGATTAAAAATTTTGTAATTCACACCTTTTAGCCATATGTTTTTAATTTGCCAGATTATGAGCCAGTGATTGCAAAGGAGACAGGAAAAACTGCTGGGACAAGGATTTTCAGAGAGGTATGATTTGACTCTAACTTTTGACTAGAAACTTGGTTTATAGTAATCCTTTTCTCAAAGGCACTCTGTGGGTGATTTTGAGCTAGACTTTTTTCAAGGGAAGATAACATGGTTTGGGTAAGGATAATTCCACAGTAGTGTGCAATAGCTTTGACAAAGCCATGCCCAGACAAAACATTAGATATCAATGTTTTTGATCAAGTCACACTGAGTTAAAACTAGTTTGTTTATCGCTGAAAGAAAAAATGACCAACTGTTATATCTTTAAATTTTTTTTTATTTAATTGCAATTTTGTTATTCCATTATTATCAATTAAGCATTTGTCCAATAGACGAACAGTTGATATTTGTTGACATCCCAGCTAGGGACTCAAAATTTTCTATCAACTTCGAATAATTATACATTTTAAGAAACCAAATTGATATGAAAAATTAAATGCGAAATCATTGAAATATTTTTTTCACAATGCTAAATGGTTAATTTAGAAGGAAGTGATATCAAGCTACCAGATTATTTCATAAGAACCTGAGAATGCTATGAACCAAATATGAATTCTTTTTCAGAGAAATAAAAATGTAAATGAATCAACAAGTATATATTTTCAGGTATACCCCCATACAATTTATTGTAATGGCAAGTATTAAAAAATTATGCTTTGATAACAATTGAAGAAACGAGTGATATTATGAAATAAAACAAACACAAACAAACCTGATTGAACCCGTTCAGGCGTATGACATTCTTCTATTGAATCATTTAGCCATTGTGTTGGGAGGCAATGGTAAAGATTGTTTGAATCCTTGCACTTTTCCTTGGATCTTTGTATCCATGATGCCTTATTTGTAGGGCACTCAATCCTTCCATTAAGAAATGGAAACTTTAGCCAACTCTGAAAACAAATCTATCGGAAAAATACATGTATTAAATTATTTTTCCAACAAACTCTACTAATTACACTTAGCAAGATATCTATTTTTAAACCACGAATATTGATGTGTAAATCTCAAAAATATACTAAAGAAATTAACAATTTTCAGAATATTCATAGCTCCTTGGTCAGATTTTATATCAATTTTTTTGTACGCTGTAAAACGATGCACTGTTTTTAAAGATATATTATAGTAATAGGTAATGAAGTTAAGCGATATTTCTATGGAAAAATGATATTCAAAGTTTGATTATAAAACAAACAAAACACAAAAGGGTAGCGCATCATTTTTACAAATCGATTCCCTTATGTAAACACACTCATGCATGAGCTTTGTTTTTTATTTGCACGTGTGTTATCAAATGCAATCTGTTTTATTTATTTCGAATACTCTCTCCTTGAAAAAAGACTGACCTTGCGGGTGTAAATAGGTGAAAGATTCTGAGATTATTGATTTGTATTAAATTGTTTGATACTGTAATAGCAAAAAAAAAAAAAGACAAATTGCTCAGTGTGAACGATAATAATAATCACTCAGTGTTTATTAAAACATTCTATTAATAAATGCCATCACATGAGGATAACGGCAATGTCATATGGAGTTCTGATGAAAATTACTTGTCTTTAATTGATTGAGAGGTTATAGGGAAAACATACTTAAATATTAAGTCATGAGTCACATTATCTTCACAGTAGGTAAATGGCATACATCCATTCCTTGAGGCAGAAAGTTGTAACTCGTAAATAAAAATCAAAGTACTGAAGTACTGACGGAAGTTGATTTCATCGATTATTATTTATCTTAAAATCAACTATATGTTATTTTGCTTGGCAAGTAGTTTATAATCTCTATTTGAATTGCGCACATTTTTATAATATGGATTCTCGGACTTTTCCGACAAGAATTTCGAGAAAACCTATTATGAATCATGTTGTGTAATATTTAAAAATAGAATTGAATTCATTTCAAAAAGTTTATGGATCCAACCAATAATGAACTCTAGTCTCGTTCAATCAGATGCTCGGCTGTCTCCGTTAATCTCTGACAAGTAAGAGATACCAGGTCACGTGATAGCTTGATGATGCGACCTCTAAATATAGACTGACTCTCTGCTTGTCGGAGATTTACGGAGACAGCCGATGGGTAAACGGGACTATATTGAACTCTGGTGTAGGAATACAATTGTCATACGAATGCAAAAAACTTCTAAATTGTTCGTACTATTTAAAATCTGACTATTTCTTAGGTATTTATAAATAAATTTCCTTTAAAAAAAATGCTTCAGCGTACATTACATCGAATTTATCGATTATTTTCAAGAACTAACTCTTGTCAGCGGTGATGATTTGTGCTTAGGTCCAAACACTGTTTCAGTTTCGGTTTGCCAGAGAAACTGCATAGGAGAGTTGATTAAAATCAACTCCCAAAAAATAAACTCTCGTCAGTACTTTCAGTACCTATTTATATATGACTTTGACGTTATAACAGGAATACATTTTACTACCAATTTTATCTGAAAGAAGCAAATTTTTTTTCCAAAGAGCGTTGATATCGTTGATATTTACGCACTTTAAAAAAAATATTTTTTCAAAGTCCGTTAAGATGTTCCAAATTTAACGCACTTTGAAAACTTTTTTCAAAGTGCGTAATTTTTCAAAGTACGTTGTAACAATTAATGTACTTATAAACCCAATTTCCTTAAACATTTTGTACATACATGTAATTGAAACCAAACAATTCCTCAGACATATTAGATATTGTATGATAGCGAATCAAAGAGGAGCGATTTTAAAAGTCTTATTTTGATTAAATTGAATTCAGAATAACATCTCTCTAGCGCTTTGTTGTAATTTATTTCAACTTCTTTTGTGGGTGGGGGAGTTGACTTTTTGTAACTTCGAATTCCCAAAAACTTAATAAATCAATCTTCTTCGCGCCAATTCACAAAGCAGATGTTGTACAGTTTCAGAAAGTCAAAATAGTTTATGTCCACTGAGTGTGTTACAAAAGCAAATGTGATTGCTTAGGTATTGACTGAATATTTTTTTTTCATTACTTTATTTAAGTATAGACATGCGATTTTCTTAAAGCTGCAGTAATTCTAAATCAAATGCCTTTAAATGCCCAACAAAATTTAAAATTCATTGTTCATACTTTTATGTGGTGTTAAATTGATTTAAACAATCATCACTATATAACCCGCGGGGTTGAGAAAGGGGAAGAAATGTGAATTAAATGTAAACGTGCCCTATTAAATCTTTTTGTTTTTCTTTTCAATCAGCGCGGCAGGTGCAATAATCCCCTTCAAAGAATTGTTCCATAAATCTGTACATTTGTATCTGATCTCTAATACATTTGCAAACACAATTCATCAGGCATCTGGGAGGAACTGAATCCAGCGATAGGATTCATGTTTTAGGTAGGAAGCTTATCCAGCGCATGAGAAACGTCCTTGTCAATATCCTCTGACGCTATTATCTCCCTTGCTGAAATAATGAATCGCCGGTTCAATGAAAACGAAATATCAATTAATATTTCATTTATAAACATATAAACTAAACTCTACATCTAAATGTTTAAAAAACAATTCAAAATTTATTTTTACATTGTGCGTTAAATGTCAAGATGTAAAAAAATGTTGGTAAACACTCATGAGAAATTATTTCAAATTAGTTGATTTGGACCAAAATTTAACGCATTTTGAAAAAAAGTTTCAAAGTGTGTACTTTTTCAAAGTGCGTTGCCACAGTGCATAATTTGCGACGTAAATATTTGTTCCGGATATGCAGTTATGCTTTCATTCCCTTTTATGTATATATATTAGAAAATAATACTGTTGTTTAGGTATATATAGGGTAGAGTTCAGAGCGGAGACCTTAACTAAGAAACAAAATTATGCGATAGTTAAAAAATTGATAAGATAAATCAATTTACATAAAAATATAATGAGAACCAAATTAGTTCCGTTTGATTCTCTCCATATCATGAAAATGTTCAATTCGAAAGCAAAAGTAGAGGTTGCACAACGAAATTTGATTTTGCTATATTCTTACCCAAGGTGTTCAACTTAAGCCAACATTTACAACAAACTTTCTGATCTTTCAACAATCTTTCAAAACAACGTCTCTTCAATATTTTAGTAGACAAAAAAAATCATATAAAATAAGATGACACGCGTACGGTTTCATTTTTATCGAAATTATTCACATATTTGAAAATCAAGCCAATGGGTTTTCACTCTCTTCTAGAAATACAACCAAACATCAATTCCAAGAAAAATCTGTATCTTTCTTTTTATCCTATAAAAGATAACTCCTAGTCGGGAGAAGCTAATAGAATTGCAAGAGTTATCGGTCTTTGGAAATTTCGAAGGATAAACGCCATGTAAACGATTTGCATTAAATGAATTAGAACATTTACAGCACCGCCAAATATGTGTAAGCCATGAGCGGATCTAGAGGTGGGGGGGTTGATGGGTCCGAACCCCCTGCCCCCTAAAAAAACTTAAAGAACTATATATGATATTAGTCAAATAGGGCCCCAATGATTCGTTATCTTAAAGTGATTCAGATACATTAATTTGTTGTGTTATTTTATGAAAGAGTTGACATAAAATATGTTTTTCACCTATTTATTTGATTTATATGCACTCACTGGCAGTATATGATGTCAGAGTTGACGCTATTTTTATGACTCAATCAAAATCAGTGAAAAATTGACTTTTTTCTCATCTTTTTTTCGAATGCGAAATATAGAGCGACTCTTTGAACAAGGACGAACTTTTTACCACTTATAAGTAC
Organism: Magallana gigas; assembly: GCF_902806645.1. Taxonomy (NCBI): domain Eukaryota; kingdom Metazoa; phylum Mollusca; class Bivalvia; order Ostreida; family Ostreidae; genus Magallana; species Magallana gigas. The sequence goes on from NC_047564.1 coordinate 56,814,002, forward strand.
TGGGGAGATCCATCTTTGGTAAAAATATTTTGTTTGTTCAAGCAGTCGCTCAATGTTACCTTAAAAAACTGCTTCAAAACAAGCCGTTTTATGCTAAAAATGCGAAAATGGCGGGAAAGGTAAACTTTACGATGTCATTTTTTAAATTGTGTGCATTAAAATCATAATAACAATTGTGAAAAATATCTGAACAAATAAAACAAAGAATTACAGTAAAATGACGATGTTCATTTAATAGGACGAGTACTTACGCTTTCGCGCATCGTTTCATTTGTATTGTGGTGTCATCTTTTTGCTTGGTTGACGCCATGGCGTGAAAGTTTCAATTGCAGATATTCAGCAAAATTTGTTGAAAATAGCTCGTTTGATGTGTAAAATTGATATTATATTGTGGAATAACCATAAAGTCTCGAAGTATAAGCTATACTTGGGCTCGGGACAAAAACGTAAAGAGGGTTCAAAATTAACAAAATTTGAGCTGACCCGCTAAACAAACGGTGTGGTAAATGTCTTATTTTTTTTTATCTTAAAATAATAATTTGTCAGTAGAAATTCATGTTAAAAATTTCATTCAAATGAAGGCAAGAACAAATTAGATCTGGCCTCGTTAAATTAAATTTATAGTAATAATTTGTTTGATGTAAAGTTCGAAGTTTTATTGCTATTTTGTTTCTATTTTTAATTTCATTCATCAATTTTGGTCAAAACCGGAAGTAGTTCTAATTTTTGGAAATTTTGATTTTTTTAACAAAACAATACAATACTACCTTGTTTTAGAATTTGCCACGATGAATTCAAATTGAAATCTGTTTCAAAGTCGGACGATGCATTGCAGAGACATTGGGGATTAAAAATTGATTTTTTCCGGAAATTTTAATTTTGAGTTCTAGGTTTAAAAAATAGCGTAAAGTATAGAGTGAAATTAACTGGTACCAAAAGTAATTCGATTTTTGTTAAGTTTTACTTTGACAAGTTTAGGTTTTTTTGTTAACTTGTTCTTGAAATCGTTAAGGTTTTTGTTAATTCGAACTCAGAATCATTCGGATTTTGTTAAGTCGTACCAAGAATTATTCAATTTTGTTTATTTTTTTTTATTTCAGTTACCCTTCTTATTGGTTTAAGAACTCTGCTTCTTTCAGGAACATCTAGCTTTACTCTCGACATTAACGGAAGAGCCACTCGTTGCTTTGCAACGAGCTTTGCTCTAGTTATTATTAGGGTCTACCGTTTCCAACGGAAGACTCTCTTGTTAATCTATTTGTTCTTTTTTAGGGTATTCTGTTTCAAACGTCACTTCCGTGTTTACATTACGTCAATTTTTAAATTTTAAAAAAGTGATTTTGTCCAGGGCGTTTTTCAAAAACGCTTGAAAATAGAGACTTGGAATTTTCTGTGTTGAAGCATTTATTATTTTTATTTGGACATAGGGCTTGAATTAAGTTACCGTCACTTCCGGTCCAAACAGGGAGTTTTTTTTAAATTTTCGAAGTTTTGAAGTTTTCCTTTTAAATTTCAAATGTTTATTTGGTTTGTAGAGTTGGTTATGTTGAATAGGAACTGAAATCCGTTTGAAAATCGGACGATACATTACAGAGATATCAGGGTTAAAAAAATGATTTTTCAGGAAATTTTGTTTCGACGTCCTTGGTTTAAAAAATAGCGTAATGTTCAAAGTAAAACTCGTACCAAAAATAATTGTTAAGTCGTACTTGAACACATTCGGATTTTTGTGTTAAGTTGTTGTTGAAATCAGAAAGTTTTTTGTTAATTTGCACTTAAAATCATTCGGATTTTCCTAAGTCGTACCAGGAATAATTCGATTTTTTTCATCTTTTTATTCTAGGGAATGAGTCTTCCGTTAATGTTGAAAGTTAAGCTGGAAGTTCCTGTAAGAAGCAGAGATCTGAAACGAAAAACAAGCCCCTAGAATAAGTAGGACCAAGAATTATTTTTTTCTTTTTGTTTTTAGTTACTCTTGTTACTGGTTTAATACATCTGCTTCCCACAGTAACCTCTAGCTTTACTTCCGACATTAACGGAAGACCCACTCGTTGCTTTTCAATGAGCTTTGCTCTAGTTGTTATTATTTGTTTCCCTATATTTTGTCCACAAGATTTCTCAGAGATGGCTGGATAGATTCACTTTGAGTTTTCAGGACTGATAGAGAGTGATCATATCTCAAGGCGTTTTTTTTTTCATTTTTTGAAATTCATTTCCTGTCGTCCGTTTCCTGTCCTTCCACAAAAAGCTTGTCATCACGAGATCTCAAAAACGATAAAGACTTGAACATCCAAACCTTAAGGAATGATAGACCTATAGTTGTAGATGTGTTTAAACTATTTTGTTTTGTTCGGCGTTACTTCCAGTTGTCACCGGAAGCACTTCAACATTTTTTGATTTTACGTATTTTATTTATTTTCCGTAGAATAAAGATTTTAGTATTTATCCTTACATATGTCATCTATGCAATGTTAAAAAAAGAAAACAAATTCTACTTCCGATTAGATATCTTGATTATATCAGGGAGCTTTTTTTAAAACATATTTTGTACCCACAAGATCTCAGAAACTGTAGGTAATCAAGACACGAAACTTTCACTGATTGAAGATGTGCTTAATCAGTTTCATTTTATCGACAGTCACTTCTGGTCAACGCCGGAAGATTTCAAACAAATCAAGCTGATAATCTGTTTAACTGTTTTCATTCGATAGTTTTAGTTACTTCGATAAATAACAATGTAAGATAGGCAAGTAATCAAGAAAAAATAAATTTAATTTCATTGAGCACTTCCGTTTGTCTGTTTCCTGTCCCGAGACAAAAAACCTTATTTCGACGAGATCTCAAAAACGGTAAGGACTTGAACAAACAAACTTGGTGGGATGATAGACCTTTGTATGTTCATCTGTTCACATTATTTTCTTTTATCCGGCGTGACTTCCGGTCGTCACAGGAAGAACACCTCACTTTGTTTTTTATAAAAAATAATTTTGTCATTTTGCACGGAAGTAACATTTTAGCTATAGAAATACAAAAGGTTATCTACACATGGTAAAAAACAAAAAAAGTTTTACTTCTGGTGAGACATCTCAAATAACTCAGATAGCCTTCTTTTTTAAAAACAAAGTACCCGCAAGATCTCAGAAACTGTGAGAGATTAAGACACAAAACTTATAATGGACATTTGATTGAACATGGTTTTAATTGGTTTCATTTGGTCGTACGCCACTTCCAGTTTTCACTCAAACCGTTCAAGCAATAGAGGTTTTCTTTTTAACTTAGATTCTTTTTAACATTTTACTCAATGTGATAAACAGTAACGTATCGTAGGTAAATGTACTAAAATATCTACTTTCAATTTCTTAAATCACTTCCGTTTGTTCATTTCAGGTCCCGAGACAAAAACATTTCTCAACGAGATATTATAACTAACAAAAACTTGATAATCCAAACTTTGAGGAAAGACAAGGTAAGGTATGAAGATATATTGACTATGTTCTGTATGATCCGGCGTAACATACGGTCGTCACAGACGGTCCTCAAAAATTGATATTTTGTATTTTTAACCGGGTTTTCCAACGGAAAAATCCGGTAATTAAAATGGTGAAAATGGCGGGCGGGCGGGCGGCTGCCAAAAGGGTACCCTCATTGTACGGATAACTCCTCCTACAGTTTTCAAGATAGGAAGTTGTTCTTTTGCAGATCAATTGTACATATCTCAGAGGTGTGCATATTGCTAGGATTTTGATTTCTGATAATTCATCGAAAAAATACCAGCTTTTGAACTTAGTCATTTTTTGGCAAAATATTGAAAATAGGGTACCCTCATTCTACGGATAACTCCTCCTACAGTTCTCAAGAAAGGAAGTTGTTCTTTTGCAGATCAATTGTACATATCTCAGAAGTGTGCATATTGCTAGGATTTTGATTTCTGATAATTTATCGAAAAAATACCAGCTTTTGAACTTAGTCATTTTTTGGCAAAATATTGCATATAGGGTACCCTCATTGTACGGATAACTCCTCCTACAGTTCTCAAGATAGGAAGTTGTTCTTTTGCAGATCAATTGTACATATATCAGATGTGTGCATATTGCGAGGATTGTGATTTCCAATAATTTTTGAAAAAAATACCAGCTTTTGAACTTAGTCATTTTTTGGCAAAATATTGCAAATAGGGTACCCTCATTGTACGGATAACTCCTCCTACAGTTTTCAAGATAGGAAGTTGTTCTTTTGCAAATCAATTGTACATATATCAGATGTGTGCATATTGCTAGGATTTTGATTTCTGATAATTTATCGAAAAAATACCAGCTTTTGAACTTAGTCATTTTTTTGCAAAATATTGCAAATAGGGTACTCTCATTGTACGAATAACTCCTCCTTCAGTTCTCAAGAAAGAAAGTTGTTCTTTTGCAGATCAATTGTACATATATCAGAGGTGTGCATATTGCTAGGATTTTTTTGATTTCTGATAATTCATGAAAAAAAAATACTAGCTTTTGAACTTAGTCATTTTTTGGCAAAATATTGCAAATAGGGTACCCTCATTGTACGGATAACTCCTCCTACAGTTTTCAAGATAGGAAGTTATTCTTTTGCAGATCAATTGTACATATATTAGAGATGTGCATATTGCTAGGATTTTGATTTCCGATAAATTATGAAAAAAAAATACTAGCTTTTGAACTTAGTCATTTTTTGGCAAAATATTGCAAACAGGGTACCCTCATTGTACGGATAACTCCTCCTACAGTTCTCAAGTTAGGAAGTTGTTCTTTTGCAGATCAATTGTACATATATCAGAAGTGTGCATATTGCTAGGATTTTGATTTCCGATGAATTATGAAAAAAAAATACTAGCTTTTGAACTTAGTCATTTTTTGGCAAAATATTGCAAATAGGGTACCCTCATTGTACGGGTAACTCCTCCTACAGTTTTCAAGATAGGAAATTGTTCTTTTGCAGATCAATTGTACATATATCAGAGGTGTGCATATTGCTAGGATTTTGATTTCTGATAATTTATCGAAAAAATACCAGCTTTTGAACTTAGTCATTTTTTGGCAAAATATTGCATATAGGGTACCCTCATTGTACGGATAACTCCTCTTACAGTTTTCAAGATAGGAAGTTGTTCTTTTGCAAATCAATTGTACATATTTCAGATGTGTGCGTATTGCTAGGATTTTGATTTCTGATAATTTATCGAAAAAATACCAGCTTTTGAACTTAGTCATTTTTTGGCAAAATATTGCAAATAGGGTACCCTCATTGTACGGATAACTCCTCCTACAGTTTTCAAGATAGGAAGTTATTCTTTTGCAGATCAATTGTACATATATCAGAAATGTGCATATTGCTAGGATTTTGATTTCCGATAAATTATGAAAAAAAAATACTAGCTTTTGAACTTAGTCATTTTTTGGCAAAATATTGCAAACAGGGTACCCTCATTGTACGGATAACTCCTCCTACAGTTCTCAAGAAAGGAAGTTGTTCTTTTGCAGATCAATTGTACATATATCAGAGCTGTGCATATTGCTAGGATTTTGATTTCCGATAAATTATGAAAACAAAATACTAGCTTTTGAACTTAGTCATTTTTTGGCAGAATATTGCATATAGGGTACCCTCATTGTACGGATAACTCCTCATACAGTTCTCAAGTTAGGAAGTTGTTCTTTTGCAGATCAATTGTACCTATATCAGAGGTGTGCATATTGCTAGGATTTTGATTTCCGATAAATTATGAAAAAAAAATACTAGCTTTTGAACTTAGTCATTTTTTGGCAAAATATTGCAAACAGGGTACCCTCATTGTACGGGTAACTCCTCCTACAGTTCTCAAGATGGGAAGTTATTCTTTTGCAGATCAATTGTACATATATCAGAGCTGTGCATATTGCTAGGATTTTGATTTCCGATAATTTATGAAAAAAATACTAGCTTTTGAACTTAGTCATTTTTTGGCAAAATGTTGCATATACATGTAGGGTACTCCATTTCACTGGATAAGGGTTGACATGGATTATGGATACAGTTTACATAAAAGAAAACCCGGTTTGCTGTCACATTGACAGCTTTTCACTTGTTGTTTTCTTTATTTCTTGGAAATTCTTATACAGTATATATTATATCCATTTTCTGTTTACAAGATAAACATATCTTTGTGCAGATTAATACACGAGGAACGGAATACCTTTTTGTTGCTATAGCAACAAGAGTCTAGTTTTAGCTCTACTTATTTTGCGTATTCTGTGTTGTATCTTGATTGTCTGGATTATGACCCTCGCCATCCTCAGGTATAACATTAACACTATCTTTTACATCAATGAGCTACTTTGTGCACTCTCGGTGAGTTTGCATATTTTGAATCGTGCTTGTGTTTCTTTGTGAAGACTTATAGCGTGGTTCACGTGACCGATTGTTTTGGAAACAATGGAGGCAATTCGGGTTTGTGTGTTGGGACGTTTATACTTGAGGTTAAAACCAGAGAACTTCAGTGTGGAATTCCGTGCTACGGGAGGACTGGCGATAAAAAAAAAATGGTGAAAAGTGAACAATTTATGACATTCACAAACTCAGCGGACATTTTTTTTATTTAGATGGGAGAAAACGATTTGGACAATGGAGTGGCGGTGGAAAAATTATCGCGAGCCATTATTAGTTATACAAATTTTCTGATAGAGGGATGCGATATTAAAACAGTTGTGATCGGACAGTTATTATGGAGAAGAAGATCTGGAGTATTCAACGACAAAGTCGTTGAACTAAATAAATTTTTGCAGTACGGGTGTAGTAATTATCAAGCTTCATTGTTGGCAGAATTTTTAAGAGCGGAAAAGTGTTCCTTAAAACCATATATAGTCCTTAACATAGTAAAATTATCGAAAAATTACCTGCTAGTATGTACTTACAGAAATATATAACAACAATAGGTTGATCCTCAAAATTGGAAACATCGCCATGACACTAGGTCACGTGATCAACTGAGGGAAATAACTCAAGTTATTGAAATGGGGGCAATACTAACAAAGACGAAAGCAAACTATCTGATGGCGAATTTCGATCTGCGCGTGTATTTTTAAACATATTGCATTTTTTGAGGTCGGTTAGTGCGTTTTACAGAAGGTCTGTGGCAAGTAAGTAGCAATATCAGAAGTAAATTTTATTGTCCAAAGAATAAATGGTACTAGTTTTTTTTCCCACATCGTTTGTGTGTAAAAAAGATTAATCTGCCAAAAACTAGCGCCGTGAATTGCAACTTTTTAACACGTACTGAATTGCATCTAATTTATTTTAAAAAGCTCAAAGCGATGGATCTCGGGCAATGTATTCAGTTTATTGTTGTTGCTTCTTTGTTTTGACGACAATTTAGGCGTTCTCGCAGACTGCCTGTTGCATAATATTGCGATGCCGTTAGAACGATATAATTATATTCTGGATTTCTTTTTTTTTATCTTTTGTTTTACATCTTACCTCACCACTATTAGGCAGTTCACATACTCTGGGTATAATTTCTTCATTAAGTCGATATATTGAAATGAGGCAATCGTAGTCTTTAAAATCGCTGAGGGTTTTTCTGTCTTTAAACGCCCTTTTTTTAATTTCTCAAGTTTCGCGAGTTTATATACTAGTATGCAGTTACTTCTTTTAAACCGACCATTACGTGTTTACAACCTATTCAGCAGCCCACTTGCATACTACCGGTTTTTGGAAAATGTTACAGATCATTACGACCACTGTTAATATTTATATCGATCAAATCAAAATTGTTATATTGGTAATTATTCAGATATTGATTCTGTGTAAATATCAGTATTGATTAATACTCCGTAATCATGTGCTGAATTGAAATAATTAACAATAAAACTTCGAAATGTGTGAAAACAATACTTACGACATACTTAAGTCACCTCCACCGGCCGCCTAAGTTTTTGGTAAATTGTCCAAGCTAAGCACTCTTCTAGTTATGGACTAGAAGAATGTATATAAGTTCTACTTAAGCACTGTCTTAGACTTTAAAAGTACTCTTTATGTTACGAGCCACAGGTTAGGTGTACAATGCGAGTCGGGCTAGCAAGTTTTGGACATAGAATTAATTTTCATTCTCGTAGAATAGAACCGTTTCAGATTCTTTGATAAGCACATCACTGGATAAATCATAGAAAATCGTCAATTTATTAATATAGCATGACTATGAGAGAAACAATAACTTACTGAAATCGAAAATTGAAGCATATCATTTTGCATATAATAAGTAAACGACAAGCTAGATGTAAATTATAGACACTGTTGTAAAAAACAGTGTTTTTGGTCATCATGTGCAAGTCAACTTAATAACAAAACCGAACCCTTAATATAGAAACTCTGTACTATGATCGAATACAAAACAAACACATCAAATTAAAAAAGTTGAAAGTTAATAAAAGGTCAAGATCTAGCAAATGAAAGCTGCCTACAAGTTAATAAAATTCAAGATATAAATTCTTTCAATGATGCCTCGTGACAATAGCTTTGTTTCATAGGGTGTACCAGGGCTTAAATTTTTGCTATTCGCTATACACAATGAAAAATCATGTTGTAAACAACCATTCTCTATGAAATATGATTAACTTTGTCCATGGCCCTCGGGGAATTTGAAGAAAATTTTTATTAAACAAAGACTCGAAGTTAGAAAAATGTCATATATAAGAAGCAATTGAAAAATATGGTTTTTCTATAGAAAGGAAATCTAAACAAAAAATTGTAAACTTCAGTTGAAAAAAAACAACTTATTGATGTTTGTAAACATTATAATACTTATTAGTAGATCTACAGGTGACCAAAATGGTGAGTTTACATGGAAACAATCAAGTGTTGTAGATTATTGTATTTCAAACACTGAGTTAAACACAATGTTAGAATATTACCTTTTTATTCATTTTTATCTGTTGCTTATAACCCTATATAGATATGTTTGGCACTTGAAAGTCAGCATAGCACTGGATCCATTTATCAACAAAAGCAAACACAAGAAATTGCTAAAAAATTTCACAAAAACAAAAATGGTTTGGATCGGTAGTAAAAAATTTTCAAGAGATGTATTTCACCACTCACGATGGAAACTGAGTTGGGACAATTTGACTTTTGAGTTTCTAGGTATTAAATTTTCAGTAACACTAGATGAAATGAAAGACTTAAACTATTTAACAAAACTCTCAGAAATAAGAAAATTAATAAATCAATGGAAATCAATAACATTAATTCCTATTGGGCGAATCACAGTCATCAAAACATTAATAATACCAAAATTAAATCATTTAATACTAACATTACCCAACCCCAGCATTGATTACATGAAAAACTTTGAAAATGATATTTTTCAATTTCTATGGGGTGGTAAAGTGCATAGAGTAAAGAAGAGTATAATTGTACAAGATTACTGCTATGGGGGTCTCAAAATAATTGATTATGGGGATTTTATTACTGAACTGAAATCTACTTGGATAAAAAGACTTATTAGGGCTGATAAAAAATGGGTAAAGCTTCTAGAATCCATTTTGAAAATTAAAATCCTAGAAATATGGAGGAATGGCACAGATTATTCATATAGTTTATGTAAAACTTTGGAAAATTCTTCCTGGAAAGAGGTGTTCATTAGCAGGTTAAAAATACAGGAGCAAAATGTGTTAAGTATACATCAGGTTATAAATGATAATATATGGTACAATCCCAAAATCACAGTAGACAATAAATCAATATTTTAAAAAGCTTTGCTAATACAAGATATATTTTTGTTGCTGATTTTCTTAATATTAATGGAACATTTATAAGCTTTGAAAAATTGAAACAAATCAATCCAATTACAAACTTTATTGAATATGCAAGTTTAAGAACTGCTGTAAAGGACAGATTGCATACACAAGATTTATACATACCAAACTTACAAATGATAAAAGAATATGGACCTGTTATCCCTAATCATAGCCCATTGTTTAATAATAATTGTAAAGACTGCAAACTTATGTACAACTTATTATTAGATAAAAAGCGAGAAACATGTACATCTATACCAAAATGGAGAGAAAAGGGTCGTATGCACAAGTCATATGCACAAGAAACCTGGGAAAAAAATTTTGAACTCCCCTTTAAAACTACACAAGAATCAAAACTACATTGGTTACAGTTCCGAATTTTTCATAGGATTGTTCTGACAAATAAATATATATTCAAAAAAAAAAAAAAAAAAGAAGCAGAGTCTCCCGTATGCACTTTCTGTAAAAGAGAAGAAGAGAGTATTGGGCATTTATTTTATGAATGCACTATTGTAAAAGAATTATGGTCTGCTGTTGAAGACTGGATCTTCAGACATTTTGATCTGTTAATAACATTTGATAAACAATCAGTTTTCTTTGGAAAATATAAAAATAGAGATATTTATAGATTTTTCAACTTGATAGTTCTTATTGTGAAGCAATTTATTTTTTCCTGTAAATACAAAAGTAATACAAATCCAAATATACATAGATTAAAAAATGTTATAAGAGAAAGGCTCTTGACTGAAAAATATATGCTAATGAAAAATTGTAGATATAAAGATAGTATGAAAGCCATTGGCAAAAAATATGTGATAAGCTGTAGCACTGCATTATATATAGTTTAATTGTCTCTCTATTGTGTCTCATTTTAATCTTGTTTTGAACTGTGTTGTCTTTTTGGGATTTTTTTGTGTTTTATCCCCCCCCCCCCCAAGTATCCTTCTAAAACAGGATCTCTCATATTAATCTGGTTTATATTTTACATCCGTATGTGAAAAATGCCCCAATCCTTTCCCTCGCTCTCTCTCTCTCTCTCTCTCTCTCTCTCTCTCTCTCTCTCTCTCTCTCTCTCTCTCTCTCTCTCTCTCTCTCTCTCCTAAATTTACTTTCACTACATAAGAACTGTATAATTTAAAATCAAATAGTTAGAAGTTTTTTCAAGATGATTATATAAACATAGTTACGAGATATGTCATGTATGTACATACATTTTGTAGACTGCTTCTCATCAGTAATTGTTCGTCACTTCACAAATCGCCAATAGTTTGTTAGAAAAAGATAACCAGACTTTTAGTCCCAATTAAACAGAGCAGAATGACAGCATCAACACATACTTTGGCTTACATACTGTTCAGACTTTAATATCATTGAAATTATGTGAAAAATGCTAATAATACGGTTACAAAGATCAAAAAACGAAATCCGAATTTTCCGTGACCTAGAAAAAGTTGTAGTTGACATTTCGAGTAGTCTCACTTTACGTTGATTGCGAGCCTGTACATCGTTAAACGAGGAAAATTGCAAGAATATTTCATATCCTAGGATATAATACAAAGTGATATATATGTTTGCCTAGTCATTTTACTTTGTTGTTAAAAATAGTTAGTCAAAAAACTTCAGGCGATGACGAGATCTACGTTAACGTCTACCATTTTGGGAACATATTTATGGCCAACTACTGTATGTTATAAATTCAGTTTCATGTACATACATTTTTAAAACAAAACGATGCCCTTTATGCTGTAAAATTTCTAAATTGCATTATTCCAATATGATTGTAATTTTAATGTTTGTAAATAAGTGAAGATAAAGGGATTGTAGTAAATTATTTTATAACAAAATAAAAAAGAACCTTTTTAACCACTTAAAAATTGGGTATATATGTACCTTTTCCTACAACCTTTGATTAAAAAAATGCTTTAAAAATTGGGTTAAATCCTTGCGAAGTATAGAAAAATGTTGATTAGGTTGAAATATTGGTACATGTGTTATCAATTTTGTATAGTATTGGTACCTGGTTGAATGAATCTAACTTCAAGACAATTGTCCACAGACTGGTTTAGAAAGTTTGTAGGGAGACAGTGATACTTTTGGGAAGTATTGCATACATGGACCGATCTGTGCATCCATGACGTCTCGTAGGTAAGACATGCTGCCGTTTTTCTAGAGAGGTTAACACTTTCTGGAAAATCGAAGCCTTTTAATGGTGCATGTACATATTGTGATTAAATCGTGTTACCACCTTAACTTTTTGTAATTGATATTAGTCTTTAGTTAATGTTTTAAAAAAACGCACAAAATCGTCAAAATGAAGAAAGAGACAGGGCCGTTTGAATGTTGGTATCTGGATTGTTCCTACGACAGGTTGTGCTTGCTTAAAATTCACCATTTATATTGCACTCGACATTGTTTTAAGCATTGGGCAATCCGAAAGAAACGTTCTAGTATATTTTTTCTCTTCTGTAAGTGTGACGTAATTTCCATCGGCAACCTTAACAACCCGAAAGCTCTGGGCGGAATTCAATGTCATCGGTCGAATCAGATGTCAAGATCATAACATCGTTACATTGTTCTTAACCACTTTTAAAAAGATAAGTTGAAATCGGTCACTCTGACGGCTAGCCAAATAAATTTGTTTATTTCATAAAGTAAAACATTATACTTGGTGAACACTAAGAACTTTGGTTCATTTTTATCATCCTTTAGAACATATGTTCCTTTCACCCTTATTAAGGGAAGGTAATTGTGTACTCCAACAATTACTGATAATAGCATTACGTATTGTCAGGGTTTATATTTCTAATCTACAGTTTAAGAATTCAATTTCAAATTGTAAAGCAATCATTAATAACAGTAATAAGATGAAGGTTTTAAAAAAGTAAATCAATATATTGTAATTGAACATTCATGTGTCATTACATAAACTTAATTGAGATTATAAAGTATAAATACATGTATTTGTATTATTTTGTGTAGTAGCGTAACCATATCAATATTAATAGCCGATACTCGGCAGTATTATAAAATAATAAGAGCGTTTACTCATAAAGACCATTTCCTTTGTTTATATCTCAGGTGACATTTGATTGCCAAAGTAATGTTTTGTAATTTGTTGTTATAATTTGCTGAAAGTAAAGAAACTCGAATTCGGGCTATTCAGGTATTTATGTCACAATTTTTATTACATGCTATCAATGCTACATGCTAACATATCCGGGGTTTTTTTCTGTAACCCTGCAGTTTATAAGTAGATATTTTCATGAAAATACTGCTACTTTTACTCAGAATAAACGTTTAATGAACTCTTGACATAATGGTTTTTTACTTTTGAAGGTATAATACAAACTGGTTAAATAGTAACATCAACAAAAAAACCTAACAGACAAGTATGAAAGAACATATCCTGATAACATCAAGTAACTGGAAGTTCTAAATCTAAAATCTAACAAATTCATCTTCATAGGGTTTCATAATGAAAGTTGCTTACTAAAAATCATAAATCAGAAACATTGTGGTAAAATTCTCACTAGATATGTCTTTGAAAAATTCGTAGGGCAAAAATACAATATCAATATTGCTATTTTAATAGGATTTCGCAATTTTAAAAAACAGCCCTTAAGAAAAATCATAATATTGCAAATATATGGTTTAGTAAATCTCAAATCATTAGCATTGTAGTAAAACTCGTGTAAGAAATTTGTTTTCAATTATCAAGGGTAAACATAGTTGGGTTCGGCCTCGTTAAAGGGACTTGGACACGATTTTAGATCAAAATTTTCTTTTTCTTTTTTTATGTTTATATTGGTTATTGTGAATGATTGACCAAAATTTGAATGTTAGAAGTCAAGTAGTAAGAGAGATACAGAGGTAAGAAATCATTGTTATCTAAACAAGGCTCGAGTCTAATATTTGTTTACAAATAATGTAAAGTGTGGAATTACCATTTCTTTGACCAAATGACTCGTGGCAAAGAAGGTAAACTAATTTAATGTGTTCATAGATAAAATGAAACCATAAAACGAAATACAAATTCAAAGAAGAGCAACACGGATTTTCAAATAGATGGAGGTAGGATCAGGAACCTAGGAGGAGTGAGCATCCTCTGCTGACCGGTCACACCGCCGTGTGCTCTTTGTCGTAATCGCGAAAAAAAATCAGAAAAGTCCGTAGACAATTAGGTGATTAAATATGAGACTTAGACCAATAAAACACATATGTAAAATCCATAACAAAACTCGAGCTTTGTTTACAAAACAAAGATTTTCTAACTCTGTATCTTGCATATAACTCAATATTTGACTTTCAAATTTTGACAAAACTTTAAAAGTACAAAAATTAAAAATTCTTCACATTAAAATTGCAAAAATAAAATGTTGATATTTGAGCTCAAATCGTGTCCAAGTACCTTTAGCGTAATAAACACGGTCGACAGGAAGCATAGAAGAGGCAAAGAGTCAAGAATAGTTACCTACTGGTCCCAACGCCAGGAAGGTAAAAATCAACATCATCTTTAGGATTCCTTTATTTTGACGATGCGCCACCATAAGGACATTCCCTTTCAGGTGCAGGTAATGGTGTTCATCTGGGCATTTTCCATATCATTTACAGAAATTCCTTTTGACTACAAAACGTAATAAATCTATCATAGAACATTCGTGTACAGAAACAAACGGCCCATTGCTACATCACATCGCTCCCCAGTGATCAAGATCCATAATAAAGCCAGCTTTGTAGAGTCATATATACAAAATATTTGGGCAGTGTAGAATAGATCCCGTAAAAGGAGATTTTCAAATGTTTCCCAAATAAATCCTAATTACCTGAGGATGCTTTCACACAAATTAAAGATTTTCTTGCCAAATTGATTTAGATAAGAAGCTTTTTTATTTATTGATTTTTATTTATTGATTTATATCTCTATACATATATTCTCATGCAAAATTGTTACCCTCATTGCAGCCCACTCTACCCAGAAGAATCATGGTTTGAACAATCTTAAATCTACACTTCCTGAGGATGCTTCCACTCAAGTAACAGGTTTTTTGGCCGATTGATTTTCGCAAAAAAGATTTTCAAAGATTTTTTCTATTTATTCCTATGTAAAAATTCGACCCCAATTATGACTCCTCTCCCTGGAGATCATGATTTAAATAATCTTAATTCTACGCTACCTTAGGTTGCTCCCTGCATTTAAAATTTGTGAGTTAACAGAAACTAAGTGGGATTATTTTCTACAGAAGCTATCTCCTCTATCAGAGGGTCATTTCACATTAAAGCACTTATGATATATTTTTAAATATAGAAAAGTGAAACTTGAAGTAGGTTGGTATTCTGTAAGTAAGAATAATCCACTCAATAATACTACGCATACTTTTCATATTTTCCATATTTTTTAAGCAAAAGAAATCGATTCCAAATTAGGTGATTGTGAATAAATGAGGATGCATAGCCAAAAAAATCACACAATATTTTATACCGGTATGTTCATTTTGCAAATTCATAAAAGAAATCTGCGTAAATATTTTTTTCGAAATATTTTAATTAACGAAACGTCATATTAATGGTATTTTCTCATTATGTCACTTGTAAATACACACATAACAAACCTACGAGGGTTTAGCCTAAATTGCTTTGTTCTGTTAAAAGAAGGCACGGAAAACAAAACTTTTAATACATAGGAGTGAGCAAACTTGAATTTGATTTATGTGTTAATAAAATATTGCATTGCTAATGAAAGCAGTCTAAATAATGTAATTGACAGGGGGTGCAATGTCGAAGAAAATAATAGCCATACAATTTAGCATATTTAGATATTTATTTTAAACCGAAATACCGGAGTATGCATTTGGCTTTGACGAAAATGACAATCATTTACTTACTCAACCTGGACGGCTACAAATAGGGTTGGAAATAGATATTACGCTATTCGAAATGAATGATATGATATGGCACTTACACTGCAAACAAGGAAGTTTTCCATTAAACATTGTTTTAATTTCATGATTCATATCTAGCTTCCTGTTACAAATTTACACATGCACGAAAATTTATCATAAGGAGCGAACTGTTAAAAGACCCTTGTTGAATGATTTTTGTTAATATGAAATTAATATGGATCTAAGCATAACAAATATAACTGAAAATATGTGTTAAAACACCATCTTTATGAGCATGGATCATTTGATGGAAAAATGAAACTATGCTTTTTCAAACATTCATTAAAAAATAAAGACGAAGAAAAAACATCAAACAGCTTGTACTTTCGATATTTGCTACCTTGTTTGAATGAAGTAAAAATCCGTTAAAATATTGAATATAAATATATCCCGAGATGAAACATGAGAGGTTTTAATAAATAAAACAAAAGAATGGACACAGTTTGCATTGAATAAATTATGAATGATGTTTTGTATGATAACAAGTTTCGATTCTACACATGCCGATGACATGGTAATCCTATTTACACCCATAGCAGCCTCTCCAAGCAGGAAATACTTCAAAATCATAAATCTATTATGGATATCTTAAATATACCCAATAAACAAAATGAACTTAATTTACCTTATTTGTACTGGATTCCGAAGCTTCAAAAAAGTCCTGAACAAACAGAGATATAAAGCAGGTTCCAGTAAATGTTCTACCGAACTTCTCTCTTTACTCCTTACTTATATTCTCACAGTAGTGAAGGAGAAACTTCAAGAGTGCTTTACAACAATATACTCCAAAAGTGGTGTGGACCAGATGTTGATACTAAAAAACTTTAAAGAATTATTAGAAACTTTTAGGTCACAAAATCTTAACAAAAGCAATAGCATCAAATCGTACAATTTTTAACGCTTTATACAACAATTCCCCATGCCAAAATAAAATCTAGGCTTTTTGATATCATCGACAGTTGTTTCTCAAAAAAAAAAGGAAGGCGTAAAAATGCTTACCTTGTCATCATTTTGTTAAAAACTATTCTGATTGCACACACAAGTACTCTAAAGTTGACATTAAAAAGGTGCTTGAGTTTATGGTAGACAAAATCTATGTAGTTTTTGGAAATCAAGTCTTCCAACAATTTGTTGGAATTCCAATGGGTACCAATTGTGTCCCATTGTAAGCAGACCTATTTTTGTAATTTTATGGAGGAGAATTCAAAAACTTGTACGTGAAAACAATGAATCACTCGCTGTGGTCTTCAACACAACATTCAGGTATATCGACAACGTATTATCAACTAACATTTGTTATTTTCATACCTACGTCGACTCGATATATCCCAGTGAACTTGAAATAAAAAATACCACAGAGTCTGTGTCATCTGTTTCATATTTGGATATTTTACTGGAAATGGACATTGATGGTAATCTAACAACAAAACGTTATGATAAACGCGATGACTTCAATTTTTCTTTAGTCAACTTTCCTTACTTGTGAAGCAATATAACTTCATCACCTGCATATGGTGTTTTTGTCTCACAATTAATTCGATTTGCAAGGGCATGCTCTTCGTATGAACAGTTTCTAAGGGGAGGCAAGCTACTGACAAAGAAGTTGATAAAACAGAACTATCAACAGTTTCTTCTGAAGTCATCTTTTTGTAAGTTCTTTGGTCGATACAACGACCTTGTCAGCAAATACAATATTCCACTGGGTCACATGTTGACTGACGTTTTTCATACTAGTTGTTAGACCTTAATAAATAACCTAATTGTCTACAGACTTTTCTAGTTTTTTCTCGATGTCGACAAAGAACACACGGTGGGTGTGACCAATCAGCAGAGAATGCTCACTCCTCCTAGGTATCTGGCTTAAATCGTCAACATTTCATATTTCCCCTATAATGACATTTTCCCGATTTTGACATTTACCTCGATTATGACATGCCCAATTGTGACCAAAAGCACACGACGGCGGGTGCAACCGGTCAGCAGAGGATGCTCTTTCCACCTAGGCGCTGGTTCCTATTTCTATCGTTTTGAAAGTCCGTATTGCTTTGCTTTGAAAATGTATTTCGTTTTTTAGATAGTTGTCGAGTTATTATTTTTTTTCATATATAATCATCATTATTAAAAAGAATTCCTCTTTACTATTTTTCGTAAAGAAGGATTACTTTGTACACTACAAACTGTTGATCATTCTTAATAACTGTCGAATATTCATTATCTTTAAAAGAAACATAAAATTATAAATAAGAATCCAACCTCCTTTACATGCGTTGAAAATATCCCAAAAGTGACTTTCAGAAGACAGAAATAGAGTATAAGAGTTCACAGAAATTCATTGTAAGAAAATACTTTGTAATTCAAGAAATCGTTTCTATGCTTAATAAATTTACATGACAAAGAACAGTAGCAACCTAAAAAAAGTAATTTATTAATGTTTTACATATACATTTAATCGCGGCCATGCCGAGATAAAACTCCTCATGACTTTATTGTCATTTATTTATTTCTACATCCCTAAAACGGCCGATATTCACTGCGAACTTAAAAATCTGAATGAAGTGCTGTATTAGCCACAGGAAAGGCATAGAAATGTATTTTTGTTATCAATATTTTAAATAACTAATACCAATAATAGTTACTTAGACTTGTTTGCAGATCCAAATGACTATTTTTGCTCTCTTGATAGTAATAAACTATTAATGACGTTATACGGATAATCAATAAAGTTTGAGGTAAATGATAAAATTGAATAACATGTTTTTAATTATTATTTTAATATAGCATTGAATCACGATTTTTTGAAAGAAACAGTCTCATAACTGCAGCGATCTGTGCATACAAATTGAGTAGCGCGTTATGAAAATTTGTATGAACACATCGCTGCAGTTATGATACTGTATCTTTCAAAAAATTCATGATTCAATGCTTATATTTACACTTTTTATCTTCTTGTCTGCAAATGTTATTTATACTTTAAAATTCATATCTTATCCTAAGGGTAAGTTCATATTCATGGGAGAGCAACCGTAAAAGCCACAAGCGTGAATTTTGATTTTCGCCTGTGACGTTGCAGGTTACAGCGTTCAACGTTTGTGACGTCATAATAAACTTGTCATTCTAACCTTTGAGTACCCTGCGTACATTGCAGTCTAATAACTGCCGTAGCTTTCAACACACTTTACATGCTTAAAATATGTGGGATGTAAATATAAATAAATATTGATTTCGATCAAAAACATTTATATATAATTTAGATATTTAAAAATATAAATCATGCCCTTCAATATAATGTAAATGTTTGGGGCTTTGAAGTGCATGAGTAACATACCTTCTGTTTTTATTTTCGTCTTGAATCTAGTAAAATGTAATTCTTCTAAGCTCCATGTTTTTCCTATAAAAATGCAAAAAAAAAGAAAAAAAGAAAAAGAAAAGAAATAATTATGAAAAAAAAACAACAAAAACAACCCACCACAAATTAAACCCCTTTGACATGTTCCGACTACCAGCTATACATTGAGCTCACAGATTGTGGGCGTACCTTCTCCCTCTCCCCCCCCCCCCCCCTCCCAAAAAAATGGTGATGATTGTGTCTATATTACAGGTCTTTGCTACATAAAGAACAGAAGTCTCACATTTTAAAATCCTAAATTTTATAAGTAAATGATAGGTATGATTTATATTTACCTAAGATAATAGTACGCCATTATTTTTGTGCACTTGAGATATTCTTCAAAATAACTAATTTCCTCGGGTGTTTCGTTATACTTTAATTTGTTTATTCAATCGACATTTGGTGATACATGTAAGCATGGATACAAAAAGTAATGCATTTTAACAATTCATCAAACATGCATTATATTTGTTAGTCAACTAATTGAGATAATATGCATCACTTACAGATCATATGTACATTTTTTTGGGGCAGTTATATGTTTTCTATCTTGTTCACAAAATAATTTTCATATTATTTATATGAATACAAAAATAGGATTTTACAACTTTACATTAAAATGGTACTGGTATCGGCGCCAAAATTATCCCTTCATATACATCATGTAATACAAACCATATCAAAATTATTCACATATTACTTCAATTTGAGCTGCATATGTTTTACGTTTGATCAAAACGTTTTACTTAGGTTTCAACGTGCTATAATAGTTTTTCGTTAAGAAACGGATAAATAACCTTGCCTTACCTAAAATGGACAAGGCACAAAAAAAGAAGAAATAAATTTAATTGTCGTCGTTCACGAGAATAAACTCAGCTCGTGAAACTTGATTCCGTTTTAGACGTCTATACCTAAAACTTACTGGTTACAGGACATCCGTAGACGTGGTGACAGTCCTCCTTAGAACAGTTACAC
Organism: Magallana gigas; assembly: GCF_902806645.1. Lineage (NCBI taxonomy): Eukaryota > Metazoa > Mollusca > Bivalvia > Ostreida > Ostreidae > Magallana > Magallana gigas. The sequence goes on from NC_047564.1 coordinate 56,834,104, forward strand.
CGACTCTCACACCGGGCTCCGTATGATGGATAACCACACGGGACGCTGCAGTTGACATCATTGGTTGGGTTAAAGTATCCCGAAGGGCATTCTATTAAATTTAAAATGACTTATATTAGCTGCATTTCATTCACCCGAACACGTTACCTTGGACGAAAAGACGTGTAGAAACGCGTTTTGAACAAAAAATAATATGACAACCACTGCACTGGCAAGAAATATCCACTGAACGACGAAACAAGACTAACTGAAATCCAGACACAGATGCTTCAAAAATCCTCGATAATTGTAGACCGTTTTCCTGTGTATGTTATAACATTGCACATGCGCAATCACACACTGTGGCAGATCGAGCATTGTCAATGATCCCATGAATTTTTTTGTAGAAACCGATGGAAGCGATGTCTCATTGTTACTTTCTTGGATTTACTATCATTTATCTACTGTGTTGGATGTAGTGCCGCTGGGGTTTTCAAAAAGATGCAGACGTTATGCACTCTGTATGAACGACACACGTGTTCGATGTGCATGTGAAGAAAGGCAGCACCATTTGTGCAAAATAGTACGGATATCTTGGAAATTCTTTAGAAGAATAAATATATTTTGTATTTTATTGATTGCTGTTTTCTTTATTTTTTACTACAAATATTTTACTACATGTAGTTTCCTTTATTTATTTTTTTACAAACATTTTACTACAATGTGTAGTTTATACATTTAGAAGTCCGTGTAACCTGAATGCCCAGATCGGAAAGCAACCGACCGTAACTTTCTCGACCGGTATATATACCCCAGTGGCAGTAGAGGAGCGATGAAAACTAATATGGCAACCAAACGCTTTTTTGAGTTCATGTCAGCTTTAACGGAGAATAAAACCCACTTGCATATTTTAATCTTGCATGGTCAGATTTTGAGTTCCTACATGAAATCATGTCCAGCCATGGTAAATAAATAAATTCAGCGTGAAAAAATTTAACCGGACAGCTTTCAATTGCATGTTCATTTCTGTTCTAAATGAGTTCACTAACCTTTGGGTGTGCTTATTTCAAATAACATTATTGAAAGTTTCTGTATGCTGTATTATTATATTGTCGCATATAGGAGAATCACACACTCATTGTATAGCCAAGTAGTACATATAATATTAGGGGGATCGAAAATATCTAAATCATATCTTAAAAAATTGGTTTATCATATAGGTAGCCTGTTGGCCACCCAGCCTCCTGAATCATTTGCTGGCATGAAACAGATATGTAAGTGGACCATGAACTAAAACGATGATGTCATAACGAACATGAAAACAGAGTTTATATTGCATATATAAACAATATTTATAATACAGTAAATACTCATACTCTTTGAAAAATGCGAAACTTACCTTTGCAGTTGTTGTTTTGGAGAAAGTAAAACGGACAGCAGATTGGTATTCCATCGGAACTGTGATAAACAAAAAGATTTTTTTGAATTTTGAACTTTTATTTATTACAGTTATACCGGACGCAAATAGGTAAATCATTGTTTCAAGTTAAGTTCAATTTTATTTGACAGAGAGTAATACAGAACCCTTTGAGTAAGCACATGGCTACTGTGTGCTATTTGTTGTGCTGTGTTGGCCCATAAACTGTGCTGTATAAACTAACTGTTTTGTATAAAAAATACATCACTATACATAAATATATAATTTTTCAGTAGGGGTTCCTACGTGGACATCTCAAAAACAATTTCCTAGAGAATATTATTTTTTTCTTTCTGAAAACACACTTAAACTGACGAAATTCATACTGTTATTTAGTTTTAACCCTAAACGGTGAGTTTTCATTTCTGTTAGGATTCCGAACAAAATTGAAAACTGACAGTTGTTAAAAACCGATGCAGTATTGATAAAACCCCTTATAGTGTATTGTCTTTTTCATGGACAATATCGAGTCTACTCTTTCATCGCCAATAAAAAGAATTGTGTTTCATTGTGTCTTGTATCTCGAAAAATTTTTAATGTGTTGTCACTGTAATAATGAGATAGATATGGTGTTCTGATGGGGCCACTTCGAACTTCGCACCTTCGCCTATAGGGCAAAGATGCGAGAGTGCGAAGTTGAGGTGGCGAAAGTGCGAAGATGCGATCGATAGCGAAGGGCGAAGATGCGAAGGCGAAGCCCGAGGATGCAAAGGCGAACGTGAAAAGTTGCTAAAGCAATGAAGTGATACTATTATCGCTCCTTCGCCTTGGCAACTTCGCATTCTCGCCTTCACATATTTACGTTTTCATCTTCGCATGTTTATCATTGCAGAGCTCTCTAGTATCGTTTAAAGGGTTCTGAGGCATGTTTTGGGAATTTAATTTTATAAAATTAATAAAATTTAGTTATCCATGGGGGATGGGGTCCTGGCCCCCTTTACATTTTACTTCGTGAATTTATTATTATTACATTTTCAGAGGGGCTCTTCCCATTAAGATCTATGTGTAACCGCGTTTAGATTCGACGTCTGGAACCGCATTCGTCGTGCGCAACACGCACGGGGTGAGGGAATATTGGCGTCGAGGGTATAAGGTATAATGTTATGGCGCGTTGTAGGCCGTATGGTTAAAACAAAGGATAGGTTTGTCGTATTTCCTAAGGTCCACCAATATACAGTTCCAGAGAAATAAACAGGCAATTGATGCAGGGACTCCACATTTATAGTACGAGACTCAACGATGACAACATTACAACAATTTAACAGACAAGCATGTTACAAACAAATCGGATATGGCTAGTAGTGGCTTCATGACTCCAGACTCGGACTGGCTGGCCGCCGTATTCCAGACTGACGATTTACAATTGTACATGGCTATAAATTGACAAGCGATGATATAAGTTAGCTGAGTGAAATATTGACAGTAGTAAATTAATTAAATAAACTTAATGAGTCCTTGATATCCTTGACATGAAAAACAGAAAATTGCACGATGTTGTTTTAAGGGATTAGTTCTTGAGACATAACACGCTGTGTCTTTAAAATCACACATAGAGTCCAAAATGTGTCAATCACTAATTGAATAAGTAACTTTGTACGAACTAAACCATGTGAAAATATTACGAGACAGATGTTGATTTTAAAAAGTGAAGTCCAAAACAAAGTTATTCATGAACAGTGAATTTTGAACGTTGATACATGCATGAGCAAGGAGTGTCGCTTACTGAAATTAGAATGTTACTGTGTTTGATCCACGGTAAACCGACGGCTGGTATAAGTGATAGGGGTCTGGAAGTGCATATACACACATTATGGTGGACATTACATTTTATATGGAGTATACAATGATTAGGCATAGCCAGCACTGGTAAACATATATGTCCCATGTACACGTTAAAATAATTATATACATTCAAAGTAAGCACGATGGCCTAGCGCATGCGTGCTAATTATAGTATGGATTAATCGAAAAACCTTGGCGAGTACGGTGCCCGCATCAAATTTTATGCAATCGACCGAGACTGAATGCAATCAAAAAAGGCTATGGCGAAAGTGCAAAGATGCGAAGGCTAAGGTGCAAAGTTGCGAAGGCAAAGGAGCGCTAGTAGTATCGCTTCTTCGCCCTCGCACTTTCGCCATCGCATCTTTGCGTTTCGTCGTCGCATCTTTGCACTTTCGCTCCTTCGCACTCTCGCATCTACGCCCTAAAGTTGAAAGTGCGAAGGCCGAAGTGGCCCTATCGGAATACCATAGATACATGTATATATAATTGTTAAGATGACAATGGCCGATGCAATACGTCAGTATCTTGTTTTATCGAAAATATTTTTTAAAATATAACCCTTCTCTCACGTTTATTTGAATATGAGTTATAAGTTCTGTTTCTTTCTGTAAACTGGAGTAAAAATTACAATATTGTAAAGACTATTTCACAAATAATAAAAAAAATGTACTGAAAAACTTTTATCTATTAGGGGGTCATTATTGTACAGGGGTCACTCTTCTTCATGTAGAGTTTGCTCATATTTATGAAAATAACACTTATTCTTCAGGAAAAAGGGGCATTTTTCTACGTAGAATAATGACCGGGGGTCATATTTCTGCGTAGAATAGCTGTAAATAAATTGAAGATATGTACCAGTGTTAATAATTTGAACATTCTATAAGATCACTTTCATGATAATATGACACAACTACTCAGATATCTGTATATACATCTTGTCAGCTACTTGTTCATTACATTACAAATATATCAATTTTTAACAGTTTAATTCATATATTTCAGGTAGCTTTATATAGAGATTGAAGATATTAGTTTTATAGGTGTGGTTAATTTAAACATTGTATAAGTTCACCTACATGATATTACGACACACTTACTCAGATACCTCTTTAAATCTCGTCAGCTACTAATGCATTTTGTTACAAGTATTTTTATTTTTTTAGGGTTTTGTCAACCTATCTCGAGTACCTTTATAAATAAATTGAGGATATGTAACAGTCTAGCTTATTTCTACAAGTGCAGTTATACATGTATCAACATTCTATTAGGTCACCTACACGATATTTTGACACAATTACTCAGATATCTCTTCAAATCTCGTCAGCTACTACAAACATTTTCATTTTTTTGACGATTTTCCACATATTTCCAGTAGCTATATTACAGATAAATTGAAAATAGTTACAAGCGTAGTCAATGTCAGCATTCTGTCAGACCATCCAAATTATATTACGACTCAACTACTCAGATATCTCTCTTAATTTTGTCAGCTACTAGTGCATTTCGTTACATATATCATAATTTGTATCATTTTAGTCATCCACATGAATTTACGACACAAATACTCAGATATTCCTCTATATGTCGTCAGCTTTTAGTGCATTTTGCGAAAAATTTATTAATTTTTTGCGATTTTGTCAATATATCTTAAGAAGCTGTTTATATAGATTGAAGATATGTAACAGTGTTATTAATTTGAACATTCTATAAACTCACCTTCATGATATTATGACACAATTACTCTTCAAAAAATGCACTAGTAGCTGACGAGATTAAGAGGGATATCTGAATAGTTGTGCCGTAATATAATGTGGATTACCTAATAAAATGTCGAAATAAGCAAGACTGGTCAATATCATCAATCTAGATATACAGCTCCTTGAGATATGTTGAAAAACCCCTAAAATAATAAAAATATTTGTAACAAAATATACCAGTAGCTGATGAGATTTAAAGGGACATCTGAGTAATTGTGTCATAATATCATATAGGTGACCTTATAGAATGTTCAAATTATCCAAACTTGTAGATATCTCCAATCTATATTAACAGCTGTTTGAAATATATAAACACAACTGCCAAAAAAAAAGATATTTATTTTAAGGTATCCAATGTATAATGAAGGGATATTGAACAATTTTGAATAATTTTAAACTAGTTAAATATGTATTGCTAGATAATTATGAAAGTGAAATGAACCAAATTCACATGACAGACAACATATAAGAAACTGGTCATTTAGCACTTTAAACTTTTTTAAAAGAGTTATCTCCCTTTGATGAAAAAAAGAAAATTTTAATTTCGTCAAAATATCTGCGGTAAATATTTCATTTTATTTCATATTTCAATAAAAAGAAAGTTTATGCATGTATTAACCAAGAGAGTTTAACGAATCTCAAGTTACTGTTTACAATATTTTAATAAAACATATGTTGCCCATGGACTTCAATGCAAAATTCAAGGTGTCATTAGTTGAACCATAATCAAAATTTTGAAAATTCCTTTGGTGGAGTATTTTTATTTGATAACACCTTCAAAATACCATAAAAAACCCATAAAAAATTAAGATATTTGTAACAAAATGTACTAGTTGCTGACGAGATTTAAAGAGATATCTGAGTAATTGTGTCATAAAATAATGTAGGTGACCTTATAGAATGTTCAAATTAACAACCCTTGCAGATATCTTCAATCTATATATAAAGTTACTTAAAGCCCCTTTCACAATTGGCGCACGATCAGAAGCGAAACATTCGAAATATTCGTGCAACCGAAAAATTAGATCTGAATCGTAAACTGTTTCCGAAATAATCGCATTTTAAAAAGTATTCGTGCAAAATTCGCACGATTTAAGCGAGCGTTGTGCAATGTAAATGCATTAAATCTTGCAATATATCTTGCGTCTATATGCGCGTGTTGTACAAAGAAAGCGACTGTTGAAAGATAATACGATAGGATCGCGTGAGAGACCAGGTGATCGGACGATTGAACGTGCGCCAATGCGATTGAATGTGCAAATATGCGTTCATTTGTACGAATGCTCATGCAAGTCAGAGGGGGTATAAACCGCCTATTTCCGACGCTCTGCAGTAGACATAGTTGAAAGCAAGAGAACATGCCGCCCAAAAAGAAACAGAGATGCAGCAGCATTTATTATTATACCTCAACATGATTATTCTATTATATCTGATTTGTCTAGAAAGTCACGTGATAGGGCGATTTCATCGGAATGAAAAAGCCGATATGAGCATACGATGTAGACAAACATGATTCAATAAAAAACATTAAGTCATTATGATTCTCTTCATAACCCAAAACCAATTTAACTATCTATGATTCGAAATCATGAAAGAAAAGTGAAACAGTAACATAGGAAATCAAACAACCACGATGTTATTGCTATTGAAAAGTCAGACATTTCTTAGAAATCAACGTATATTGTATTATATTATATGCTGTTCAATATAATAAAACGTTTATTGCATTAATATTCATTTTGCGAAGCTCTAGTTAAATATGATTTTTCTTGGAGTAATAAATCTTTATATTTCCGTCACTATCATGCAATAAATGTACATTGTCAATTGCGGTCTGAAACAGAGATGCTTATACAGGGTATATTTACTAGTGTCATTTTGAGGCTGATAAGTCGTACAATGATAGTTGAACGTTGCAAAATTACATGAGACATATTGAGAAACAGTCTCATGGTCGCAAAACAAACGCATATACAGCAGCGATTCATCTTACGACCTTTGAAAATCGTGCATCACTCTTGCGAGTACACAAAACGTTGTAATACGTTTGTACTATTGTTCGTTTGTTGCACTGCGATGATTTGGATCGCATTCGGTCGCGTCTGAATAGTGTGCATGTCCACTATTTTGAGGATACTTGATGCGAGCACCAAAACGCATGCAACGAATGCGAGAGCTCGTGCAACGTATGAGATAGCTCGTGCGAATCTAAAAAATTCCGATCGCAAAGTGTTGTAAAGTGCTCGTGCGCCAATTGTGAAGGGGCTTAAGGTATATGAACTTAACTGTTTAAAACTAGAGATATGAGTAATGAAAATCCACTAGTAGCTGACGAGATTAAGAGAGATATTTAAGTAGTTGTGCCGCAATATCATGTGGGTGACCTAACAGAATGTTGAATAAGCAAAACTTTTACACATCATTAATTTAAATATATAGCTACTTGAGATATGTTGACAAAACCCTATAAAATAAAGATATTTGTAACAAAATGCACTCGTAGCTGACGACAAAAAAGGGAGATGTCTCAGTAAATGTGACGTAATATCATGTAGATGACAATATAGAATGTTGGAATTAGCAACACTGGTACATATCTAAAATCTATATATACAGCTGCTTGATATCTATTGATAAAATCGAAAAAATACAATTATTTATAACGAAATGCACTAGAAGCTGACAAAATTAAGAAAGATATCTGGGTAATTCTGTCGTTATATAATATGGATGACTTGAAAGAATGTTTATATTAGCAAGACTGGCATATATCTGCAATATATATATACAGCTACTTGAGATATATTGACAAAACCGTCAAAAAATAAAGATATTTGTAACAAAATGCACATGAAGCTTACGACATAAAGAGAGATATCTGTGAACTTCTATCGTAATATTTGTGGAAGACCTGATACAATATGTTGATATTAACAACCCTGGAAGATGTCATTAATCTTTATGTACGGCTACTTGAGTTACATTAGAAACTTGTCTTTGAAATAGAGTTAGTAAAAACGAAATGCACTGGTAGCTGACGAGATTAAGAGAGATATCTGAGTAGTTTTGTTGTATTATCATGCGGATGACACGATAGATTGTTATAATTAGTAACATTTGTTGATATTTTGAATCTATATGTACAGCTACTTGAGTCAAATGGACAATATTGTCTAAAATAGAGATATTTTAAACGAAATGCACAAATCACGGAAGATGGTTCAATATTTCAGGACACAATAAAACTTGTAAATTATGTATTTGTAATGAAATTGGAGATGAATTCCACTATTTGTTTAACAGTTCTGATTCTTGTATAACTGATTCTAGAAACATGTTTTTACCTAAATATTATATATCAAATGCTTTAAAGTTTGAAGCATTGTTTAATGTATCAAACAAAAACAACTTATCAAGATTTGAAAATTTGTAAATACAATTATTGAGAGAGTTAGCTTTCTTCGTTAATGTACAAATCCTTCTTCACAATGTAATTTATATATATTTTCTCTCCACGGTAAACACAGTTTATTGAGAATAAAGTTCATTGTCATTGTCATTGATACATTGCTTATCCTGTCATTTAACATTTATCACAGTCTAATTTAATTAATGGCATTTGTGAATGACTGATTTATTGCATCATCCGATAGTTTGACTCAGTGATGGTCATTATAATTAATCATCATTTCCTGATTAGAGTAGAGTTTCATGCATGTGCTGCTTGTATATTTAGGGAACAATTTTTCTCCTTTAGGGAACTGTCATTATGAGAATTTGAACAAGGCAGACAATGTTGTGACCTTTGATGTTATTTAAAAGTAATATTGGCCTCTTACATTATTTTTTTCTCAAACAAGTCGTTGGTAAAAGAAGAGTAACCTAGATATTGTCTGATCCTGAAAGCAGTTTTATCTAAATACATTGTAAAATAAGTCCATGGTTATACTACGGCACGGCAAAACCACATTCTTAAGGAGGAATTAAAAACAGAACTCATAAAAATCTATCAGAATGGATTACTCGACATACCTGTAGTCATAAATATGTATTGTTAGTATTACATTTTCAATTGTAACAATTATTTTTAATAGACTATCACTATAAGACACTTAAGCCACGAAGTGGGGTGTTTAATGTTCACTGAAAATAGATAAATAAAAATCAATCAAATCTGTAAAAAAAATATAAAAATAAATTTGAGACTAAAAATATTGCTAGAGGCCAAATTTTAGACCAGGCCAATTTTGAGTTTAGGCCAAATTTTGGGGCCAAGCCAATTTTGAGGCCAAAAGTGAGACCAGGCCAACTTTGAGCCAGGCCAGACCAGGCCAGGTTTTAGAGTTTGCCACAAGCAGACAGACACTTCAAGACGCAGAACTTCCTCATAAAATGTTCATGAACGGCCATAGAAACGAAGTCTCTATCCGTATTATGTCCAAAAAATGTAGACAACCAAAAATCGCAATCGGCAAATATTGTTCATCTTGGCGTCAGCGAGCTATGGCGATGCAGGGACCAGCTGTGTTCCGGACAAGAATACATACCTGCTTCAGCAATCAATGTTCAAAGAGCCAAATATAGAATTTGGCTTTCATAAAGTTTGCAATGCGGTTTTTAGATTCATTTTACGAGGAACAAAAACATTATACAGTCAATCATAAAATAAGATCGTAAATATGGTTCTGAGCCCCTGTTTTCAATATTAAATTCAATCCAATATTGTGAGTCCAATGTATAATGATATATGAAATAGTGTCATGTTTTATGTTTAAACACTCTCTAAATGAATAATGCATGGTTATGATCAAACTAAGCGACGAAAAGTCGTATTTTGCTATCAGATCCGGTGTTTTAGTAATGGGCAAAAATTGAAAATACAATGCTGTTAGTACAAACATTATTAGTCCTTACCCAAGTGGCCTACAAGTAGATTGAGAAATCTTTAAACCGAATGCAGTAAACAATACAATAATCCTCAAGTATTCGTGCTCAGATGCCATGATTGATTTTTAGGAATTGTTGGCACACAATTAAGCGCTGAATCAAATTAATACGGACACAAATAAATGGTTATTTATAAAGTTCTAAATTGCTTCGTTTGTGAGGATATTAAATGCTATCGAAATGACATTTTACTTCAACCAATAAAGTTATTTCCCTGCGTACGTTTAATTGATAATAAATGAGAATCTTTTATTTGGAGAAAAATGTCGGGTTGAAATACAAAAAGGTACTCATCTTAAACTAAATATAGTTTAAATAAAACTCGTGTAGATTTTTATTTGAATTATAACAATTAAAAGATGAGCCGTACTGACCAGTTAATTGTGGCTATCACTCACAATTAGCCGTTGTCTCGTCAATGCTGGCTTTGACATTTTCATATCATTTTGTTTGCATTCATTGAAAACAGGTAGTTAGGGCATAACGTTAAAAAAGTAAAAAAAAAAATTCAAAGAAGTGTCATGTCGTTAATTTTGAATTTACCGGGTGGTAAATTACAACATGACACAATTTTGTATTTACTGCCACCCGGTAAATTCAAAATTTACAACATGACAGAAGCTTGAACGACCCTCAGGCATTACTGGTGTAACCTCTTCCAAGACTAGCTGTGGGTCTGCTGGTGACCCTGGTGATTTTGCCCAATTTGATTATCAATAAAAATAGATATTTGTACTATGCTACATGGTGTTCAAAATTACACTATATATTGTCTGAATTTCTTCAATTTAGTATATTCACATAAGAGAGTCGTCATACCATTAACCGGGTTTTATTTTTATTTGTTATGACACATCGCCACATACAATCAAAGATGTTTAGAACCTTTCAATACTTTTTTTTCAAATACTATGGTACCACGGCAAAGTGTTCAATCTGAGTACACTTTTATGAAATATGATGGTTTCACAATTAGGGAATACTCCTTCACTGATTGTTTCAGTATTAATCATAACTATTAAAACGGAAATATGACGCCAAAAGTGAGTGTGGATCTCACTTAACAAAAGCTGTGTAGTATTTGTAAACCTTCCTTTTTGAGATATGCATACAACAAATATAAAATGGAATGGTATGAAATACAAAGAATCATTGACCCAGATCACTACACAATTTAAAGATGCCTTTTACAGCCATAGGTAAATCTTTGATTAAAATGACTTCAGCTCCCTCAAGATTATCCGCTATCATTTATGTAACTGTACATTATCTGTTGTTTTGATTTGTTATAACATGTATTTTGTTGAACAAAACTAACCTTTAACTAGATACGATCTCGTCACTAGAAACGAATAGGTCTTCCGGTCGATTTCTGTTTTAAATGATACCATGAATAATCAATACAATATCAGAATTACCCCCCCCCCCCACTTTCAGATATTGTACAAAAATCCTTTATTACTTAATAAATGGGTGTGGCAATGAGTTTTCTTGATGGATATTGTTGCGTTCAACAAATTTGCGTCAATAATGCATAACAAATTTTCAATCGTTTTTAAGTTATTTGTAATAAACTTTTGCGAGTCTATTTGCCCTAAAAAGGGATCAGCCCCTTTTTCTTGATTTTGTTAGAAAGAACTTTTTATAATCTTCCACTTTTATTATATATGTGTTTACAAAATATCAACTGATAAAAGGATACCGACTGAAACGTCCAAACTTTTTTATTCAAAATTCCAGGAAACAAAACAAAATAAATCAAAACTTCAAAATATGGGCTACCTATCCTGAAAATTTCAAAGTAATATCTCTGATAGTTTTTGAGATCAGCTCTGCACAAAATAGGTCGTAAAAAATCACAAAATCGAAAAAATCGAAAAATTCAAAAACATATACAATGCAGATAGTGTCCCATCATCTGCGGAAAAATTGTTGAGATCGGTCCAATAGTTTTCGAGAAATCACGTGCACAAAATTTGGAAGAAAAAAAATAAACATTACGAAAACAATAAGGTCTTCCGCTGGAAACGGAGGTCCTGAAATATGACTATAAAGAAAATATCCTAAAAAGTCTATAAAATGACGAACAAACTTTTAAAAGAAAACATAACGAATCACATATTATTTAATTTTTGGTTTTTTGTGATCTAACGACGATACAAAGATCTATCATAAGTTCGTAACAGCTAAATCCCTTGTAACCATTTGTAGAAAACTCTTCCTGGAAACATAGAATTTAAGTTGACATTATTGACCAAAATCAATATCGATAGAATATATATAGCTGAATGCATTTTTGAATGCATGCCACTATATATCGAGCCACTCCTCTTTGTATTTGTGTATTCTTATTAAGCAGGATTTATTCAAGAACTTGTACGTGAAAAAAACTAATCACTAGCTGTGGCTTTCATCTCAACATTCAAGTATATCGAAGACGTATTATCAATTAACAATTGTTATTTCCATACTTACGATATATCCGAGTGAACTTACAATAAAAGACACGACAGAGTCTGCGTCATCTGTTTCATATTTGGAGTTTTTACTGCAAATAGACATTGACGGTAACCTAACAACAAAACTTAATGATAAACGCGATGACTTCAATTTTTCTATCGTCAACTTTCCTTACTTATGTCTCAATATACCTTCATCACCTGCATATGATGTTTTTGTCTCTCAGTTAATTCGATACGCAAGGACATGCTCTTCGTATGAACAGTTTCTAAGGCGATGCAAGCTACTGACAAAGAAGTTGATAAAATAGGACTAGTACTATCAAAACATTTTAGGTCATCTTTTTGTAAGCTCTATTGTCGATTCAACGACCTTGTAAGCAAATACAATCTTCCACTGGGTCGCATGCTGACTGACATTTTTCATACTAATTATTAGACCATAATTAGTCACCTAATTGTCTACGGACTTTTCCGGGTTTTTTTCGATTACGACAAAGAGCACACGGCGAGTATGAGCGGTCATAAGAGGATGTTCACTCCTCCTAGGCACCTGATCCTACCTCTATCTATTTTGAGATCCGTGTTGCTCTGCGTTGAATTTGTATTTCGTTTTATGGATTTTTGAGATGGTTGACAGTTTGTTCTTGCCATTTTATTACTCGTTGTATCACGGTTGCGGTGTTTTTCCTTTGAAAACTTCTGTTCATTAATTCTTAATACCCTTACAGAGGCGGAGCTTAATGCATGCGTTATCGTGCAATTTTAGGAAGTTATTGCATGTACAATAACTTCCAAAATATACATGAATCCACAGCCACGATATAAAATTTAAACTTGCACGAAATCATTCAACAAGCATGTGTCCAACTATGTTTTTATTGGTCGCTTATATTAAAAAAACGGCAAATTAATGGCCATTGCCATAGATTAAATGCCAAAAAAAACAACAACAAAAAAAGTTCACACAGTGCTCAACTCATAAGATTCAGCTGCGATCGCTAAAAATTGGTCGGTTTACACAAAATATCGAACAAACAATAAACATTTCACACAGCACCTCTTAAAGGGTAAGCGGTTGAAAGAAATGTTGCAATTGCTAAAAATCGGACGGTTTTGGGATAATTCTTTTAATACACTAGAATAACTGGTTTTCGGCAATTCATCAGATACTTCAACGTTCATTTTCTTGGACTTGCATGTACCAATGCAGTTTTCTCCATCATCAGAGGCTCGATCACGCTTCAGTGAGCAAGTTGTGGGAGTTGGATCTAGGACATATGCTACTTTCTGTTGGATCTCTGTCGATGACTGCTTGTATTTACGCACGCTTTTTTCAGACCTGTGCCCAGTTCTTGCCATGATTTTCTGTTCATCGACACCAGCCATGTAAAATTGTGTCGCACAACTTCGTTTTCCGCTGTGATTTGTATAATTACCCTTCAGACCACCACGCTCAAAAATGATCTTCATAAAGTTTTTCAGCTTGTTGATACCTATTGGTTGTTCACCATAACGAATAGGATAGCCATGGAGAGGTCGTCTGTAAAATGCACCACGTCCCCACAGTGCTTCAATGTACTGTTTAAAGAAATCTGCTATATTCCGATCCACTAGAAAGAAACAAACCAGAAGTCCATTACATAAGATTAAAGGTACACATACGTGGATCCAGAAAATTTTCCCACCGGGGGGAATGGGGGGGGGGGTTTCCGCCACCACCTCCTCCTAGATCCGCGCATGAATCTACATTTAAAAATCATGCATCTGAAATTTATAACACAAAGCAGTATAAATGATGATAAAAAGAGTAGGAGGAGAGAGAGAGAGAGAGAGAGAGAGAGAGAGAGAGAGAGAGAGAGAGAAATCTTACCATTCTGGCAATAATGACAGATGTTTTTTCGAAATCTCCAGATCCTTGAGGCCACCTTTGTATGTTTTATTGCTGCGTCCGAAAATTCAACATACTTCCCTCCTTGATCTTCTCCAGTTGCAAACTGATCACATTGTAACTGGTGATGTTCGTCGTGGCCCCTCAAAGCAAATAACTTGCACGCATAGAAGAACACCGTTCTCTGCAATGCCTCAGCAGTGGAATTTCCGAAGACACCCTTTTCCCGAAGCACTTTTTCGTCTTCAGGTAGAACTGCCTGCGCCTGCTTGACCTTCAATAAACAATTTTTAACGAATGAAATTGAACGAAATATTTATCAGTATAAGATTAGAAGCCCAATTATCAAAAATTCAAATATTTTACCTTTGTGCCGAATCCCATTTGCAGCAGCTCCTTCATCCTTGCGTCGAGTATTTTTCGGAATTCCTAAAACTCCAATGTTTTGGCACAGAGAAAGTTTTTTATCATAAACCTTCTTGCCTCTCAGGTGTCGTAAAAGCCCACAGGATATGAGATAGAGTGAGCGTGGAGGGTACGGTTTTCCATCTTGTTTTCTGGCTTCAGCAATGAAACGCCCAAGATAGTAATTCATTTCTTCGGTGTTCATGTCATGCAATTCCTTCACAGATTCGCCATAACTGTTTCTGTGTGCACGCCAAGACACAAACACACGGAGCGCCCAGGTCGTGTTTTTCTTAGTGTTGACATTTTCTTGAGAATCTATCAAATTCTTAACGCTCGTTTCTGATAATGGTGCAACAAAACGGGTATTTTCCGTAGCAGATACGCTGGCGGTCTATTTTATTTTAAGGTTCCACCAAAACATCGGCATCACTCAACTCGGGTAAATTCACGTCGAAATTGACCATACTTGAACCGAAATCTGTTTGCTCATAGGAACAAAAATCCATGTGGTCCAGCGGATCAGCATGAGGGCTTAATCCGTATGCCTGCATTGTCTGTGACATAGTCAATTTGTCAAATCCTTCAAAAACGGCGTTTTTTTTCATTTGTTCGCAGGCTTGAGACAAAGTAAGGTCATCGATGTCCGCCTGGAAAACATCGAACGCAGAAAAATCGCCAACGTCCATTTCGTCCTGCATCGCGCAACTAATATGAAAGAGGCTCGAATTCAGTCCGTGCTAATTTGGGTGGAGCTAAAACAATGGGTCAAGTGACCAATGATTGACATGATACAAGTTCCTTATTGAACAATTATATTTTGGGTATCACGTGATATTTTCTGATGGGTGACGCTGACGCTGACGCGAACTCGTCACCACCCATCAGAATATCTCGTGATACCCAAAATAATTGTTCAATAACTGTAACATATATTTCAGGTTGTAACTTGCACTAAATAGAAATCAAAGTACTGAAGAACTGACGGGAGTTGATTTTATCGATTGTTATTTATTTTAGAATCAACGATATATTATTTTGCATGGCAAGTAGTTTCCTATATGTATTTGAATAATGCACATTTTTTAAAATATGAATTATTCTCCGACAAGAATTTGGCGAAAACCCCATATGAATCATGTTGTGTAATATTCAAAGAATTAATTCTATCAAACTACGTATCAGTAATCGATATTTCAAAGAAATAGTACGGATCCAAGCAATATTGAGCTCTAGTCTCGTTCAACCAGACGCTCGGCTATCTCCGTTAATCTACGCTGCTTGTCGGAGATTTACGGATATATTGAACTCTGGCGTAGGAATACATACTATGTACGACTACACAAAATATCTAAATTGTTCGTACCATTTAAAATTTGACTATTTACAAGGCATCTATAAATGAGTTTCCTTGAAAAACAATGTTCTAGAATACATTACATCGAATTCATCGATTATTTTCAAGAACTAAATGTTATCAGCGGTGTTAGTTTGTGCTTAGGTCCAAACACTGTTTCACTTTCGGTTTGCCCGAGTAACTGCATAGGAGAGTTGATTTAAAATCAACTCCCAAAAAATTCTGGTAAATATTAAATTCCCATTATACAAACACAGATATGTAATACTGTTCTTTTTAAGGAAATAATAAATTGATATATCCATGATCCATATCACGCACAATTAAAAGCTGTATTTAATATCCACCGGTATATAAAGGCTTTCATTTATTGATTCTCTCCAAACAATATGAGGCATGTCGTAACTTGAGCTCCCTTGGACAAATTTAAATGACAAGCATTCTATTAGGACAGACCATATCTTACAGCACTTTGCATTATGATACATGTGTTTGTAACAACATGTTTATATTTGTAGAAAAGTCGTCATGGTAACGTAAAATATAAGTTGTAATTATTGACAAAAAACCCAATATTGATTGAAAGCATAGAACTACATATTTCCTTCTCTCTTGCCCTTTATAAGCTTGTCATTATTGTTATAATGTGATATGCTGAGTATATTTAAATAGGTTTAAATGAAGAGCAACATCGTTAAAGAACAAAACTCCTGCAATTCCAGTCGGTTAGCAACCGACTACAACATATAAACTACTATTAGTATTCAGTTTACCTGAATAAGGTGTCATATATCGACAGGTATTTAAACATGGAATGTGTATCTACCTAGTAATGTTCGCACAGATTCTGTCGGCCAGATAACATTGCTTGACAGGAGATACGTTTTGACAGGATGAGTCTGTTGAAGGTAAATCTTTTGTTTTATTGTTGTAAAAATGAAGTATACGATTAATAGATTTCATTGATCATTACATTATGTGCTATATTGGTATGTGATTAAGTACATAATTTATTTCGAAAATAGTGATTTTGCATTCTGTACTAACAGATTGTAATTCAATAGTTGTGACAAGAAAAGGTGTACTTACCTTTGAGTTAGATGTAATACAGTGTTAACTGTTTAAAACAGAGATGAACACATTGTCATAACTTGAAACATTAACACCTTTATGGATTCTCCCCCCAACGCAATTGTTTAAATCAGGATTTTTAACACAACCTACCAAAGAATCAATTTAGACAGTCTAGATTTAGACCGCACATTAACTTAACAAAATTTATAGAAAACAAATCATTTAAACCTTCTACTTAAACCTGGAAATAGTACTTCATTTATTGATGAAAATTTCACTTCAATTTTAAAATATGCATTATGTTTTGTAAAGTTAGGGTGATAATTGTAGGATAGTTCATAACAAAATAAATAACTAAAATTCCACAGTATAGGTTCCCTCTATTTAAACATGTACTGTTAAATGTTTCAGGTTCACACTATTCCCGAGTAAGGGAACTTTAAACATTCTCCTATTTAAACGCAACATAATAAAACAGAGTTTCTTTTTTTATTTGTACATTTCAAATTCTACAATAATTGAAGTGGTTTGTTTTGGTTTAGAACTAAAATTGAATTTTTTCAACAGTAGCATTGTTTGTTGTACACAAATGAAAAAAGAAGTCCATGAAATTAAAATTTGTTTTTGAAAAAAAGTCAATACATTTAAAAGCAATGACTAAAGGTTATGAAAGGTTAAAAATACGTTCATTTACATGTACAATATCAAAGAAAATATATTTCTATAGGGTCTAGTACACATGGAAACATAGGCTGAGCACATTTCGTAAAAGGTAGTCATCGCTTTCATGATCTTTCGTTTTCTTCTTTCCTATTCTTGGAAAACATATATAAGTCTGACTTTTTCATAGTTTGTAACATATTACTGTATAGACATTATAATTGTAGAATCAAATCTTATACTGTCGGTGTTTCTCGGTCGTGATAAAATTTGTAATATAAGTAACATAGGTAACATACGAGTCAAACAACAAAATATGAACGTAACATACACTGTACAAACTACATAAGCGCTATGTACATGTGTGCAACAGAATAGAACAAATGCGCATAGTTTATATTCCAGCATTCTAATATCGGAAATAGGAAAACTAGAAAAGCGTACATCTATTCATGAGTCGATTCAGCTTTGAGGAGGCTTGATTGTGAAGAATTGCACCATTAGATCTTTCTAAAATTTTAATACATGAATTGATAAACTATAAACTTTTATTAAATAACGAAAAAATCGATATATTTAATCTTTTAATTTGGGTATTTTACTATAGTTTGATATGGAGCTCGTATTTAAAAGGAGATCAATACAGTCTAAAATTGTCACGACTATCGAGCCCTGTTAACCGACGTGCCCAACTGCTAACACATTTTTGGGATTGCTAATTACATCTACGATGTGACAGAAAATAAGAACACGAATGCGCGGCTATTCTTTGAATTATAATAACCTAAGTCGTATACGAAGAAGGCGACAACAACAACAACCCAAGAACAAAATAGAGGAAAATAAGTTTTCAAAATTTATTTATATGACATTTTACCTTTGCCTAAAGATGACAGTGCGCAAATGATGGTTAGTTTGATACTGAAACTATTTTAATTCGTATTTTGGAGCTATGTACAAATGAAAAATCAAGTAATATAATATTTCATAGGATCTAAAAAGTTACAAATCTAGTGAGAAAAAAACCCATGGCGATGAAAGTTACTCAATGCCTTTAAAATAAGGTTGATACGAGGGGTTTACGGAACGTTAAAACATGCATAAACATTAACATTTTGTTTTGTCATGACTCTATGAAATTTTAATCTAATTTGGAATAGACGCCGAATTTTGAAATGCATTTTATGGTCTTTTCGTTAAAAAATAATACTGTCATGTAAAAATGCCTATAGAGTAATATAGTTAATAAAGTAAGCAATTCTATGTTTAATTTTTTCTGTTATTTCATATGACTTGCAGATGAAATTAATTAAGTTATTTTCCAGATGGCGGAAAACTATAACTGTCCTTTAAATTAGAATTTCAGGAGGATAGACTGGGTTATACATCAACACTGATTTACCTTGCAGGCAAGGCTATAACCATCAATATTTTATGTTGGAAAAAGAATATCACCGTCCTTTCTAAATACTACACTAAAACCAATACATATCTAAGTATGTTTATAATTGAGGGGATTATTATGCCCCTTTACATCTATTAGAGCACTATTTACACAAGTAATCTTCCAGGTACGATGGTGGTTTGCGTACACCTGTTGACCGTCTATAGGTTTCTGCTGTACCGGTGGCTGCGGGTTAAAGGGAAAGGTCAGGTATAACACATCTCTAGTGAAATAGATAAACAAAAGTTTGTTTAAAACATCCACCATAAACTTTATCTCATAAGCCATCAACCTTGGTTTAATTATCTGGTCAGTGTTAAATCTCCTGCAAGCGCATGGAGGCTGCCATGATAGCATCTCTGTGACGTCAGCATACCACTTCGATAAACTGACCCACTTATTGTATAACATAACTCTGCAAGAATGGCGCAAGAAAATACATTTGGGATAGTACCTTATGCATTTAAACCTGAATATACTGAAGAAGTTGAAAATCTGCCTGCCAATAATAAATCATTAAGTCCAAGTATTCCAACATTAGAGGAATGGTGTTCCTGTAGACAGTTTGAGGTCATGCCCACTGCCGAGGAATGCATGTGTTGTAAACATTGCGATTATACAATAGAAAATATGGGAGAGATAGGTTGTATAACTGACCATGGCCAATTTGATCTTCTAATTCTTAATCCAGATGTTCTTTCCATTACTATTTTTCAATTTATGATGTTTAAGAAACAACAAGGATGTGTAACTTCCCTAGACACTAACCACACATGTGAACTGATAAGAACTGTGAATGGGGTATGCTGACATCACAGAACATTTGGAAGTTATCGGGATGCTGGGATAAAACCCGATGATAAGCCACAACATATTTAACTCTAAACAGTAGAGCATCAAAATGGCAGCTTCCATGACTTTGTCAAACTTTGATATTCAATCAGTGATTGTTGCTGAATTATGTTCATGTTACGAAGAATATAGTGGTTGACATTATTTTTATGGTAAATATAAATATTTCAAATCTCTGAAACACGAGTTTTTAATTTTCGTCCTAGCAGCAATTCTGCTGGAGTCGCGTTGGTAGTCGAATGAGGCGTGGCTCTATATTTTCTTAGGAAGTTGTAAAGTTCTTGTTTCCAGCTCCGATGTTCGCTATGTGCTGCTCTTATTGCCTTTCCTATGGTCTTCATAAATCTCTCTCCTTCTCCGTTCGCTTGAGGCCACAGCGGGGTTATTTTTCGATGCTTGAATCCAAAATGGTTAGCAAATTCTTTAAATTCGGATCCATTGAACGGTGGACCATTGTCGGTTTTAACGACGTTTGGGATTCCAAATAAAGCAAATACGCTATCGAGTTTTGGTAACACTGCTTTTGCTGAGATTTTTGACAGAATTTCTGTGACAGGATATCTTGAGTAATCGTCGATCACAACCATCAGGTACGATCCATTCGAAAATGGTCCACAGAAGTCCATACTCACGTTTTACCATGGTCGTGTTGGTAGCGGTGACATTTTCAGTGGCTCGCAATGCCTTCCAGGAACAGATGCTTGGCACGGGATATATCGCTTACAAAATCCTTAAACCTTTTTGTCTATGTTGACAAACCAAACCTTTTCGCGGAGGAGTTGTTTGGTTCTCACGATTCCCTGATGACCCTCATGCGCTAATTGTATTACGGTATGTTGTAATGTTTCTGGGATGATGATCCCGTTTTCGACCAGTAGGACACAATCGTTCCCATCTTGATAAATGGTCATCTCGTTTTTTCTGCGTATTAAAGTGTCAATTACTTTTTTTTTTTTAATAAACATGGTGACATTTGTTTTTTTATTTTTGATCGCATCAATAACGTGTTGAAGTGCCGAATCCTTGCGTGTTTATTCGGCGATTTCCTCTAAAGTGAGTGCTTTTGGGACTGCATTTTCTGTAACGTAGTTTACATACTCTTCTGCAATGCTTGATAGTTCTGGTGGCGATCGTTTACATGGATGTCTCGAAATGTAATCTGCTGCATTTGATTTCCCCGGTTTATACTGAACTGTAAAGCTGTATGGTTGAAGCTTTAGTCTCCATCGTTCGATCCTTGCTGGGGGTTTTGAATTTGGGTTGTTCAAGATGGACTCTAGCGGTTTATGGTCACTAATGATTTTAAATTGGTTTCCAAACAGGTATAAATGAAAATGCTCACAGCCCCAAACAACAGCTAATGCTTCTCTTTCAGTTTTGGAGTATCTGGTTTCAACATCATTTAGTGCTTGGCTTCCGTACGATATGACTTTCCCATCTTGAGTTAATAACGCTCCTAATCCTAAGGGACTAGCGTCTACAATCATTACAGTATGTTTTGTTGCATCAAAGTAAGCCATTACTTTGTCACTTGTGAGATCCCGTTTGAGTGTCTCAAACGATTCCTGTTAATTCTTTCCCCACTCAAAATTTACATTGTTTTTGATGAGGTCCCTCAATGGTGCTGTAATGGTTGAATAATTTGGTATGAATCTCCCGACTTAGTTGGTCATGCCCAGGAAACTTCTTACCTCGCTTACATTCTTGGGAATTTCCGCTGTCTTTATAGCATCAACCTTCCGTGGATCTGCTGATATTCCATTGGCACCAAACACGTATCCATAAAACTCAAGCTGTGACTTGTTGAATTCACATTTATCCTTATTCAATGTTAGATTTCTTTCAGATAGCCTCTTGAATACAGCTTCCAGGTTTTTGTCATGCTCGAGCTGATTTTCTCCAAACACAATTATATCATCACTGATGTTGCGGACACCACGCAGTCCTTCCAACGCAGTACTGAGTGTATTCTGAAATACTTCGGCAGCGGACGAAATTCCAAAGCTGAGTCGCTTGTATCTACGCAATCCTGCATGAGTAGAGAATGTTGTGATATTGCGTGATTCCGGATGTAACTCGTGTTGATGATAGCCTGCATTAAGATCCAGCTTGGAAATTGTTGGGGTTACGTGCCTTTCCCGCTGAATGGCTGTGTTCGCTTTACGCATGTCAACACAAAGTCTAATTTCACCAGGCTTTTTGGGCTTTGGTGCTACAACGATTGGTGACACCCACGGTGTTGGTCCATCTACTTTATCGATTATGTCAAGCGCTTCTAACTTCTTTAGTTCTTGTTCTACCTGTTTTCGAACATGGTACGGTATTCGTCTATGTGGTTGCGTAACTGGTTGTATGTTTTTGTGGATGTGGAGTTGAATTTGTTTATTCTTCAGTTTTCCGATTCCATCAAACACGGATGGGTACTTTTTACACAATTTCTCAATTTTGTTTTTGCATACGTTGGTCGCAATTCTTGGTACAATCTGCATCTCGATGCACGTATCGTATCCTAGTATGCAGCCATAATTTCCTTTGGCCACATAAACTTCAGCTGTTCCGATTTTCTTTTCATTTTTAATCGTTGCTGTGAATTTTCCAATCATTTCAAGCTTTGTATTTGAGCCATACGCAAAAACAGGATTATTTGTTTTCCTCAGTTTTACTTTACCTCTTATTTCCTCAAATGTTTTCTCGTCAATTGCGTTGATGCTTGAGCCTGTGTCAACAAGTACTGGGATTCCGTTGATTTTAACTTTTATTTGTGGTTGCTTATATACAGAGTTAATCTAACCCAGACCAAAAACGTATTCTTCAGATTCACTTTCGGAGTCACTGTACTTGGCGGCTTTATCGAGTTGTTTGATTGACTTAGAAGTAGAATGCGGTTTCTTATTTGATTGACAAACTGAAGCAAAGTGATCAGGCTTATGACATGAATTGCATATTTTACCTCGGGCGGGGCATCGTCCATTCCGGTGAGGATATGATCCTCCACAAAAATAGCACTTGTCATTTGGTCGTGCGTCCTTGTGATGCGGCGTTCTGTGTTTCTTTTCCAGGAATTTGGGTGCGTTTCTGCGTTTCCTTATCGCATTGACATCATTTGTGGATTTGTCCGATTTCTCAATTTCGCTTTCTTGTCTGTCTGAGATTTCCATAGATCGCACTAGCTTCAGTAAATCGTTCAGACTCATGTCTTCCCTCAATGCACGTCTCCTCAACCTCGTTGAGTTGCATCCCTGAATGATTTGAGACTTCAACTCCTTGTCATTTGCGGCGAACTCGCATGTTAATGATAATTGCCTAAGCCTAGTGTGAAACGTATCTATGCTCTCCCCTGCTTCCTGTTTCGCCTGTCTAAACTTATAAATTTCGAATTCTGCATTTTTGTTTGGCGCAAAGTACTCCGTAAGTTTGGCTACAGCGGTGTCGTAGTCGTCTCCGGTGTCGGGTAGAGTTTCAAAAATTTCATTCACTTCCTCTCCAGCATAGTGTAGGAGTAACGCTCTTTGTCTCGGTTTGTCGTTTTTAACGCCCATTGCGAGAATAAGATTGTCTAGTCTTAACTTTTTCCAACGAATTTCAGGTGCATTTTCATGCACAGAAAACGGTGGGAAACTTGGTAATGATGACATGATGAATATACCACAAGTGTTCTACACGGTAGTACTAAATGTCCAAGTATCACCAAGGCATCCTCGTCGCCATTGTAATGTATTGGAGAGAGAGTAAGAAACACATCTGTATGGTTTGCTAACTATTTATTAAGTGAAGTGATATTTTCATATGATAACAGATGTTGGGATTGTACATAGATTTACCCGTGAGAACATGGGCAGTCAGAGAGCGCTTAATAGCTTGAATATAAACACATAAATAAACACATCTCAGGAGTCAGTTCTAAATGTTTGGACATTACACTAAGGTGGACAATTCTTTCCTAATATTTGAAATCCATATGTCATTATTTTTCACCATGTCTTCGTAGCATGCTTTTAAAATACAGTTTTTACTGTTTCTTAATTAAAACAAGTATTTAAAAAAATTTTGTTTCCTGAAAATCTTTAATGGAAATCTACCTACTTCATAATAAACTGCAATGTTGCAAGTGTTTTTTCTGACACCCAAAACCTTCTTACAAAAATTTATATGGACTTTTTCTACATCTTGACCTTTATGGAATCCCAAAATTTCAGCACCATAACTAAGTACACTTTTTACATTAGTATCAAAAACATTCAATTGAGTTTCAACATTAAAATTCAAATCTTTCATTTTTACTAGATATGCTGAACATTGCTTTATTTCCTTGTGCTGCACAGTGCTTTTGTGTAGATAAAAATTTACCCCATTGTAGTTAAACAACATGCCAAGATAGTTAAATTGATTCACTACTTCTACGTATTTGCTATTGTACTCCCATTTTTCATTATCTTTAACACATTTTCCGTTTCTAAAAATTACAATTTTGGTTTTTTGTACATTAACAGATAAGTTCCATTCATCAGTATGTCTGTGCAATGTGTTCAGCATATCCTGTAAACCCTCGGGCGATTCTGCCAAAAGGACAGTATCATCAGCATACATAATTAAAAACATATTAATCATTTGTAATTCAATTGATGTACAATTACTATTTATAAAATATCTTTCAAAATCATTAGGTACATTGAAAATAATAATGGAGACAGTATTTCACCTTGTAGAACTCCAGCTGAGATTCTAAATGTTTCTGTAAATATACCTTTATGTTTAACACATGCTCTTACATTCTTATAAAGAGACTTAATAATACGTAACAATTTTCCTCCAAAACCCTCCATTTGCAATTTATACCATAGTTTTGATCTATCAATTAAGTCAAAGGCCTTTGTATAATCCACAAAACAACAGTACAATCTTTTTTTGTTTTTTAAAGTTCTACTTATGAGATTCTGTAGTACAAATATGGCATCAATTGTACCTACCCCTGGTTTAAAACCAAACTGAGCATCAGTAATGATATTATATCTCTGGTCCCATTCTAACAATCTAGTATTTATAATACTTGTAAATAGTTTTGCCAAGCAACTAACTAATGTGATACCTCTATAATTGTTTAAATCTTGCATTTCACCTTTTTTAAAAATTGGTACAATACAACCTTTTGACCAATTGTCTGGGTAAAAACCAGAGTCGAATATATTATTAAAAAGTCTACACAAAATAGGTATCATAACCTCTTTACATTTCGGAAAAAATTCATTAATTACACCATCTTCAGCATTACTCTTGTTACTTTTGAGTTTCAAAATAGCTTTCTCAACCTCTAATTCTGAAATACACACATCTCACTCTTCATAACATGATAATATTTCATGCTCAATAAACTCTTTGGCACTTACATCACAACTGATTTTTTTATTATTCTTAAATAAACGAAAAATCTGCTTTGGGTTACTTTTTCTTAGGTATTCTATTCTGTCTCCCTGATATCGTTCGTATTTATGCTTAAACTTCTGGACTGTTTTTTTTTATAAACCTTTTTCTTTTCACAAAGTACAATTCTATTTTCATCCGACTTGCATACATTAAAATTATGCAGTGCGCCTCTATAATCACGATATTTTGATTTACAAATATCATTAAACCAGGGTTTATCAATACAACGTTCTGTATCTATAACTGTATTTGCCAGTCCACCAGTGTTAATACAATAAGGCTTCATAGATCATTATTTTATAGAGTGTCTTACTAAAATTCGCTACACAATTATCAACATCTTCTTGTGTATATAACTGGTTTTCTACATATAAATCATAGTGTTCACTTATTGACCACTTAGCTTCTAAATCAGCATCTTCTTTCCATCTAACTGAAGTACATTGATTTATACTCCCGTTCCCTTGTGAAGTGTTTGCACAGCACAAGGCTTTTGATCCCCCATCTATATACATGTAGTTGGTTTTAATACAAAAAGAAACAGGTGCATGATCGGAGAAGCAGTTAAAAATATCTGTTGAAAAATAAGCAATATTGTCAAAATTGTACACATCTGTAAGTAAATAATCTATCGTACTAGTTCCATTGGCGTTATAAAAAGTGATATTACTATACTATACTATACTATACTATACTATACTATACTATACTATACTATACTATACTATACTATTGAAACCTGAAGCGGTAGAGGGGGCGTTTCAAAACAGATAATCTGGACATTTTTTATATTAGTGGATGAACGTAGTTTGAGCACAAAGGTATTTTC
The DNA here is from genome assembly GCF_902806645.1 of Magallana gigas. Lineage (NCBI taxonomy): Eukaryota > Metazoa > Mollusca > Bivalvia > Ostreida > Ostreidae > Magallana > Magallana gigas. The sequence continues at coordinate 56,860,438 of NC_047564.1, forward strand.
TATTATTGAAATATCATGCAAAAAGTGGTGGAAGCAAAAACTCGGGACAGAGTATAGTGTGCGTCTTTCTAATCCTGCATTTGATTAACGACACCCTCTTGTTTTATATACTGATTAATACATCATTTATTTGATAAAAAATTATTTTGATAGTGACATCCAATACTGTACCGTTTACATTTAAACGTTTCAATCTTACTTATTTAAATGAAAACTTCTAGTTCAGATATATACAACAGTAAGGTTTACGCCCAGTTTGCCTGTCATATAATGTATACTGTTATATTTGCAAGAAATAAATTCAAACCAAAAAATTGGAAAAATCCAAGATTTAACCGTCTGGTTGAAATTCCAACTTCAAAGTTGGAATTTTAAAGACAAAAATACAGTATGGCACCAATACGCTTCCGTAGTTACGGTATAACTAAAACATTTTTGTATTTATTAATTTTGTTGATATTTATAACACCCAATAAGACAAAATCAAATCCAAACTCGGCTGTCCGTCATTTTAAGGTACGAGTTACTTTAATTTATAAATTTCCAATCATAACGGTTTTATTATTACCTTATCACTTCCGGAACTTTAGACCGAAATAAAAATAACCATGGGAAAGCGGAAAGAATCAGGAACAGAGGAAGATATTTTTTCAGGTAGATTCTAAACTGATTCAATTCTTAAATGCCCTTTCTTCCTAAAAATACTCTTAAAGAAAGGATAATATTTTTCGAGGAAATTCGGTTTGTTAATATTGTTCAGAAACGGTATTTTTCATTTAAGAAATGAAGATAATAATTTTTCTATTGATCGACGTATCAAAGAAAAAATTGACCTGAAAACTTCATCAATGCGCGTAGCGCATTGATGAAAAAGTTTTCCGGTCAATTTTTTCTTTGATACGTCGATCAATAGAAAAATTATTATCTTCATTTCTTATCATTTAATTAAACATTTTCAAATAAAAAAATGTGAAGTGTCATTGATCAAAAATGTAAATAATGTAAATGAAGCAGCGCGTATGAATACAAAACAACAACAGCAACAATACTCAAAATGGATGCGCCTTCAGCTGATGCTGAGCTATTGAGCTAATTTTAATGGATTAAACACAAATAGTGAGTTAAAATCTAAACCGGCTGAATTGAAAACGAAAGGAAAATACATGCGATAGCTTGTGATATTATTCACTGTGCAGAAAAACTCGTATTAAAACTAGTTTTCATGTGAGATCGCTGGAATATGCAACTTGACATAACCATCCAAGGAAAGGCGATCGTGGACGAAAATATCTGATATGTCGACAAAGAATAGTATGTATAAGCGACTTTTGTAAACGTTGTGGTAACTAGATAGCCAGTGATGTACTTAAATGGTTTATCTGCCGCTTGGAATGCGCCGAAGGAGTTGATGCATTTCTCATTGCTTTTCTTTACGACGCCATTTCTGATGACTGATCATGTACGTGTGTAAATTTAAAACTTATCGTTACCAAATTTGAACAGCAGTGTTACCGTGAAAGTTTATAGGCCTATATGTTCGTTATAATATTCCTGGAAAAGGAACAGCCAGCCTCGCTGTAAATGTTGATTGATCTCAAGCAGACGAAATCGTGAGAAGACGCTTATTTTTTTATTTCGTGAATCAAATAATGTGTTTTGTTCATTTTTGAAGGTTAAACTTTCAAGTTTTTATATTCCCAAGGTTGCATTTTCTTTGCTGACAATAAAACAGACACAACTTTACATTTTGTTGACAGTGTTTATCTCAGAAATACCCGTTCTATAAATAGTGTTAGACCAGAACAGTTGAGAAAAGTAGATCCGGCAAAAATTTTATTGATGCAGGTATCAAAGAAATTTTTCAACCTATCAGAAGCGCTGATATCTCATCAAACGAATAAATATTAAATGATTATCCAATATCCTGCTATAGGTGATTGATTTCTTACTGTTACTGTCAATTTAGGTCGCTCGTATTTGCTCGCAAACACACAACATTATTGACAAAAAGTTTGTCTATTAGGGTATTAATGATCTACACTCTGAGACTGACTCCCCCTTCTTCCTTAAAAGAGGAGGAGTCAATGTGTCAAAGAAATCTTGGGATTTTTTGCTGAATATCAATTTCAATTACACTCTTATTGTATGTACAACATTCCTTATCAATGTCAAAATAATGCATAATATTTACTTTGACAGACTCCTCTGCCATCAGTCACAAAAAACACAAAAAGCACAAGAAGAAACACAAGAAGAAGGACCAGGGGGAGGACTATGCTGTGGTTCCGAAGGGAGGGGGCGTGTCAGGCGTGGGGGGCCCAAAGATCAAACTAAAGCTGAAGATTGGCGGACAGACGATGGGGAAAAAAAAGTATGGAATTAGTTTTCTAGATCCCTAATTATCATTAGTAGAGGGGCACTCCACAATGTAATCAGATGTAGTTAAGTTTAGTGATAGTGGGATATGATTAAAATTTTACGATAGAGAAGGTTTTTATTTGAAAACTTCCCATACCTGGTAATTGTTTTAATTGATTTGTTTTTATAGCTTGCCGTCGGTGGAGAAGACAGAGAACAGTGGAGATGATTCACCTGTGATTGACGTAACAGATGAAACTTGGGTATATCCCTCTAACTATTTTTAGAATCGGTAGGACAACAAAGTAGTGCCTTTAAGCAAAATAGTCCCTATACTTGCAGAGTGTACTTGTATATACATTTATTGGGACATTTTAAATCAGAATGCTTGACACATGTCAGAAAAGAGGATTTGCAATTTTAAAAACAAGTGTCAAAATTGAATTATCATTTGAAGAAAAGAATTGAAATTGTTTGATGTACATCCTTTCCAAAACTGAGAAATTCCCTACTATTACTTTCATTTTCAGAGTTTTTCAATACAGACGCATTTTGCCGGAAAACGAATCTGACTTCAAACCACGAAATTTTAACAGGAAAGAGACAACTTGATGAGCTTTCATTCAAGCGGTCCCTCGTTGCTGAACGAAAATTAGAACCGGAGCTATGAACCATAACGTTAACATTACCGCCCATGGAAAATGCATTAGTGGAATATACCCATATTGAGCTCCATGCTGGTAAGGCATATTTCTTGTTTATTTGCAATTATTATGATAAACGTGCATTTTTCTTTTGTACATCTTCTCATTTATGTGAATAAACTAAATTTCCAACAAGCTCAACAAGTTTAATCATTTTAATAGCATATTTTCCAAGAAAATATCCATCACAACACCCCCCACCCCCCCCAGGGATTTTCTAAAAACCAATTTAAATTAAAGAAATTGTGATTTTAACTTGAATGTAATTTATTTTGAGTTTTTACATTAAAAAAAATGAAAATGTAGGTGTGTTTCTAATTATATATGAGTTTAGAAGACATTTTTATAACTTTTTAGACCAAATATCACTTCTGATTTTTAGTGCGATCATTTCAAGCAAGCAAAAGTGAAAGTAGAAAAGCAGAAAGTTTCCGGTGAGGAAAAATACTTCATTCTAGCAGTGTCCAGCTAACTAAGATTAGTTTGCATTGTAAGGGAATTGTATTAGTGTTCGGTAGGTTCCAATTCTATATTTATGATGATAGATTTGCATCAAATTTGAGTAAATTAATTTGTCATGCATGTGACATGACTATGTACCGAAGATGTAGGTATGCACTCTTTAACATGTAGAAGCCTACCATGTTGGTTAATTTAATACTTAATCCACAAAATCTATTTTTGTTTATCATAATCAAAATTGAATGAAATTATCAGTAATCATTTTAAGTAAATATTCACTAGTATTTATTTATTCATACTATTGAAAAAATAGATCAATATGTTGGGGTGGGGGTTGATATTGAATGTTATGGGGGGGGGGGGGGGGGGGGTTGGTCTTTAGGCTGTATAGATGTGTTGTACATGAAGATGTAGTTATTGTTGCCTATCTGTCTCTCTCTTTCTGTATCTTTCCCCCTCTCTCTAATTCTCTCTGTCTCTGTCTGTCTGTCTCTGTGTCTGTCTGTCTGTCTGTCTCTCTCTCTCTCTCTCTCTCTCTCTCTCTCTCAACATATGGCTGCTTTTGAAATGGAATTGCAAATGTTGGGAATAGTGTTGGATAATGTAGAATTTAATTCAAAACATTTCATTTTAGATAACATGTAAATTGAAATGGAAGTCTTCTTCAAAGAATAAAACACAACAATGAGCCACACTTGATGTAAGTAAAATTTATTTTTGTAACTTCACTCGTCCAAGTTTAAAAGAAGGAACCTATAAAAACTATATACCCTGCATGGCCAGTATTTTACATGCAGATAATTAAGAATATTATAGATACTGGGAAACTTTACATTGATTATACATATTTCACAGACTTTGTGGACGTATTTCTTGTTCTTCTGGATTTTGAACTTTAGTTAAATGTAGACTCTCTTCCACAGGATATGTCTTTTGATAATTTTTGTTAAATTTGTTACCATGGTTACAATATACAAGAGTAAAAGAAAAAATCCTTATTAGCAAGTTTCTTTTCCCTATGACATATATTTAATGAGTTAAGTCATGGTGCATTTGTTCCGAAATTAGGCTTAAATAAAAGTTCAGCAAATATTACACTTATATGAGTAAAAACAACTCATCACTATGATGTCATTATGACGTCATAGGTGAGGTAATCTCAAGCTAGCATCAAAATGGAGCAAAAACTGAATTGAGGGCCTCACATTATAGTGTCATATAACTTTATTAATTATAAACCAATACCTACATGTAATACCTTGATGGATAGGGAAATTCCTATACTTTTCTATTTTACCTTTTTCGTGGTGTTTGAAAACAATTCTTTTTTGTAACTAAAGAAAAACTCATGATTTTTACGACAACAATTTTATAAAATCATACATAATTGAGCTTTTTCATAAGAATATGAACAAAATAAATTTGGTAAAATATTGAATGTTTATGTTTTACATGTATTTTAATCCTTGAGATTAAAGTTTTCTCAATTTATGCAATTTAAAGAGCATCAAGTGCCAATGAACTATATGTTGTTTAGGTAAATTATGACTGGACTGTTTCTTCAAATTTCATGCATGTGTATCAATGCTGCAAAATCCATAGTTATGTATTGAATTTTTCCAATTTGGAATCATGGTTCTGTATAGTTTCTAGAGTGAATATATAAGCTAAGAATTGTAAATAACCACTATGACTGTTTTATATTGGGTATATCCCTCTAACTATTTTTAGAATCGGTAGGACAACAAAGTAGTGCCTTTAAGCAAAATAGTCCCTATACTTGCAGAGTGTATATACATTTATTGGGACATTTTAAATCAGAATGCTTGACACATGTCAGAAAAGAGGATTTGCAATTTTTAAAACAAGTGTCAAAATTGAATTATCATTTGAAGAAAAGAATTGAAATTGTTTGATGTACATCCTTTCCAAAACTGAGAAATTCACTACTATAACTTTCATTTTCAGAGTTTTTCAATACAGACGCATTTTGCCGGAAAACAAATCTGACTTCAAACCATGAAATTTTAACAGGAAAGAGACAATTTGATGAGCTTTCATTCAAGAGGTCCCTCGTTGCTGAACGAAAATTAGGGCCGGAGCTATGAACCATAACGTTAACATTACCGCCCATGGAAAATGCATTAGTGGACTATACCCACTTGGGGTAGGTTACATACATGAACATATTGTTCACAGTAGGCAGAGTCTCCAAAGAAAGACAATGTGAAGTAAAATATCCAGCAATCTGATGAATTCTTGTTTTTTATTTTTTTGAAAATGATGATCAGAGTAAATATTTGTACATGTACAGCAGATATAACTTTTTTTACCCTCATAATGACATACAAGTATTGATGACAACCTTTGAATTTCCTTAGAGGGTGATGAACCGTCATTTCCCACAAAGAAGAAGGGCGATGATACTTCAGACGAGGAGAAGGAGTGGCTAGAGGCGCTGGAGAAGGGGACGCTGGACGACTCGGGGATGCTGAAGAGGAGCAAGGACACCAAATTGATGACGGCCAGACAGGTATGACTGACTTGTGCTGTAATTAAACAAAACAGGTACTGCTGAATTGAATTGAGAGGGCTTGCTGATGTACTTATCATGTGCTACTGTCTCTGATACATTCTACATTGAAATTCCCATTTTTATGCTCACAATATTTTCATTCAGCATTCACTCCTTTGTTCACCACTTGTGTTATAAGTTCAGTGTGCATTGCTTTGTTCAACATTCACCAAGGGCTCTACTTGCCATGCTCTCCAAGACACTCATGTTCAGAATTCAAATTTGAAAACAAAAAGTATCAGGGGCTTTTGTGAGTGTCTTAATGTACTTAAAATTATTGAATGAATTATTATATTAAGAACTACTGAAGAATTGTTTTTTAAACTTACATCTACATGCACATTAAATCTGCTTTGTTTGCATTAACAGCGAGCTTTAATCCATGGACAACAAGCAGAACTTCTTCAGTTGCCATCAGGTGTGTACATGTAATCACTCCCTCTCCGTTTCGTATGGTATTATTGCAAGATTTACATAACAAATTAGTTACTTTATAATGAGAACTATTAAATTCAAATTCAAAAAGATTTGTCCATATAAACTCATTACAGCAGAATTTTCTTCTGTAATTAGATTAGTTGTTACGCCCAATGGGAAACTAGAAACCCCAAAATTGGTTCTACTCTCAATGAATGAATACAAGATTAGTCATAGTAAATAAATTAAAACTTTGACTTTTACAGGATATAAAACTGTTGAACTTACTGAAGAACAGGTGGAAAAAAGGCAACAGAGGGCGAAAAAACGGAGACAACAGGCTCAGGAGAAGCGGGAAAAAGACAAAATAAAGCACAGTATTTATGGCTATCGTTTATACCCATCAGAGAGTGAATGTCAGTGCTTTACTGTAGTATTTATGGCTATAGTTTATACCCATCAGAGAGTGAATGTCAGTGCTTTACTGTAGTATTTATGGCTATCGTTTATACCCATCAGAGAGTGAATGTCAGTGCTTTACTGTAGTATTTATGGCTATCGTTTATACCAATCAGAGAGTGAATGTCAGTGCTTTACTGTAGTATTTATGGCTATCGTTTATACCCATCAGAGAGTGAATGTCAGTGCTTTACTGTAGTATTTATGGCTATCGTTTATACCCATCAGAGAGTGAATGTCAGTGCTTTACTGTTTCTTAGAACATAATTCACTTTTTTATCCAATCAGCAGTCGCTAAATATTCTATTAAGTTCGCTCCCTCCTTCTTAATCGCTTAAATTTTACTTAATATGATCTAACTATGATATAAATTTACAAAAGAATAACATCACTTTGGCATTAGTTAACCTGGTATTTTGTTATCTGAAAAGTTTGTCGCAATTTCAATTAAAGTTTTTAAGAATATTCAGGAGAGGAATAAATTTGAGAGAAATCCTAATTAGAACTAAAGACTGATCACAGGTTAACAAAAATATTGCTGTTGCAGCACTTGTCATTGAACATACCTGTAGCAGGTATATTGGTATATATTTTTATATTGAATTCTTTTTAATTCTTTTCAGAAACAAACATTAGATAGACTTCTTAAGAAGCAAGAGGCAAAGTCCAAAGGCCCAAAGGTAATTTTAAAAACCCAATGATTAAAGAACTATATATGATATTAGTCAAATTTGGCCCCCATAATTCGCTATTTTTAAAGTGATTCAGGTACATTAATTTGTTGTGTTATTTTATAAAAGCGTTGACATAAAATATGTTTTTCACCTATTTATTTGATTTATATGCACTCACTGGCAGTTTATGACGTCAGAAGTGACGCTATTTTCATAATTCAATCAAAATCAGTCAAAAATTGACATTTTTCTTATCTTTTTTTCGAGTGGGAAATATAGAGCGACTCTTTGAACAAGAACAAACTTTTTGTCACTTATAAGTACAGGAGAGATACATTTTTGGTGAAAATATTTTGTTTGTTCAAGCAGTCGCTCAATGTTTCCTTAAAAAATCAAAGTACTGAAGAACTGACGGGAGTTGATTTTGTCGATGTTTATTTATTTTAAAATCAGTGATATGTTATTTTGTATGACAAGTACATGTATTTTCTAATTTGAATTATGCACATTTTTATAATATGAATTTTTGGACTTTTTCGACAAGAATGTCGAGAAACCCCCATATAAATAATGTTAAATAATATTTAGAGATAAAATTAATTCAATCAAACTATGTATCAGTGATAGAAATATTTCTCGAAAATTATATGGATCCAAGCAATATTGAACTCTGTTCTCGTTCAACCAAACGCTCGACTGACGCCGTAAATCTCCGACAAGGATTTACGGAGAAAGCCGAGCGTCGAGTTGATCGAGACTATATTGAACTCTGGCGTAGGAATACATACCTGTACGACTACAAAAAATATTTAAATTGTTCGTACCATTTAAAATCTGACTATTTTCAAGGTATCTATAAATAAGTTTCCTTGAAAAACAATGCTTTAGCATACATTACATAGAATTCACCAATTATTTTCAAGAACTAAGTCTTGTCAGCAGCAATGATTTGTGCTGAGGTCCAAACATTGTTTCACTTTCGGTTTGTCTGAGTAACTGCATAGGAGAGTTGATTAAAATCAACTCCCAAAAACTGCTTCAAAACAAGCTGTTTTATGCTTAAAATGCTAAAATGGTGGGAAAAGGTAAACTTTATGATGTCATATTTTTATATTGAGGGCACTTAAATCAAAATGAAAATGATGAAAAAACTTCAAATGTATATTTGTACAAATAAATAAAGAATTACAGTAAAATGACAATGTTCATTTAAGTGGGCCATTTTAGGCTCAAACCATATATAGTCCTTTCTAATGATAAATTTGTATCTTTGCTTTGATATTTTGTTTATGGTGTCATTTAGGAATCGTCATATAAAAGTAAATTGATGATTGATGATTTTCTGTCTTTGATAGATGATGTGCCTGTAAAGCTCTTTAACAGTGTGTTTAGAGTTCAAATCATAGCCCAAAAGAATTAATCTTTAAGTTTCAAAATACATGCCAGAGTTATCTTTCTTTTCCTAGAAAATTCTTGATCAGTACAGTAGCCTATCAATTATATTTGGGCCAAAGTAACAAAAAAAATAATGAATAAATAAACCACTTGTATTAAATATACTGTGGTATTGTAATGAAAGTCAATAAAAATGTTCAATTATTTGTTTGAAGATGAAAGGCTCCAGAAGGAGCAATGTTCCTCGAGTGCGCTACATTAACAACAAGTCAGAGATCTCCATCAGTGTTCCTACAGGGATACAGTTTCCCTTCCCTCCACAGAGAGCAATGTTAGTAATATCCAGGTTATAATGATCTCTCTTTGGTTTTGATTATTTTTACTGCAAGTCTCTCTGCCTGTAGAGTAGACACACCATCTTAGTTTACACAAAAATCATCCAGATTTTTTTTATAAGTGTTTCAAGCTGTATTTCAAATAATCTACTTCACACGAATTATCTAATAATTCAAATGATTTTGCATCTACAATATTTTGTGGAGTTGTTGATTATTTTTAACTGTTGCAGGCCCCCCAAGCAGGCAATCAGCTGTGGGGTGGGTGGGTGTACCAACCAGAAGAAGTACTCCTGCTCCAAGACAGGAACCCCTCTGTGTAGTTTGGACTGTTACAGAAAGAACCTGCTGCAGAATGCTGCCCAGATCCCAATCCCTGCCACTTGATGGCTTATCCTCTGACCTTGACCCAGCTATGAGGGTACTGTGCTGTGTTATGCTGAAGATGGCATTCACATTGAACAGCCACTGATAGAAATCTGACCATGATGGTAATGGAGGCAGGATAAATTTGTCAGTGCTGTATTATACTACTGTACAGTCAGTGTCATACTCAAGTCAAAGAACAAGTTCTCGTCTGAGTAATAAAACTGTACTGTCTGTTCATGGGTTATGTCTTGAAACTCTTAAAAAGATTTAATTTTGGGACAATGTTTGTGTATTCAGTCCACACTCTCTCATTTTGACCTTTGTTCTCTAATTCTAAATATTTCAGCCTATTATGTAGTCTTGTATTAGTACAGAAATAGGAGAAGGAATAAATGATTGATAAAACTCTGTGTGGAAAGTTATGTTTAAAAAATATATTGATGTCTTTTTATTTTATTAATTTCTTCAATGAAAAATCAAACCAACTGGACAGAATGATTATATAAATTTGACATGATCCTGAGTTGATAAAAATTAACAACTTGTCAAGTAAGACTAGCAAAATGACTGATTATCAGTTTCAGTTTAGACTATGGCTTCTTGAAACTGTGTAATGACTTTAACCAATTTTCATAGATGTCAATTTGTTAATGATGTATCACATAACACACCCTTTGATCCAATTGCCATAATTTAAACCGCAATGCTTCTTAAATTAAATATCTTATCACATTTGAGAAATGTTTCATTTTCTTCCTATGGAGTTCTTAAGATCGAATATTTGAACTCCTCAACAGTTGCACTTGAGAAAAATGAAAGAAACTCGATGAGCGTTTAACATTTATTTATTAGAAGATACTACAAATGAAAGTGATAGACTGACGGGGTAATCGGGTGAAAAATGAACAAAATGTACAATGCTAGAAAAGAGAGACTTGCTTTTAGATAAGCTCGTTAATATAAACAAAGTGTTACAACATAATTAATAGTCACCGGATTCGTGATAACAAATTCATTGAAATACATGGATACAATAATGCTGGAATACATCTGACTTTTGAACTAAATATACTGACTGACCTCATGTACCATTTTATGGTTTGAATGAATAAACTGAAGTGAATTGAACTGGAAGACACACACATATATATATAGCACTGAATAGAATCAACAATACTAAGCATCTAGCTTTAAAGTGTCGGATCTAATATATAGATACTAAGCAAGTAGACTGAATATATAAAGCACTAAAAATGGCAAACGACAGGAACAATAGAAACTACTCAAGAAACTATAAATACGAACAGCTGTTTTTTGAACATCTTTCGTTCACGTTCGTAAAGAAGGTGTTGATACTGCCGCCGATCGCTCTAAAGTCTTTAATTTAGTAGTAGCTTTAGATTTTGTTTTCTATGATTTTTACTCCTGTAATTTATTTTTTTTGGTCATGAAGAAGGGACTGGTTGTTCCGAAAATTTGACAAGTTCTATTGTTCGTGTCGTTAGCCATTTTTATACTCTCTCTCTCTCTCTCTCTCTCTCTCTCTCTCTCTCTCTCTCTCTCTCTCTCTCTATATATATATATATTATAGACGAACATTAAATTAACACGAAAGCTGCCATTCCTCAAAATAAATAAAATTGGCTGCAAGCCTGTAGTTCACGGCTGAAAAAAGTAAAACTGTAATACTGTTATGTAATACTCGACATAACATAAGAAAAAATATTATTTTTCCAGTCGCTGTGTAAACTTTTACAAAATAAATACATAAAAGGTTGAAAACTGAAAAAAGTTCTTAAAAATTTAAGATTAATATTGCAACAAGGCAATGTACACGTATAGATCCTCTATTGTAAATAAGACAAAAACCAAGAGGGACCACATCGCTCACCTGGACAACAATGCCGTCGAAAATCAGATGTATGGAGTCATTTACAAAACATCTTGACAATTTAGTAGAATTAATCCTGTATAAAAAGATTTTTGAATTTTTCTCCAGATTTTCCTCCAGGTATGTTAAAACATTGATCTCATGTCGTACCATGATGATTTTATAATAGTCATATCACACACATGAATTGAGCTTTGTGGTTCTAGAGAAGATCTTAATAATTGTTTATTTATACATTAAAAAAATATTTAGATTACGACAAAAATATGGAGCTCAGATCCACTCTATAAAAGAAAAGATATTGAAGTTTTACAAAATGACACTATTTGGATGATATGATACGCATACGCCTGTTTAACTCAAAACATATTCCAAATATTGAACATATTAAAGGATTACAAATCGTTGTTATGTTAAATGTACATTGTTTTCAATGATTTATAAATAAATATCAGATTTGTCGATATTTTAATTTTGCAGTATCCTATCCTTACTTATGTAGGCAAATTTTACAATTCTTATTCACCCCTCCTCTTATGTAACATTCCACATCCCAATGTGGCCCTACCCTACCCCCGGGGACCGTGGTTTGAACAAACTTGAATCCAACCTACCTGACGATGCTTTAACACAAGTAAAGGCTTTTCTGGAAAATTGGTTTTCGAAAAGATCCTCCTCCTATATTGCCCCCCCCCCCCCCCTTTTTTTTTTTTTTTTTTTTTTTTTTTTTTTTTACAAATCTGAATCCTCGTTACCTAATACTGCTTTATGCCAAGTTTGGATAAAATTGATCCAGTGGTTCTTATGAAGAAGATAAATAGACGGACAAAAAGTGATAAAGAAAAGCTCACTTGAGATTAAAACTAAAAAAAAATCTCCAAAACAAACCCCAGAAAAGAAAAACAGTAAAAAACAAACCTTATTACACCCAACAAAAAATAATAATAAGAACAAGAGGCCCATGGGCCACATCGCTCACCTGAGCAACAATAGGTATAATAAAATCAGCTAAATGGAGTCATAATATAAACTATCTGGACAATGTGGTATAATACATGTACATTTAGATCCTGTATAAATAAACGTCCCTTTTTTCACCTTGGATATTCTTATGTTTTTAATCAAGTCCCTTTTCCAACAGGATGATTTTATAGTCATATCACCTGTTGAGCATTGCAGTTCTCAAAAAGATCCTAAACAATTGTTTATATATGGGATATAAACGTATATCAAACTCTGAACCCCTTGAGAGGCCCAAGAATTGTCCAGGGGCCAAAGTCCAAACAATTTTTTAAAAGTATCAGCAATATGTCACAATGCTTGCATATATGTAAAACCATATAACATAACATTTCAGTTTTTGTGAATATATATATATAATTAAAATATTTTCCTTTGTAAAATTTAATCTCCAATGTGACACTATCCTACTCCTCAAGTAAAGATTCAGCTTTTCAAAGCAAGTGGTTTTTAGAAAAAGATATTTTATAAATTGTTCTACTAATATTTATATAAATCCCCCCTCTTCCACGTTGTGACCCCATCCTACCCCCGGAAATCATGATTTGAACAAAATTGAATCTACCCTACCTGAGGATGCTTCCACGCAGGTGTAAGCTTTTCTGGCCAAATGGTTTTTTAGAAGAAGATCTTAAAAGATTAACAAAAAAAAATTCCAGTTTAAAAGTTTGACCCCCCAATTGTGGCCCCATCTTACACCCGGGGGGTCATGACTTTAACAACTTTAAATCAACACTACATAAGGATACTTCCGCATAAGTTTCAGCTTTCCTGGCCGATTAGTTTCTGAGAAGATTTTTAAAAAATTACTCAATATACATTCCTATGTAAAAGTTCCACCCCATTGTGGCCCCACCTTACCCCGGGGACCATGATTTGAACAAACTACTTAAACCTACACTATACACTATACACACTGAGGATACTTCCACACAAGTTTCAGCTTTCCTGGCTGATTAGTTTCGGAGAAGAAGATTTTAAAAGTTTTACATTATATATTCCTATGTAAATGTTTGACCCCCCAATTTTGGCCCCACACTAACCTTGGGGTCATGATTTTCATAACTTTGTATCAACACTACTTGAGGATACTTCCACACAAGTTTCAGCTTTCATGGCTGATTAGTTTCTGAGAAGTTTTTTAAAGATTTATTCTATATATTCCAATGTAAAACTTTGATCCCCCCTTGTGGCCCCACCTTATCCCCGGGGATCATGATTTGAACAAACTTGAATCTGCACTATCTGAGTATGCTTCCACACAAGTTTCAGCTTTTCTGGCCAAATGGTTTTTGAGAAGAAGATTTTTGAAATATATCTACAAATTTTAAATTAATTCTAATTATCTCCCCTTGAAAGAGAGCATGGTCCTTTTTTTTTTAAACAAACTTGAATTCCCTTTACCCAATGATGCTTTGTGCCAAGTTAGGTTGAAATTGGCCCAGTGGTTCTGGAGAAGAAGTCGAAAATGTAAAAAGTTTACAGACAGAAAGACGGGCGGACAGACGGACGCCGGGCAAAAAGTGATCAGAAAAGCTCAGCCGAGTTTTCAGCTCAGGTGAGCTAAAAACTGTGCTGTAACACCCTAGCTGGTTCTTATAAGGATCCGCTATCCAAAAAAATTGATAGCACGAGACAGCTTATGTAGTAACAACTTTTCTCTGCAAAGTTGCATTTGCAATACATGTATTCTTTACCAAAGTAAACGGCTTTCTTTATGTAACTTAATCCATTTAAAACTAAAACTACCGACTACAAGAATAAATATGTGTTGAGGGATCGGTTTCTATTACTTGACATTTAAAAACGATTGACAGCTCATAACTCAACAGAAAATCTGAAAATCATTTCTACAAATTCTTAAATTGTTCGTACGATTCATAGAATCGTTTGTCTATTTTTAAAAATTTTGCTGCAAGACTAATCATAATTTTTTTATGTGGATTGAAATAATTGTTTGTACAGCTCCTTCAGAAAATCTGTTAAACCATACATTTATGCATACATCAGCACCAAAACATAACAATAGAACATACGCATGATTATCATTTCCCTAAGTACTGTACTTTATGTACAGAAGCAGGTACTGAAAATATATATTATACTCATGCTTTATACCGCAACATAATGGTATTATACGAATTCAAACAATAGAATGCTTTCATGTTGAGTTAAAATGACGATACCTTTGCGCTAAAAATAAAATTTAAAAGCGGGGCTCATTGTAACCATATATAATGAATATCACAAAAACTTTTCAGAATTAATTTCTTTTAAAAGCGAGTTTATAAAGAGCCTGGCACACTAAAACTGTATGAAGACTAAACAACTTATTAGATAAATCAACACCAGTGGGGATAAGCTCCATGCATCGCTGCTGGGGCCACTTCCTGGACTGGCGGTGGTGTCTCTGGTGATCGCGATGTCCTTTTGGTTGATGGCCACTGTGGGGTCGTTGCTATTAAGGTATATAATGATTAATCAAAATTAAATTGAAGATCAATGTGTTTTCAGTAAAAAATTCAATTAATGTAAAAAAATAAAAAAAAATTTGAAAAACTGCTCTCAAAACATCGTACTTGTACTATGTTACATGATGTACAAAATAACACTTTACTTTGTAAAATCTGTAAAAATAGATACCAGTTGACACAAACAAAATTACATGTATAAGGAAAAGATGAAATTTCAAATAATGTTAAACTTAAAATTTTTTTTATAAAACTTCTTTAAAAATATTCTTATATTTTCCGCCTTTCGATATTAATAACAGGAAAATGTTGTATTAAGGACGTTGTTTACTCAGGGTTTGAGTTCTCAAATTCGGATTGTTATAAAGCTCAATGTCATGAGTAAAATTTGTTCTAAACACTAAAAGTATTTATGAAATGAATTATTATTGACAAACCATTCGATATTTTTAATTCGGATTGTTATAAAATTCAATGTCATGAGTAAAATTTGTTCTAAACACTAAAAGTATTTATGAAATGAATTATTATTGACAAACCATTCGATATTTTTACTTTATTATGGAATTAGGCTGAAACAAAGTTGGACTTTCACCAAACAGATTTTGTTTTTCACTGAAATATTTTTGGTAGTACTGTAATATTCAAAGTTACGATTTTATTTGTTAGGCAACATTATTTTGCATATTTTCTTTAGGTTTTATCTCACTTTTTCGTTTAGATTTTCGAATGGCACGCACTAAAAAAAATATTGAAAAATGCTTAAAACGATCATTGACCTCATATAACTTTTATGACTAAGGTCAATATACCTAGTTTAATGCTATAAATGTTTTAGTATTATCATCATTCAGTTTTTTGTAAAATTGAATAAAAAAGGGTATGAATTTGAAAACTGGTAGAGGAAATTCGGACTGGAATATTCATAAAAATTGTGAATGAAATCTTATTGCTATTCATTAACTGTATTTCATTTTAAAAAAAAAGTTTAGCAATTTGTATTATTTTCACAATTAAGAAAATTTCTTAAATTCTTCTTTTCTTAAATTTTCAAAAAATATTCAATGACCATTATCTTAAAAAGTAGGTCATTGGCCCACTTTTTTGAAAAAGAAAAATAGCACTACCATGATAGGTCTTTAACACACAATAGATGGTTTTTCATTATCACCATGCAGTGGAATTTTTTTCATTCTGAGTAAACGTATACCTTAATTAATCATTTTAAAGAGGAGTTCATGAGCTTGTTTAATTCTGTTTTTTGGGAGACTGTAGGCATTCTAGATATATTTTATTAGTTAAAAATGGACAAAATTTCAAAATTTGTTCTTTATTTCCTTTATATTTAATTAAAAATGACGGTTTACACCATGAATTTACATTGTTTTTACCAAAGATTTTAGTTCCGGTACACCCGCTATTAGTATGAAGCATCATTGAAAGGATCTTAAATTTTATAAACGTGTAGGCATCTTTCATTTACTAGATCTTGACCCTAACGACTACATGTTTATGAATTATAATTGTAGTGGTCAGAAATTGACCAATAGAAAATGTTTTAGTGGAAGTAAAGAACCTGGTTTTTTATGGGCTGATCACTTATAGCATTCAGTAGCACTTGGCTACGGATACGGGTTTTCTATAGTTTTTTTTTTTTTAAATTATCTTTAGTTTTTCCTGGCCGACCTGATGCACTTCGCATTTTTTCGTTCATTTGTAATATGACCATTATTTTACATATATGTCAGGTCGAAATACAATATGGGGTTATTGTATTGTATAATGTAATTAAATATTGTGTTGAAATTAAAATGCAATAAATACGGCGTTCAACCGACATGCACGGCTGGCTGTCATATATTGCACATGTATGTTGTTGTTTATGTTTATAGTAAGTGAAATAAATTAATATACTTTCATTTTGTAACATGATGTACAAAATAACACTATTTTTTGTGATATCGTAGGGAAATGTAAAACCAACTCTTGGTACTTATGGATCCATGCTGGAAGATCACATTTAAAAAGGGATTGCATGTACAAACTTGTACGTTTTTTTATTGATTCGTTGCATTCCTTTATATAAACTTGCATTTTTGGAAGCATGCCTTTGTTTATCGAGCCGAGCCGCTCTTTTCTATATCGGGTGGTGACTTGCACTAAATAGACTAAACTCTGATAAATGGATGATTCTCATCATATACAAACACTTTGTAGCATTTGATAAACCTTCCTTTTTTGAGCAAAATGCAAGCAAAATATGATAATCAACATTGATATGGAATACAAAAGTTCATTGATCCAGATCAAACGCAATTTAAAGCGGCTATTCATATCCACCAATTAAAGCTTACAACAAATTGATTCTCTAAACAATGTGAGGCATGTCGTAACTTGAACATTTTCTTTTTTTTCCCCCTTCAAAGATCTGTCTTTATTGTGACGCTGTGATAGGCAGCGTAAAACACAAAACTATTTCAATTCAAACATCGGTTAGCACCTGACATCAATGCATAGGCAGAGATTATAATAATCGACCGGGTATTCAGTACACCTGAAAGAGAAGGCCTCATATTTCGCAAGGTATTTAAACAGGGAAATATATCTACCTCTTTAATATATTTACCTAGTTATGTTTGGACAGCTACTGTCGGCCAGATAACACTGCTTGACAGGATTTATCTTCTGACAGGATGGATCTGTTCAAGGTAAATTTTTTAAATTTTGTTGTGATAAAAGAAAAGAAGTAAAACATTTATCAAGTAAATGTTACTATAAGTTAAGTGAGCAAAATGCATGTTTTTTATATGTCAACAAGCAAGATAATTATATCAACATGCAACATAATGTGTCAGCATGCAGTATTACTATATGCCATGTAAGAAATATAAGTATAAATTGACAAATAATTGATACATTTATTTATTGATATTGATAATGATATCATGGTTTTTATTCACGTGATTCTTTTAAGAATCGATAAATTTGCATTTATTTTGTTTGCACAAACAGATGGAAGTAACACAAGTTTTAAACTTCCTCTATATCGATTACCGCAGGACAACACAATGTTCCCTTTTGAAAACTCTAATAAACACATTACAATTCTTTGAAACAATGACACTTACGATGATAAATTTCATTGGAGTAATAAGATTTTGTCGGACATCCGCTGAAATTTGTTTTTCTGACACAACTACTAATAGAATCAATGCTAGCCTCTGTTAGATACGGGTTGTAGATGACACAGTAACCTAAAATAAAGACAAGTTTTAAAGATTATTGTAATTGTAAGAAATTTAATAATATTTTATCGATCGTTAGATAATAATTTTCATTTTTTAACCCTTTAAAAATACAGTATCAGTATTTTTTCTACAATCAAAATATATCTAAAATTGCATGAAATCTTTGCAAAGTACTGAAAAATTGCTAGCTACGATGAATTATTTGTATAAACAATTTTGATGATATTGGTACCTTGTTGTAATAATTTAACTGTAAGACATATTTCCACAGACTCGTTCAGAAAAAGTGTAGGAAGACAGTGATACTCTTGGGAATTATTGCAGAATTTGGTAGATCTCTGCATCCATGATGTCTCGTTAGTAGGACATTCAACCGAAACAGTAGACATGGTAGGGTTTACCACAATCTGGAAAACAAAGCATTTAATGTTTCTCTAACACCTTTTTCTCATAAGAAACAATTTTTAAAACGCCAAAAGGACATTTCAATACATGAAGGCAGTCAATAGAGCGGGTACTACATGTAGCACCAATGTAAAAGAAATCTGGCGAGTGCCCCTGTGCTAAACAGGCCTTCGTAACGCATGAAGAGTCCGCTCTAACCGAAGACAACGACTGGTACGTCCATGTGTTTTAATACGTACTAGACTTAGACCCGTGCGTGCACGGGTTGGCATATTGCATATTATGTCGGGCATTTACAAAATATATACATCAAATTTGCACACCATGTTGACATTCAGAAATCTTGGAATTTTTCATATTAAACACACTGAGTTAGAGTTATATCCCGTAATTTCTTTTATGAACAGAAAATATATATAGCAAATTTTGAATGAAAATTTACACGTATTTGTATTACATGTATCGTTTTTTAGTTTATCCATGCAAATGTGATATTGTGGAAACATAAACTAAAGAGGATCCCGTGATTTAGCTTGAATGTAACGCGCATGCGCAAGATTGTAAAATCCGAAAAATTCAGACGATTTCCGGATTTTTTAAAGGAATTCTCTTTGATTATTAATTAGCGAAGCGTGATTGAGAAAAAATAAAAACATATTGGTAATCTCCAAGTACCAAATATTTTAAAAATATATAAAACAAAAGACATTGGTCTTCCGATTTCTCGGTATTTAAGCTAAAAAATTCGAGTCTATTATTTCAATATAGTAGTATAGATGTGAAACATACAGGGTGTATTTTATACGTTTCACATATGTGAAGACACGTATGTTAAAGATATGTCTAAGATACGTAAACATTTTGCACATTTTGCTGTGAAATGTATTTCAAACATCATTTTATGCATATTTTTTATTGAATATGACTATCGTCAGTTGATCAATACTGTAAACCAACTTTTTTTGCGTGCCAGAAATTTTCGCGAGGTTCGCGAGAGCATTGTTGTCGCAAATATTTCTCGCCGTTAACCAGCCCTTGTCGTTTGATGCCTTATCACAACACGGGTCTAGATAAGGCTTGGTCGCGAACATTAGTCGTCGCGATCCAGTTTATCTCCAGGAAACCGCGAAATTAAGTCGCCGCGAATAAAAGTTGGTTTACAGTATAAATACATGTAGGATTATTACGATGTCCTGTTTTTTGATGTTACTTATAAACGTTCTAAAACCCTTGTTCAGTTAGATGGTGGCATTCTGACAAGCATATTAAAAAGATATCACCAGTCTTCAAATTCTGCATGGGTTGTAGTGCGCAGTGACGCGCATTTCAAAACATGCTTACATTGCTCCAATGCTGACAATGCAAGAGAGCATTTGTATTGCAAATACAACTTCTAAGCTTTTTACAAAAGGAATTCGATTATTACTATGTCAAATTGTGATAACACACAGTTGCGATTTCCATGCAAGAGCTAGGCAAAGTAACCTGAACAGGAAAACGCAATGGGCAAATATGCAATGGGCCATACCATAGGCAAAGGCAAACACTCATCAAAATGTGTTGGGAAAATGACTGTATCAAAGGTGGCACTTTTTGCCCATTAAACCATAACCTGGTGGAAACACCAAAAAAGACAGATTGATCACATTATGATTGACATAAACGGAGACACCCTTAAGAATATGCTATCGATGCGCCATGCAGATATTGGCAAAACCACAATATTGTCATAGCTAAGAAGGGCCAAGATCAGGACTAGAATAAACAAGCAATTCGATATTGCATTTACCATCTCAAGAACCCAGGTGTCGGAAACGAATTTTTAAGAAACATCACGCCCAGGAATACAGCTAACTCCAAGAACAGAAAGCGATCATTATCAACCATTTCGTGAGGCCATGGATTCTGCTGTAGAAGTCACTGATACAATTACATACAATTACATGGTACACCATTAAAGAAAACATTATAGATGCTATTTCACAGAAACTGAAGAAAGAGTAAAAAACAGAGAAAAAGATAAGGAAGTCAGGAAGTCCGCAATGAGAGATAGATGCAACCAGCATAGGAAGCAAACGCAGCCGCTTAAAGGAAAGACATGAGAACTGTTCATTTTACAGCGCATCGCAGCGGTCATAGAGGGCATTCTGAACATATTAGGATTCTCAGACACCCGACAGGGAACTTAACACTTCGGACCTTTCAGTTGCGGGAACATATCATCTGAATTTGAAGATTACATGATTTTACATTTTTTTAATTGAAGTTGTTTTTTTTAATAATGTTTCCGTCAATTTTACTTTGTTCTAGGGATAAATGCATCATATATAATTTTGTCTCAATACTTTATTCAAATATTTTTCAAGGATTTATTTCAAGAACTATCATTTACTTTTTAAAATTCTTTCTATGTTATCTTAAAGTGTTTTATAGTGGTATTGATGAGGAATAAAGGGCGTCGTAGTTAAACTCCATGTTATTAAAATTTAAAATAGATATACATTGTACCCACCCTCCCCCGTTCTTTCTTTAAAGTCGACATGAGAGGATAGGAAAGACTCAACGTCAAACTTTTTTATTTCAACATGCGCAGATCATAATTGAAAATTGATTTGTCGTGTAAAAATGGGCTCAGAAAACATCAAAGTGAATATCATAGTAATTTTCATGGAAGCATTTAATACTACTGTTGCATACAACTAGCTTTTTCACACTCGATATCCAATAAATATTTTTTTAATTCTATGATGCACACATTCTTCTTTTATTTTAAAAAAATATTTTAAAAATGAATGTCAGAGGTAATAAATAAAATCAGCAGATTTTTGGTACGTTTAAAAAGATGTTTTGTTAAGTTTAACGAAAGCAGTCTTGTTTGAGGTCCGCAGTCTGAGGTTAGTCGTCGTCGAGTGTATGAGTTCCCGAAAGAAACAGCCCAGATTCAGGAAGGGAAATCCTGTAAAGATCACAATTTTGTACTTGTGTTAAGGCAGATACTGGAGCAGTCAAGTGAGTGAACAGTATACTGTATGCTGTATTTGTCGACTTTGAGAAAGCTTTCTGGAATTCCTATGGAAGATTACCAAGACCTTCCCCCGAAACTGGTTCACATATCCAGTCCGTCTGGTGTGACACCTTCGAATGCTCGGAAATACATATTAACGAGCTCACTGGGTCCTTTGCAGTGAATTTCACACTGAATTAAGAACATATCATGTTTTCTGAGAAGTTCTCATAACAGAAATCAAGATAAATTTACAGTGGAGGACATGAAATGACCAGACTAAAAGCGTCCGTCACAACTGGTCGTGCGTGCTTCTACGGGTGGTCTACTGGCAGATTTTAATAAAAAATCTTGACACGCAAGTGTTTTTTTCCGATTTGAAAGGACAAACGCTTCCCGTAAGCACGCACGGTGGCTTTGGACATGCACAACAATCGCCAGGGTTTCCTTACGAGGTCTGAAAACGTACGCAACAGTTGCGCTTTGCTTAAATTAAACAGTAGAATAACCTCTCACTTGTTTTTTTTTTAAGTCAAACGTACGTTGACCGCAAGTTGCTTGTGCTCATGCACTCTCAATATACAAATTGAACGCACAGTGAACGTACTAGCTGCAGGTCTGTAGCTCCCGGTCTGAAATATTTGGATGGACGACCTGGGGCTACAGTGCCTCCCATAGTAAAAAACTGCAGTTTACGGCGCACAAAAAATTGCGCTAGTTTTGGACTTGTTAATCTCATCTCTGAACATATTCTGTACAAATATTTGATTCCAAAAAATTCCTCTGACAATTTACTACAGATATCGTCACTTCTCTTGCCTCCAATATTCTTTTAAACACGATCACCGGCCCTGTAAAGTGAAGTGTTGCAGTCTGTTTACATGTAAAAATGGCGACTCTCGATCTCAACGTAAATTAATATATAAATAGTGCCCGTTTGGGAGGGTAACAGTTGAAATTGACACCCCGAGAAAACCATTGTCAACCGACGCGAAGCGGAGATCGAGGTTGACAATGGTTTTTTCGAGGGGTGTCTATTTTAACTGTTATCCTCCCAAACAGGCACTATTTATTTTGTTATACCGAATGTCTTAATTTTTAATTTTTTTTTTACTGCTTTTATATAGGAATAACGTGAATTCTACAGCGAACCGTACGCGCATAATTTTCGCGCATGTAACAATTTTTAATGTTACCTGTTGCTCATTGTGTTGCTAACGCTGAGGGTAATAGAACGGATAATGAACTGCGTCTTAACCAATCAGATTTCAGTATTTAACATGAAAGTATAACAATATACTTTATTTTCCGAGGTCGAATAGCATGTTTCAAAGAAAGTCTGTTGCAAGTAATATAACATTATCAGTAGTATATTGTCTGAAGAATTTAATAGTACTAATTGTTTTCACAGAATTTGTGTGAAAATAAGGTTAATCAGTACCAAAATAGCGCATTTTTTTGTGCGCCGTAAATTGCAGTTTTTTACTATGGGAGGCACTGTAGCTCCCAGGTCGTCCATCCGAATTTTTTTCAGACCGGGAGCTACAGACCTGCAGCTATAAACGTACGTCATACCTACTTCATGCGTGCACCAATTGATTGAGGTGCGTGCAAATCCCCCATATCAAGATACACATGTATATATTTAAAAAAAGATGATAAAAGAAAATGAGGTAAAGAGAATTGACAGTTTGACCATTTATCAAAATGCCTCCAAAAAGAAAATGCTTTTAGGAAACAGCCTTCTAGGAATCGGAGATTAGCATCTCTTATGACCATTTAAACTTATTTAATTTAATTTAAACGGTCTTATTCAAATTGCTTTTATATTGATATCAAGATCAAAATACCAGAAAGAGTTTGTAGAGTTTGATAAATTTAAGAATATATCAAATATAAAATAATGTCACTTCTTTTTTAAAACAGAAAAGTATAGTTGGATGTGAAATTTTGCTTTCAATTAAATGTTTTGTTAAAGCTATTTCGAGGTATTGTAAATTTCAAAAAACAGTTATCAAAAACGTCACAGCATTCAAAGATTTAGCATTGGCCAGGAAAGAATTATAATTTGATAATTCGCTGAATTTAGATTTTTTCGCCGACTTTCCCCTAGATTATAGAGGTTGACCTTTTTGTTGTCAGATACGAAGAAACAGGTCTAATCAACGAGTCACAACGGGCAACTCTGATAAGAAAATCAACACCAGCATGGTTAACAAAGTTTTGTAATGTTGATCATGATCTTCAACATCACCGTCAGTGTTCTTCTGTATGGATTAGAATGCTGGAAAACGCGTCTGGCTTTTAAAAGAAAAATCGAGAAATACACAATGCAAGGATGTATACTGGGATGCATGCATGTATGCGCAGTTATCAATACCCGTTCTCTCCAAGTATTTATACAGGCACATTATATACAGCTCACAATATGTGTTTCAAATACAATCATATAACTTATGTGAACATATTATTTAATTCATACATTTTCAAGATAGGACAGTGAGTGAAAGTATAGAATTTTATACTGAGGAGTGGGAACTGTATTTTGTTGGCCTTACCATAAAAGGCACTAAAGGACGATGCCTTTACCATTAATAACGTATATAACATATAATACAATGTAACTTAAGTGGTGTGTAACTTTATAAACAAAGGTGATTTGATGTCATTGACATAAGTTCCTCTTTATCAGTTTATGTAAGCAACGAATTAACTTATTAAACTCGATTAAACTGTCCACTTGTTTTACATCTCTTACTTTCTGAAACCGAGAAGAATTGACGAAAAATGTCTTCTTTATGAGTAAAATATAAAGCAGGATTTGTACTTAGTTTTTTGAAGTGACAGAAAGTCAGATTACCCTCTTATCAAGAAATGATGAATGATGAAAATAAACTGTACAACGCTTGATTTGATTTCTTCAACATATTTAAGGCCGCGTAATACTATAAAAACCATTTTACAAAGGTAAATTTAACTTGTCTGTATTGATAATTCATATTACACACGACAGTAATGCCCTGAAAACAAAGAAAGACGCGTGTAGAGACTGACAATGTCTGTCTGATATGAACGACATGCAGATAAGGAACTAGTAAGTTGTGGTCAGAAGAACGACGGGACATGTATTATCTACTTACCACGAACGTCGCACCGAACAGAATAAATGAAAAAATGGAAGACTGCATAACTACATGTGAATAAGTTCTAAAAATAGTCACAAAACCTTGACATTGAAAAGATGAGGTGCATGTGAGGGATAGCATAGTCGCAAAATCATTTCAGGCATTCTTGTATTTATTTAATTTCTTCTGCGTGAACAGCCCATTTCTTGCCGACTGGAAAAGTTTTTCACCCAAATGTATATGTGCGAACTGGTATTAGGCTAAATAATTGCGCGTCATTTGATTAACCTATCAGCTTGGCCATGGGATCTAGGAAAAGATAAAAACATGAGAGGTTGCAAATTGTGAAAGAAACTTAAGCTATCTGATTTTAAGGTTGATAATCACCAAGCTTAATTTTTGCAATTTTTAAGAGTTTCTTTTAAAAGTTTTAATTCAATTTGTACATTCTACTGAAGACTAGTACACACAGTTTTGTTGTGTAAAACGACTTTTTCCAGTCGGCGAGTAACGTTTGGATATGCTGCTTATGCATAAAGAAGTAAATGAAAGAATCAAGATAAATATCATAGAACAGGATGATAATAGACATTTCCCCGCTGCTTTCCCGTTGACAGCTAAACTGATTGCAATTCGATCATGAAACGGGATTATATACTTTAGGGTATATTTTTATTACAGAATAATACACCTGTGCCGCCAGATATGAAGAAAAAAGTGTCCTTGTGTTTCTAAGGAGTTTTTGTTTTCATTCTGAATAATTATAAATGAATATATGTTCTGTAGATAATTGAAATGGTATTTCATATCGACAATGCTCAAAAGATTACTCTCGACCCACCACACGTAATGCACGACGATGTAAAAAAAAAACGGATAGCAAAAGATCACCAATCTAATTAAAATAAGAACTTCCATCCGCTTCCCGGTTTTCGATATCGAAAACCGCGGAGCGGATGGAAGTTCTATATAATTCTAATTAGATTGAAAGGTCACCTGACTTAGCTGAATGACTAGGATGACCTACAATTTAGATTCAACTGGTTTCATAGACGTAGAAGCTATTTTGAATTGTAGATTAAGTTGTTATTTAAAATCGCGACTGTTTAAGGCGCACGAAATCTTATGCAACAAGTAACCTAGTACCTGTCAACTCGCTGTGTCATCCTGTCTTTTTGACTAACGGATTGTAACACAACATTCGTTAGTCGTGTAAAACAAAATTCTATTTAGAAGGAAAAGTTAGAAAATATTGAATCTTTGTCTTTGCTTTCCGGTAATGTTACTATATAAACATAGACTTGCAGGTCTCTATTTTGTTTTAATGTTTTTATATTTCTTGCAAATTTCTCTGTATTCATACATGATAATTTCTGCTCTCAAAGAGAATTGGCATCAATTAACAGTAAACGTATTAAAAATAGCACCAAATATTAAATACAGACACTTTAAATGCAGCAAGTAGTGAACAAACAAAATGAAAAAAAAATCAGATTTATTCATTATTGTTGTGAACTGACATGGCTAAACGAAGGGTTTGTGATAGAGCGCGTTGATATCTACAAGCCACCTAATTTAAGAATACTTATCTCCAGGAGATTGAACCTACCATTACCATGATAATACTCATTACTAATGCGCACGCTTTGTCCGTTAGATTTGCACTAGCATCTCAGAAATAAAAAAAAAATCTTTATCAAAATTCAGGAAATTTAAAAAGCAGTGTAACAAATGTTAAATAGGTCATGACGATCCCGATTCCCCCCTCGGTACCCCTCTTTGGAATGCCTTCTCACTCTTATTTGAATTTCGAGCGGCTGTGCATAGTACTATTTAATATAATGTAAATCCAACGTTAAAGGAAAAAGGAATATAATTCCCTAAACAGTTTTATCCTTTCCCTAATCGAAGCATACAGAAATTAATTGGTAAACAAGGGCCTCGATCTTTATTTCCCTCATTGCACTGGCACAATCGCAACTTCTCGGGTCTTTCCGGCAAGCTCGGAAAAACACCTCGAATGTATTACCTAGGCGTCCATGACAACCCCCCTTTTTGTAAAACTTGAAAAAAATAGAACACATTTTACGATCTGTTGAGATGTTAGCTATACTTCATTAAAGTAAACGATATTAACTAAAATATAACACAGAAGCGACATACAAGACTGTCTAGCCGATACTTATTTTAATGGGAAGCGACTCCATTTTGTATAAAATTCTAACATCCGGTGATGTTAATACATTCGAGGTGTTTTTCCGAGCTTGCCGGAAAGGCCCGAGAAGTTGCGATTGTGCCAGTGCAATGCCTGTCTGATCATGATATGCGCGATATACGCATATTCGTCACATGCATATTTGTAGTGGCGGATCCAGCAATCTATATTCGTCTAACTCAAGCCACAATGGACTAAGATGCATTTTAAAATTTCATAACATAATAATTTCAGAAGGAATTTATTTGAATCGGACGCTTCGATCTGAGAATCATAAAAACAATCTGAGCACCACTGAACATTATACGTTTAGAAAACTAACAACCGAAACACTATTCAACCACCATAATTAATAATACTGAATATGATATTATGAAAGCATGCTTAGAGTATGGATCGGGTTCTATAGTAAAATTTTTTTTAAAAACTCTTTGGGCACAAAATGGGGGATCGGGTGTGATGCCCTGGCTTTCGCCTAATCTGCAAATGGAGAGCAAAATTGCAATTTTAAATTTTCACTGAATCTAGATGATAACCTTTACATTTTATTGCACATGGGAGCTCCTACAGTAGCATTTTGAAGATTTACAAATAATTAAAACTAAAATCTAATTATTTTTTTTCTCTAACTTTAGTTTTTGATGAACACGAGTGGCCGATGTAAAAATAATAAAATTGTCATTAATATCCATTGATGTAATAACTAGATAATCAGAAAGAAGGTTAGAACAGCAACTAAAGAGTTTCAACAAAATGTCTTAAAGATTGGAAAACCCAAAAAGGCATTTATTTTGAGAAATTTGCAAGTGAAAGACATTGTTTGCTTAAATTTGCAGAGAATACGTTTTTCGTATCTTATATACCACTTATACCACTTATGTTTAACAGTGTCACATATGTGACATATTTTAACCTTCAAAGTCTTGAATTGCTCACTCCCTTTATTTCTTCTCATATACCCCCGAGTACCCAAACTCCGTCACCATAAGTAGAAAACATTCCGCGTTTCTCTGCAATTTATTTTTTGCGGTTTTTATCATTTGCAATATCTAAATATAATCTGAAACGTTATAATTTATAAAATTATTAACAAAAATATCTTCATTATTATTCAATTAAGCCCTCTGAATACGACGTTTATCTCACGTACCGTGCTATCATAGTTTATGAAATTAACTACGTCACCTACATGACCTATGATACGCCAGGGAATGAAGACACATTAACAATTTAGTTTAAACTTAACTTGTATATAGGCCAAGTTAAAATAAGTAAAATCGGTGTATACAATTTAAATTGTATTTAATTTCATCAAAGTGAAATGATCGCCAGAATTAAAAAATGGGTTATTGTAACAACAATCACAATGATTTCTGTCCTTACATATTTCAAAAATATCATATCAATAATGAATATATTGATGATTACATTATTTATTTATTACATTTTTAATAAATGTAGCATATTCTATAATTACCGACATACCGTATATATATATAACCCTGTATAAGGCAAAAATTACGGCATGGGCGATTTGACGTTATCATCAAGTGTAGTGAATAAATGCTATTGCGGACTGAAAAAATGTATTAATAACCTTAATAAAAAATAAATTACATGTGAAATGTTTCATCTTGACCTCTCTTAAAATGACTGAACACCGTAATTCATCGAGTGGACCCGCATGTCAGAAATATCGTTATTTTAGTGCACCCATGAAAAAGTGTTAGCTGATTTCACGCAACTATTGTTGCATAAAATGAACAAGGTGTAATTTTGTTATGTTTGAACACATTCTTAAATTTAACCGTTGTAAATTGTTGACATTTGATTGAAGTTTTTTGACATTCAAAAAATGACGTCATAACCGCACTTGATTTTAAACGGCGAGTAGTGTCCCGAAAGTGACGGAGTTGGGGTAGTGACGGAGTAAGGGGGCTATGCGATATCAATATATTACATGATTACCATATAAGTAATAAATAATTATCCTACGAACGATCATATGTTTAATTCTGAAATAAGCCCTTATTATACATTTATGGATTTTATGATTCTTTTATTGAAACCTAAAATATGATTCTGATATGAAGCCCTTTTTTATCATCTCATATTAGCACAATTATAGCAGAATTGTATAAGTTTGATATGTGGCAAAATCATCTGTGTAAAAGCATTGCTCTTGTGATTTACAAATTGCGTAATGTTCAGATGAATTGTCTTCACGTCACTTAATAATCTCTACAAAATCATTCAAACTTGTTAAATGGTAGTGATAAAGTTTCTGACAGAAACAAACGAAAGAATTGGTGCTACTTATATTTTAGATTTGAAATGTTTATACATGCAGAATGTTCAGACCAAAAGGCACAAAATGATTTTTATCCTGAGTGCTAAACGGAATTCTATATCAATACGAAAATTTACAGGAGGCATGTTTTAAAAAAATTCCTAAGACTCCCATCAAGAGAGTCCCTAAGACGAATGGTAGGAAAATTAAAGAACCATCATTATTCAAACTGAGAAGTGAAAAAAAATGCTACTTTAGCATTATGACATGGAGATATATTTACATTCACTTTCTTTTCCCCTATTAAATTGCATTGATTGATTTGAGTGATATTCATGCATAACACAGAAGACACAGTCACCAAATCTGGTGCGTACATGTATGAATACATTCAGTATTTCTCAAAGAACATGACTCGCTCTCCTCGCGACTTCAAACCGGATTACGACCCGGTGTTATACTTACGCTGATTAATATTTCATTGTTCTGAATATTTTCTAACAGTTAAATGACTTCAGTTGATTATCTTTTAGTATACCAAAAGTAAATTCATCAAATTACAGAACACAATTTTATTGTGTTAAATGATTTAAAACGCTGTGGACTATTTTTGTCAGCATAATTCGACTGTTCCAGTTGCTCTTCCTTTAATTGCGCATTACTCGTTGAAAAAGGCAGAGATTTTTTAAAAATGAACTATATTTGCGGAAAGGAAAAAATGTTAAAAAACGTAAATATACAGGCACGTAGCATCAGGGGGGGGGCCAGGGGGGGCCTGCCCCCCCCCCCCCCCCCCACTTTTTCTGGCAGCAACAAATTTTTTAAAATTTACATATAAAAAATTGAATCATCATGGTGTTGGCCCCCCCCACTTTTCTGGGAGTATGTAAAAAATTGATATGAAAATAAGGAAAGGAGGAGTAAAATTAAAGTTATATACTACGCCAGCCCCCCCTCCCCCCCCCCCACGGATTAGGAATTTGAAGATTTTGGGAAAGTTAAAATTTCCCTTTTTTTTTTTTTTTTTTTTTTTTTTTGCTTGTCAAGATTTTTTGGATGAGTCTGGCCCCCCACTTTCAAAAACGATGCTACGTGCCTGATATAATTATTGAATCATTATTCAACTTGTATGCACATACCGTTGCAGTTTTAAGTATAACAGCGTAAAAGTTAAACCAAGATCACGAATCAAAAAGTTTAACGTCAATATCAATTTGACAAAGTAAACTTGATAGCATTCTGATTTGATTGTCATATGAAGTAATTATCATGTAAATCAAATTATATCAGAATCATATGATATGACACATATCATTAGGGTCTTCCGTTTCCAACGGAAGACCCTCTTGTTTTTCTTCGGTTTCTTTCCAACGGAAGACCCTCTTGTTTTTCTTCGGTTTCTTTTTATTATTATTTTATTTTCTATTTTTATCTTACTCCTTCTCGGCTTTATATCTCAAAAAGTTTTCATCCGATTTCAATGAAATTTTCAGAGCTTTTGTAAAGTTACCCCGTGCCTAAACAATGTTAAAGTTTCAGCATTTACGTCACTTTCGTTCAAATTTGGCGGCCATTTTCAATTTAAAAAAGAGTGATTTTGTCCGGAAAAATCTCCGTAAACTTAAAGATATCGCTTTGAAATTTTTTCTGATGATAGATGTATCAATTCTTTAATGTACTGGAGGGTTTAAAATTTTATTCATCAATTTTGCTCAAAACCGGAAGTAGTTCCAATTTTTGGAAATTTTCATTTTTTTAAACAAAGTAATACAATACTACAATATTATAAAATTTGCCATGGTGAATTCAAATCTGAAATCTGTTTTAAAATCGGACGATGCATTGCAGAGATATAAGGGATTAAAAATCGATTTTTTCGGAAATTTCGATTCCGCGTTCTAGGTTTAAAAAATAGCGTTATGTTCAAAGTGAAATTTTTTTTTTTTAATTTTTTTATTTTGACATTTTCAATTCACAATTGCATATAAACATGTCATTGGTATAATAGCAAGTGAAATTACAGTTTTTTAAAAAAAAAATTCTCATTAGCTAGTGTCTTATATATATATATATATAGAGCAATATATATGCATATAAATATACAATTAGTGAAAGTTATAGGGGAGAAAGTTCAGAAAGAAAGACTGATAGTATTATGTACAGAAACATTGTATTGGAGCACTTAGATAAGTAAAATTGTCAATCTATTGACATACATAAATTTATCAAAGTCGATTTTTCATTGAAAATTTCATCAGTCAGAGTAGATCACAAATCTGTTTCAAGTGTTTTTCATACTGAGTGAAATTACAATTTTTTAAAAGTAAATATTTTTCAATAAGTAATCTATTGGTTATTATGGTAAACAATGCACTCATATCCAGTTTGGGTACCATTTTGTATTTACAGGCAAAAATAAACTGTTTCACAACAAATGTCAATAAGTTATGAACTTTGTAAATATTATTGTTGTTAAATTTACCGAATAATACACCTATCTTATCAAAAACTATTGGAAAATTAAACTTTGATAAAAACATTTCTT
Organism: Magallana gigas; assembly: GCF_902806645.1. Classification (NCBI taxonomy): domain Eukaryota; kingdom Metazoa; phylum Mollusca; class Bivalvia; order Ostreida; family Ostreidae; genus Magallana; species Magallana gigas. Next base: position 56,892,400 of record NC_047564.1, read on the forward strand.
CAACTGCACACCATATCTCTTTAACATTAGGACAATCATAAAAAAGGTGCTCAATGGTTTCGACTTCTACCTTACAAAATGTACAAAGCTCATTGTCCTTTAGTTTTAATTTCGTTAAAAAGTAGTTTGTTGCAATTATTCTGTGTAATATTTGAAATTGTAACCAGTGATATTTAGATTCCTTTGTAGTTTTAAAAGGAAGCTCGAAAATTTTACCCCAATCCGAGTCACTAAATCTATAACCTTCTTCATGCCATTTATAAACTGCTTTGATTGTTTCTTTCTTTTTACTTATTAAAATATTATACATATCTTTACAACCTTTGTTTGCTTTCTTGAAAATTGCAATTGTATTTGGTATATGTGCTTGTATTTTAATTCTTGCCTCTTTAATATTGTAAGTACCAATTCTATCCAACACAGCCTTTTTAAGTCCAGCATATTCTAAAAAGTTTGTATTTACATGTAAATTATTAAGGGATTCAAGACTTATGAAATTGCCTTCTGGATCAAAAAGATCGATTATAAATATGAAGCCTGCATAAAAATAGCTTTTTAGGAAAGCTGAATTACTGCCAATTCTAATATGTGGGTTATACCATATGTGTTCACTGTGAATGTTTTCATTTTTAAGGGCTGAAATGTCTATTATTTTCTGCCAGCTATAAAATACTTCTTTCCAAAAACAGTTATGCATTATATTACCAAGTCTGGACAGAAAGTATGTTCCTCTTAGCCATAAATTGTTCACTGTTGTATTTAGACTTGTCTCTAACAAATTAACCCATACAGATTTTGAGTGAGTTAGTCTCCTTATCCAGCTTGACTTCAAGGCCAGAGTAAAGTCATTATAATCTACCATTTTAAGACCGCCAGATCTATAGTCTTGTATAATAGTTTGTTTATTTACTTTGTGTATTTTGCTTCCCCAAAGATAAAGGTATAATTCTCTCTCAAAGTTTTCAAAGAAGTCTTTACTTGGATTTGGTAATGTAAGTATCAAATGATTCATTTTTGGAATTATAAGGGATTTTATGACAGTTAATCTTCCTAATATTGTTAATTTACGTAGGTTCCACTGCATTATTAGTTTTTTTATATTGTCTAGTTTTACATTGTAATTTAAGTTTATCATATCATCTAAGTTTATCGAAAATTTTATCCCTAGCAAGTCAAAGTTTGTATTGTTTCAATCAAGTTTCCATCTCGAGTGATGAAAAGTTTCTTTTGAGAATTTTTTACTTCCTATCCACACCATCTTTGTCTTAGAAAAGTTTATATTTAGTCCTGATATATCCGCAAAAAAATCTAGTTCTCTAAGAATACCGTCTAATGTTTCTGGTGATCCATTTGTAAATAAAGAGGTGTCATCTGCATATTGTGAAATTTTGTATTCAGTATCACCTATTTTTATACCTTTAATGTCTTTATTAAGGTCTTCCGTTGGAAACGGAAGACCTTATTGTTTTTGCTCTATTATTATTATTATTAATTTTTTTTTCTGTCACGTTTTCTCAAAAACGCTTCAGCCGATTTTCATGAAATTTTCAGATCTTATTCATGACAAAATTTTTAAGGAAATTACACGAGATTTTTTTGGTCGTCACTTCCGGTACCGAGATATTAAAGATTTTATGTTTTTGCTTGTTCACGATTTTTCTAAAAAAGTATTCAAGATAGGACTTTCAAATTTTCAGAGAAGGTAGAGAGTGAACGGCCGCAGTGCCCTTCGCATATCCGAACGTCCGCCGTTACTTCCGGTCGTCACTGGAAGGAAATGAAAAACCTTAATTTTTTAATTTTTTGGATTTGAAATTTTTTATTTTTTCATTCGATAGAGACGCTCTCAAAACTTCTTAATGTGAAATTCGTTTTAAAATCGATCCACGCATTCTTGAGATTTTTGGACTCCAAAGTTTTGAAGCGAGGTTCCGCGTAGCTCAGTCGTTAGAGTGGTGGACTTGTGTCCCAGCGACCCGGGTTCAGTCCCTGAGTGCCGAATCTTTTTTCTTTCTTATTTGTGTTTTGATTAATGGGTTTATCTTTAAAATGATGGATTTGAATGTTTTCCGTTTTATTTTTGTCATAAAAAAAAAAAAAGCGGCTTTTTCAGTACAAATATAGAACTATTTTCTGTCAGCAGCTCTCTAAATTCCGACGCTCGTCGCATCGCCGACATCAAAGACATGTGGCCGAAGTGCCCCTGCAGTTCGACCGCACTAGAGTTCGCTGGGTCGCTTTGCCGGCATCAAAGAAATGCCGCCATCTCAATGACTGGATGCACACAACATGGCAACATTTAGCAATGCACCCACGTTATTCTACTCGGCTTAAAAAGGAGGACTGCTTAGTATTTAATCCCATATATAGATACACACATGCATGTATACATTCGTTTATTGACATAGGTTGCTTATATATTGATTTCCTGAACATTATAAAACACTATGTAATATCTCTCTCTCTCTCTCTCTCTCTCTCTCTCTCTCTCTCTCTCTCTCTCTCTCTCTCTCTCTCTCTCTCTCAAGTACAAATGTTTTAGCATTTGAATAAGAACTAGTACAGGTAACATGGAGTAAATTGGATAGAAGCTAAATGTACATTGGCGTCCAAAAATTATACATATTTTATATCAAGTTACGGAATAATGTCAATGGATTCAAATAATTTGAAATTCATTGTTTAATGATTGTCTTCTTACTGATTGGAAGTCAACGCTAAAACGTCATTTTCATTAAAGACGGTGCGCTTTTTCCTTTTTTGTGCATGTCTATATACTGATACAAATCTGTTGCCTGTCTGAGATTAAGAAAAACTCCCGAAGTCAATATCCGTAACTATACAAACGAACGGGTGACTGCGACAAGGTTTGAAAACTGACCACCCGTTTATGAGTGTTTGAGCCAAAGAATAAATAGATGTTAAAAAAAAATCAATAGTTACATCTTTCAAAAAACGCTTATACATTGTTCTAACATATATATTTTATTTAGAAATTGTGTAATATGTGATATTTAGAATTTAATATTCTACGTTTAATATAGAAGTCACCGACCGACCCCCCCCCCCCTCCCAATTCATAAAAACATTTAGTTTTTCTGGCCCGATTTTACTTGATCTTTCACCTTGGGCCTTTAATTTCAACTACTTACCATTCTAGATTATTGTACTAATTACCAGACCAATTCGTTTATTATTAACAGAGTTATGAAGTTTTTGGCATTTGAGTTTCAATTGTCGTGTTTGACATGTACTGTAGAAAAAAATTCTAACTCCCGAGCCCCTTACTCAATCCTAATGAAATTTTGTGTAAATGTACCTCGGACCCCATTCTTATTGTCTGCCAAATATGCAGCAGATTGAACAATTAAGAAGAAATTCCTGAGATCAAACGGCGAGTATAGCCTTTACGGGGACTTAAAATTTACACAGTACATGTAAGCAGCCGCGTAATATTTCTGTTGCATGTATATTTCTTGTTTTCCGTTTAATCTGTATCTACGATAGCGTGTGAACTACTTATGAATGTTACAACTGTGGAAATTACTGTCATCAAATTTTTACCGAATAAATTTACGTGTTACTGATTTCGTTATTTCTACATTTATAAAGATTTTATCAATCCTGCTGAAATAAAACAGTCAAACATAATAGTAAACGACACGAAAAAAAATGCTCAACACTGAAATACATGGGTAAAATGCGTCAGTCATTGTTTTAGGACTTCCCCTAATTGTTGTTAACCGAATCCGAGATCCACACCTCAAAATTCTATTTTCGATTTATTTAAGACGGAAATCAAGCTTGGGTCTTTTCACCCCCTCCAGACAAAAACACGCATCAATATTTCAAATGACCTTGCACTGTTACCAAACCTGAATAGTCAGACATCTTACACGTTGTTTTTCATCTCATACAAAAACTCAGCTCCTCTCCCGGGCGGAAACGCCCCAAATTCAAAGACAAATTCGGGAATTATTTCGCGTCAGCCATGTTTTGAGACACCTGCAAAGGCTGTGTGTTCTAATCTCGCCGGAGCCAAGATTTGTTCTTTCTCTCTATTTCTTTCTCTCCTTTTTATTTAATTTTCTATCTAAAATATTCAACATAAAAGGGTTGTTAGACTGTGGTACAAGTTGAAAAACACTCTTCAATTAAGATTTAGACAAAAACAGTCTTTTATTATTAGGGTCTTCCGCTTAAGACCCTTCTATTCTTAATGTTATTAGGGTTTTTCGTTTACAAAGGCAGACCCTCTTTTTTTCTTCGGTTTCTTTTTACGAGTTGATGTATATCAACTCAGTATAGTCACTCCAAAGGGGTTTCCCATCACTGGGTTAAATCACATTTTCGTATTGATGGCCAAACTAATATATCAATTATCAAAATGTAATGATATGAATGATGAAAGAATGACTTCGTTTATCGGAAGTAAAATTTGTTTTCAACGTATTTTAATCAACAGAAAATCATGATTTTCTTTTTGTTAATTGATATCAATCCGCACAAGAATGTAGGTTCAAGAAAAATCTTCTGACACATTTCATATACTAAGGATACATTATTGTTGCCATCAATAAATTGTATAAAAGATACCAAGTATGTTTCTTCATAACCAAGAACATTTTTATTGACTGATGAAAATATCGCTATAATTAAATTTGACGTATATGCATGGAAATGAAACTTCAGTGATATCCGCGCTGTAATCGCCTTTATGCAAATTAGCTCAGCTCAGTGGTGAATGTTGAACGTTTTCCCACACAAGAGTTGAAATTCAGGAACATGAATGCTTTTCATAACTTACAATTTATCAAACGTGAAATCATTTAAGTGTGACAAAACAAAGAGGTGAAGCAAAAGAATTGAAAATAATCAAGAGCGGGGGAGGGGGGGGGTGTCTATGTGATTTTATCTTTCGTTGAGTTGAAGGTCAGTGTGGCCCTGCAACATGCACATCGGGAAAACTGCGCGCCTGTTTATGTACATGTACGTCATAGATTAAAAATAGACTAGCGTGGTAGTTTATATTGTGTGGCGATTTATAGTTTTGAGCAGCGTTGATTAAGAAATAGTACCTTAAACATGATTTTTTTTTTACAAATTGGTTTGATAAACAGAGGCAATCTATTTTACTTTATCTATAGAATAGCAGCTTGTATAGTTAATGGTGTGCATTTTGGACATGAGTAGAATCTTGTCATTTTGTTTTCTGATGCAATGATTTGAATTTTATACTAAGTATATTATATTTATATATCAGTGTAGACTAACTTTAAATGCTATATGATAGAAACAGCCAGAACTGAAATCAACACGCCCCGTTTATCGATTGGTCGAAACATAATACAGCGACTTAAAAAAAAAGATCACGGACTGCGCGGAATATAAGATTTCATGATGATGACAGACTCAAATTCCCATTGGAGACGATTTTGGTGTTTCTTTTAGCTAACGTAATGATGTACATTAACAGTAATTTAGTGAATTTTACTTACTTTTTACAATCAATTTATTAATTTGTTAAAAGAAAGATGTAAATTTACACAGACATATTAAAGACACTAAAATGTAAATATTACAAATTGACCCTAATCATTAAAGATATTTTATATAAACAATAAAATGCTTCTTTGATGATTCATGCGGGTTATGAAAGTAACGATCATTGCAGAAAAAAATTATATAGCCCGCTAACGCGGATTATGTATTTTTTCTGCAATGTCGCCACCTTCATATCCCCCATGAATCACCAAAGAAAGCATTTTATTGTTTAAATATAACACAGGAACCTGACGTTTTTAAAAACTTCTCTTTAAATGAATAAAAATCCTTGTACTATAATACAAGAATTCTAAAGAGAAAAGTTTAAAATGTCACGTGCATGTGATTTATAAAACCCTTTAAAATATTGTGCCTGTATAGTTTTGTAAAAACGGTTTGAAATTTAATGTAAATTATTTAAATGGAACAAGGTTCTGAAAGGAAGTATAATAACTTGAGAAATGACAGAAGAAGAGACCATCATTTGATCATATTGACGATTTGCTCTTAGTGAAGTAGATACAGATTCATCATGGGCAGAGACGTTATACATTTTTTCATAATAAAAAATATATACTTTCTACGTAATAATAAGGTACCGGTATAGAGGGTATATATTTTTAATTATGAGAAAGATATATAACGTGAGTTAAATGTGGCCGATTGAATGAACTTAACATTAGTTGTGTCGATCGTCATAACAATACAAACTGTCATGCACCTGTTCAAAGCTGCATGGTCTAATTTTCCATACAAAGCAAATATCTTAGAGAGTTATAAACCCGCACCTATTTAGTATTTACACCAGCAGAATCGGTCTTCTTCAAAGTTAGAAATATTCAAAGTAAATAAAAATGATTTTTTATGAGCATACAAAAAAAAACCTGACAAAACAAAACAAAATGCATCGATTGTAAACAAAACAAACTTCAGAAATAATAGTGAACAAACTGTACGCAGGTTTATTTTTGTTTTGCCAGAACATTACTCACATTTACACTTGATGTCAAAGTCGTAATACAATCATACCCTCCTCGACTTCAGGGCGAATTTTAATATGAGGTGAAGTAACGCGATACTCTTTTTATGACGTTTGTTTTGTTAAAAAAAAGTCATAATTTTTTTTATTGAAATATGGCTTAATTGACAGGGAAAACTACAGCAATGTCTGTTATTATACACATACTTAGCATAACCATCCTTTTAAAAGCGTACACAACATTTGATATAAAATCGGGCCATGCAGCTTTTAAAAAGGTGTTGTTCTGTTTTTGAATGCGAACTTATATCTATTGCCTTTTTTTTTTTTTCATGAAAACTGTTTTAGTCAGTTTTTGACCCTCAAATGTACAAGATGGCCGAATATCCCTCTATGATATTTCACGATTCATTATTTTTCATCTTTGATATGTTATGGCCTATGATAATAAGATTCCTGTATACTTTATTAATGATTTATTTCAAATTCTGGTTGTTGAGAGCAGAAAAGGGGCAATGAATGTCTGATTCCTGTAGCATCAACTCGTGTCAGTACTTTCAGTACTTTGATTATTACAGGTCATTAGACCTGTTATTAGGTCAAAAGACTTGTTATTTAATATGAAATATATGGGGCTGGTTCTTTAAATAAGGGATCCAACGGGGTGTATAATTAGAAAATTAAACGATACTTACCTGTAAGTTGAAGTTTGATTGGAATTCTGTTGCGTCATCTTTATACCAAGGGGATTACGTGAGATAGCATTGCATCTGCGCAGACGGGTCAGTTTTTAAAATCACAACTTGGCTCATCAATACCAAAACATAAACACCCCAACAGTCCATACATGGGAGGGCCTTAAAGGGTGGGCACGTAATCCCCTTGGTATAAAGATGACGCAACAGAATTCCAATCAAACTTCAACTTACAGGTAAGTATCGTTTAATTTTCTAATTCTGTTACGTCATCATACCAAGGGAATCACGTGAGATTTTAAAGCATTGATGTGCCAAGTTGTTTCAAAATAAACCAGTATGTGAAAACCAATCAAACCTCTCCTTACAGAATTTAAGGTTTTGAAATGCACCGTCTTATTTGAAATATACAACAATTAAATTGATAACTGGTTTATTTCTTTTTAACAAAGCATGTTTCCACAAAAACTTTAAAGAAACACAAACACATCATTTGGTTTTTGTTACATCTAGATTGTAATACTTGAAAAAAGTTTTTTCAGAACTCCATCCTGCTTTGTTTAGAATTTCTGTAATGGGTACACCATTCCGTATTGCAGCTGAAGAAGAAGCAGCTCTAGTGCTATGTGCTGAGAATTTCTTTATGTTGATTCCAGCAAGACCCAAAAAAGTCTTGATCCATCTCGCAATAGTGTTTTTGCTTACTTGCTTGTGGGGTTTCAAATAACTAATAAAAACTTTGTCACAACCATTTCTGATACTTTCTGTTCTTTTTAAATATTCTGACAAAGCCTTAAAAATGCACAAATTTTCCTCTCCAGGAAACCTTTCTAAACTCATATAAAACGATTTACAACTAGGTCTAGATTGTTTAATCTTACCTAAATAAAACACATATTTTGAATCATCAACATTCATATTTGACAAACATATATTATGAATAGATTGTACTCTTTGGGATGAAATTAGGGCTACTAATGAAACAGTTTTCAAAGTGAGCTGTTTTAAAGATAGCATTTCATTGCAGTTCATATTTCTAATGTAATCAAAAACAACATCCACATCCCAAATCTCATTGTATCGAGATAGAGTAGGCCTTAGTTGAAAAATACCTTTCATGAATCTTGAGACTAATGGGTGTTTCCCCACATCAGTACCATCGATCTTTACAAAGCATGATAATGCCGACCTGGCAGTATTTATACAACTGTAACTTAAATTTCCCTTATATAATTTTAACAAGAATTCTAACACATCATTTATAGTTGGTTGAAAAAAATGAATACTCCTTTCACCACAGAAGCTTGTCCATTTCTTAATGATTGTTGCATACTGACTCCTGGTAGATCCTCTCCACGATTCTTTGATGATTTGTAATACGTCTCGCGAAATTCCTTGTTCTTGGAATTTGATCCAGACACACGACATGCCATCAAAGTTATTTTCATCGAATGCTTCTCTTCGGAATGCGGTAGTTTCAGCAAGCCCTGTTCTTTTTGAATTATTCGAGGAACATCCACCAACAGTTCCAACAGACTTGTGTACCATGTCTGTGTCGGCCATACAGGGACTACCATCACCCCCTCTGCCTTTTCCTTCTGAATCTTTTGAAGCACTCGACTTATGACACTAAAAGGAGGAAATGCATAGAAATAAAACTTGTTTAGATTGACTGAAAATGCATCAATAAACTCAGCATTTGGATCAGGTTTCCATGCTACATATTTAGGCAATTGTTTATTAAGTCTTGACGCAAATATGTCAATGTCAAATGGTCCCCATAATGTACTAATTTTGTTGAATATTTTAGGATTAAGCATCCATTCTGTGTGGTCATTAAAAACTCTAGAACATCTGTCAGCTACTGTATTTTTAGAACCAGGTATATGAGAAGCCGATAGCCAGATCTCTTTATTTATACACCAAAACCAAATTTCTCTAGTTATCTTATTGCAAGATCTTGACTTACTACCTCCCATAGCATTTATATAACATACTGTTGTAGTATTGTCTGACAATATGTGGACATGAGCACAAGAAATCTTTTTACACAGAGATTTAAGAGCAAATAATACTGCTAACAATTCTTGTTCATTTATATGCAATTGTAATTCCTGTTCATTCCATCTACCACCAGTAGTTACATTATCAAACTCAGCTCCCCATCCACTACTGGATGCATCAGTTCTGACAAGAAAATTGGGTTCACCATGACAAATTTGCTTCATACATTTGTGTACATTTTCTATCCACCAGTTTATGTCATTTCTTGCTTCCAAGGAAATTTCCATACTTGCATTATAATCCCCTCGAGAATATTTTAATGCATCAATTTTGTCATTTTCTAAAGTACGGTAAAATAAAGGTCCATATTCAACTCCTGGAAAACTAGCCACCATAAAGCCAAGCAATTGAGAAATCTCTAAAATTTTGACTTTTTTCAACTTTAAAATTTTTTGGCAACATTGGTACAAGTTATCAATTTTATTTTGTGTTAATTTCACTGTCATCTCTACTGAATTCAAAATGAACCCTAAAAACACTATTTCTTGTTTAGGGATGAAGACTGGTTTTTCAATATTCAAAATGAAACCCAAGCTCTGCAATTTGTTGACAGTAGTTTTAACATTTTCCCAACAATCATATTGATTATCACCTTGCAAATACACATCATCAATGTATGGAACATTAGAAAAGCCTAGTTTTCTAAGATCTGAATAAACTGGTTTCATAAGTTTAGTAAACTTTCTTGGGCTGCATGCTAAACCCATAACAAGGCAAGTGTACTGAAACAATTCTCCTTTCCACATGAATCTCATGAATTTTCTGTATTCTCTCGCAAGTGGAACTGAATAGTATGCATCTTTCAGATCAACTGATGCCATATAACACCCTTGTTTCATTAAATTCAGAGCCGATTGTAAACTTTCCATTTTGAAATGATTGTATTCTACATAACTGTTGAATTTTTTCAAATTCAGTATAACTCGATAACTTTTGTCTTTTTTCTGCCTGATAAATATATTTGATATAATTTCATCAGAACAATGATTACATTTCTCAATGACATTCTTGTCTAACATTTTGTAAACTTCTTTAGACACAATATCAGCTTCTCTTTCATTAAATCTCAAGGGGTATGATGGGCTCAATTGATTTAACTCATATTCATTTGTAATTTCAATATGACATCCGTTTACAGTGTCTAATATAGTTTTATCTGATGTAATATCTTTCCATTCATCTAAAAATTGTTTCAGTCTACCTGCCCTGAAATTTTCAGGTAACAGAACTTCAACCGATTCATTTTCAAATTTGATTTTTTAAATTTTATTTCTTACCCCATCAATAATCATTCTTGTTTCTTTTTGCCTTTTGTGAACTTCCTGTTGTAATTCCCTCTCTTGGAAGTTTGGCCTAAAAAAGGGACATTCCTGCTTCGGAAATAGCCCTGTGACCCAGACGGTCTGGAGTAAGGTTGAAATCTCTGACCTCGAGCTCCATGAAAGGTGCCTCGTCTCATATTCTTGCTTGTCATAACTCTATTGACTGCTTTATTGGTCTTTTCAATTTCATCTAAGCGTTTTCCCAATTCTCCTCCAAAAAGGAACTGGTTTATAGGAACTCCAGACGAAAAAAGTGACAAATAATTCACACTGTCTATGTCACTTTTTAAACATTCTCTTCGTCTCATGTTGAGTTCGTAATTCGAAAAACTGAGCATTTCAACAGTCTTGATCAGTTCTCTGACTAACTCTTCTTTTTCTACATCTTTGTTTGACACAATCTTATCCAAAATGTTTACAAGTACTGTCACACTTTTCACTAAAAAGAGTTGACCGTATTGAAATCTGCTGTCAAGCGACTTGGTTGGAACTTGTAATCTGTTCCATATCAATTCATCGACTTTTGTGCACACGAGACTCTCGCAATTTTCTGGTCGTTTGATTTTCTCAGCAGATTCTTTCACCTGTTCGGCCAACTTTTTGTCAATTTTTACCTTGAACATAAGATCGTTCACAAGTTTTGCTAAGTCTTTGTGTATGGGCTCTGTTGTAACGTCTTGCAAAGTTACTTGTTCAGAAGCGACTTTCATAAATCTCGACTGTGACCCACTTTCGTTTTCATTTTTCCCGGAATCAGGTTTACCGGATATTGAGCCCGACAGTTTTGTTTTTGACAATAAATCATCCACAGTCATTGTATTTGACTCACTGTCTTTCTCATAAATTTCACCATCAGAGTAAAATTCATCAGACTCATAATTATTGTCTACATAGTTATTGTCACTTTTCTCACAAACAAGTTCAGCCATGTCCGACTTAAGTCCTTGAAAACCGGCTGTGATAGTGTTCGTCAACATTTCTAAGCATTTGGCCAAATTGTCAAAATTCTGAGAATTTCTGTTTTCAACAGACTCATTTCCGGTTTCTTCATTAACTTGATTTTGAGGTGAAGTACATGTCTCTGTCCTGGTGGCCATAGTAGATCGTGATGATCCTTGACCGACAGTATTTTTTGTCACATGTAACGTGCTCGGCGAGCTCATTCGTTCAAAAAAACTTTCATGTGAAATAGTAGTCAACGGAAATTGCACTGGTAGCGATACTGATTCAGGCTTGGTGCTCTTCCCTCTTGAATCTTTCTCGCGTTCCGACTTTTTCAACATGGCGGATGCCATAGTCATGCACGTGTTCTGCGAACTCGTTGTATTAATTGGTAAGTATACTAAAGAAAATCTGTCCACGACAGATTATTATGAATCAAATGATTCACCCGTTAATTTTTTGTCCACGACAAAAAAGGGTGTAAAACTCCGATGAAATCTTCCGTTTACAACGGAATTAGAACTATTTAAATCGGAGCGCCCGTCTACTTCAAGCAGTAACAACGCACTGACCCGTCTGCGCAGATGCAATGCTATCTCACGTGATTCCCTTGGTATGATGACGTAACAGAATCCTTCATCCATCGCACTTTTAGATCACATCTGCATTTCCTGATATGTTTCGTTGATGAAGATAAAAGGCAAGGTCATTTCCTCTTCTAAAAATCGGACGGAAGACCTCCTCGTTGCTCGCAACGAGATCGTGTCTAGTTTTTTTTAATTATTGCTCCTAATATTTCTGCGCAGAGCAAGAATAAGTAGGGTGATATTGGGTCACCCTGTGAAAGTGAAATTAACTCGTACCAAAAATAATTCGATTTTTGTTAAGTCTTACTTTGACACGTTCAGATTTTTTTTGTTAGGTTGTTCTTAAAATAGTTAAGGTTTTTGTTAATTCGTACTCAGAATCATTCGGATTTTGTTAAGTCGTACAAAGATTTATTCGATTTTTATTATTATTTTTGTTAAAGTTACCATTGTTATTGGTTTAACAACTCTTACAGGAACATCCAGCTTTACTCCCGACATTAACGGAAGACCCACTCGTTGCTTTGCTACGAGCTTTGCTCTAGTTCTTATTGTTCTTTTGTGATTTAAATAGTATTCTGACACGAAAAGCATCTCACAGGAGCAATTGATATGTGGCAAAAATGCCCATTTGGTTGTTCACTTCTAGTAAGAATACAAGTAAACAATTTACATTAAGCCCCTTTCACAAGTGGCACACGAGCACTTTTTAACACTTTGCGATCGGAATTTTTTTTTAGATTCGAACGAGCTCTCTCATACGTTGCACGTGCCCTCGCATACGTTGCACGAGCTCTCGCATTCGTTGCATGCATTTTAGTGCTCAAGTCTCCTCAAAATAGTGGACATGTACACTATTCAGTGCAACGCACAAACATTAGTACGAACGTTTTACAACGTTTTGTGTACTCGCAAGAGTGATGCACGATTTTTAAAGGTCGAAAGATGAATCGCTGCGGTATATGCGTGTGTTTTGCGACCACGAGACTGTTGCTCAACATGTCTCTTGTAATCTTGCAACGTTTTACTACCATTGCATGACTAATCAGCCTCTATATGCCATGCTTTGCCACAAGTACAAGTATATATACCCTGTTTAAGCATCTCTGTTCCAGACCACAATTGACAATATACATTTATTGCATGATGTTGAGGATATATGAAGATTTATTTTTCCAAGGAGAATCATATTTGTTTTTCTGGGGGAATAAATCTTCCTTTTCCCTAAACATTAATGCATTTACGTTTTATTATACCAAAATAACATATGATTATACAAACAACGTTGATTTCTAAAAATGGTTCGGCTTTTCAATAGCAAAAACATCGTGATTTATTGATTTCCTATGTTACTGTCTCGCTTTTCTTTCATAATTACGAATCATAGATAGTTAAGTTGATTTTGTGATATAAAGATAATCATAGTGATTAATTAAGTATTTTTGATTTAATCATATTTGTATACATCGTATGCTCATATCGGCTTTTTCATTCCTATGAAATTGCCCTGTCACGTGTCTTTCTAGACCAACCAGATATAATAGAATTCTCTTAGTGAGGTATAATAATAAATGCTGCTGCATCTCTCTTTCTTTTTTGGCGACATGTTCTTTCGCTTTCAACTATGTCTACTGAAGAGCGTCGGAAATGGGCGGTATATATACCCCCTCCGACTCGCACGAGCATTCGTACGGTACTGTTATGGGTCAGAATAACCCTTGATTCCAGCAAAGATCAATAACAAAGAGTAAACTTTAAACTTAATTTATTTACAGTAATTTATTTATAAATACAAAAATACACTTACTATAAGAATCCTAACCAAAGTGTGTCCATTACAATCTGCCGAATGGATCAAATCACAAAGTCCATTTAAGTAGAAAACTGTTCGGAGTTTAATGTCTTTTAACAAAAGTCTAATGAGAATTTATTCCTATGAGCACTGTTTAAAGGTTATTTATGCTAAAATATAAATGTAACAAATTCTAGAAATTATATGTACAAGAAGTTACATGAATTACCTGGACACTCAAGAATATTCTAGAAAGAATAACTGACCACTCAAGGATATTCTATTATACAAACCTTCTATATATAACAGTACCATGGAACGCATGATTAGCTTTAAGCCCCTTTCACAATTGACGCACGAGCAGAAGCAACAAAATATTCGTACGACCAAATAAAATAGATATGGTTCGTAAACTGTTGCCAAAATATCCGCATATGAAATAGAAATCATAAGAAACTCGCACAATTCAAAGCGACCATTGTGATATATAAACGCATTGAATATTGCGATGTAGCTTGCGTCTATATGCAACTGTTGTACAATGAAAGCGAGCGTTGTAAAAGAAAGCGATAGGATCGCAGAAAAGACCAGATGATCGGATAATTGAACGGGCGCCAATGTGATAGGACGAGCGGCGCTCGTCCGATCATGCGTTCATCGTATGAATGCTAAAAAAAATCAGAGGGGTTATATATACCGCCCGTTTCCGACGCTCTTCAATGGAAATAGTTGATTGCAAGAGAAGATACCACCAAAATGGCAAAACCAGAGAATTACCTGAGTAATGTACATATTTAAGCATTAAATTGCTTATTTGGTGATTTATTCGCGATATGAAGGTAGCGACATTGCAGAAAAAATACATAATCCGCGTAACATTTTCTACAATGATCACTACCTTCATAACCCCCATGAATCGTCAAAGAAAGTATGTTATTGTTTACTTTTACATCTTCCTTTCACAAATTAATGAATTGATGTAAAAAGTAAGTAAAAGTAACTAAATTATTGTTAAGTTACATCAGTACGTTAGATGAGAGAAATAGGCAAGTCGTTTCATATGAAAAATATGAGTCTGACATCTCATGAATATTTTGTGCAGTCTTGATTTTTCGTCAGTTCATAATGAAGGTTTCGACCAATTGATAAACTGGTTAGTATTAGATTGGGAAGATTTCAGTCCTGTCAGTTTCAATAGAGCTACGAAGCACAATCAATTTTCTGAGGAAATAGAGAAGAAACTAGAGACGAGCTCGTTGCAAGCAACGATTAGGTCTTCCGTCATAGCTGTGTCATACTTGTGACGTAATACAACAAATTAATAGCATATTTTCCGATATGAAGTCAAGCATATATTTTCTTATTATCATAGACTTAAAGCATGTTGGAAAAAAGAAATATTGTATCAAGCAGTAATTATGCGCAGATCATGCATGCATCCCTCTATGGTTTTCACAATAACATGTATCAGTTTCTACACGTACTTACTAAGGAGAAATATATTTCCAAAGAGATGATATAGGCAACTTATAGTTCATTTTATTAACAGTTATGTTCCACCTTGTCTTCTGCCACATGCAAGCACGTGTGTAATCCTGATTTAAAAATAGGTATCATGACCGGTGGGGGGTTGGGTTGTCATTCGCAAAATAATTGTGTACGAGCGTACTACAGTGTACATTCATTGTTAATCTATGATTGATGTTGAAATATTATTAACAAACAAAAACATTAATTTAATATAAGATGCAGTCTGGAAAGTTCACTGGAAGAACTAAAATGCCAGGGGGTTTTGTTTTCTCTATCTGCTGGACGATTTCATTTGTCTTAAATTTATAGGGTGTAAGGATATCCGCCTACTAAATACACAATCATGCCCACAAGTCAACCGATTACAAATGGCTGTATTATGGATTTATAAATCGTTCTAAAACACTGAATCTGATATATCATTGTTAACAATTCAAAACTTTAAACGATTAAATTGGTTTTTATACTCACCCCGACCCTTACGAAAGAATCGATCCTGACCAATGGAAATTTTATTTACATGACTCCGCGCCAGAATGTCTCATTCATTAATTTTTCGCAGTTAAAGTAGACGAGTCCAAAAAGGAACTTTTGAGACACGTCATACAATGTGACCATATACCGTGAATGCAGTTTACTTTGCGTCTATTTTCTTATTTTGAGAGTCCTTTTTATAATTGCTTGAAAATGAGGGAAAACCTTGAATATTGTTAATCTTTATGTCATATAACATGTGAAACTGTTTTCATTCCACCCACAAGCTTGAAATAATGAAATAATCTTAACGAAATCAATATAAATAGTCGTCATAAATCCCATATTAAACGACAGATTACCACTTGGATCTGCGCGTCTTTTTAATGAATTTATGAACAGCGGCAAATTTTGTATTTTTAAAGGTAATGTAATTCTGTAGCCCTTGTATGAAAAATTTCGGATGGTAGTCAATTTTTCCGGGATCCAGACCGAGAGCTATATATATGCAGCTACGGTAACTAATAATGCTTCCAACGAAATACTTTGTGTAGTAATGAAAGATACTTATATTTGTTTAAAAAACACCCCAAAACTTCGTCTTACATTCGCTATTTGTAGAACAAGCAGAACTAGTATCAGTCCGACCCTCACTATATACATTGTTCGAATTTAATTGCCCTAGCATTGCATTGCTTTGCATGTATGTGGTAGAGCGAAATTTCATGAATTAAATATGTTTATTATATTATATGTATTATTGCATAATTTTGATGATTATGTTCAAATCTTTTTCAAACATGAAAATATTTGAATATTGGTACAGTGTATTATGTTTATATTATTATTATTTAGTCAATGCAATATTTAACAAAAATATTTAATACAGTTATCTAACCTTAATGTAAGAGTCCTATCATTTTTTATTTTTAACTATGGCAATGCAAAATCTATATTTAGAAGGAATACCCTTTTTTTCCTGTATTCCTGTATTTCTATTGGATAAAATTGGTCAGCTGGTAATTTATTGGTCATGTGACAATTTTAGTGGGAAATTTCTTTGTTAAACCAGTTCCTATTTGGAAGTCTACTTGTGTGTACCTGAAATTTACATTCTTTATCAGGTCAGTTAATTTACAATTTTTTTATGCTACCTTATATTTAAATACAGTTTTATTGTGAGATTATTTATAAAGATTTCTAAGATATTATATAATTGGCTTAAAAATGAAATGACTAAATATCAGAAAGTTTGTTTAATAGTAAAATACAGTCTGATCGATCAGTACAAAGCATTGTAAGTGTTTTTTATTTTTTCTTAAATTTAGATTATCAACTACAGTATTATTTGTACATCCTGAATATTTTCCCTAATCAACCTTTACACCTCATGTGAGGTAAGCATTGTTTAAACATGGTTTAAGCTTAGTTCATGTATAGTTATGTATAAATATATATCATAGTATTAGTAGTATTATGAAACTGATTAATATTTCTACAATTTAATTATAAACTCATGGGAAATAAGTTTGACATGATAACGTACAGTTCTATTCATACAGATGTGATTATAATTGTTTATTTATTTAATAAGCAGATAATTTAAATATAGACACAAATATTTTTGAGTCTAGTTTGTAAAGAGGAATATTTTCATATTTTGTCAAAACTACATGCTTGTAAGAGTTATCTTTCCTAACTCGCATTTATTTCATTGCAGGGTTTATTTATACCTATTTTGTAATTGATTACATAAAAAAAGAAGTAAACTGAATACATCTCAACTTTATATCCACAACGGACTTAAGACCGACCCAAATACCCCGGGTTACATGTACACAATTATTTCTTTTAAAAATTAAACACTTGAAGTGTTTATCTTATGGCTATTAATCTATTTGTACACACGTGATTCAAAATAACCCAGACGGAAAACGGTAAAGAATTCAGTCATTGAGTCAACATTTTAAAGAACTTGTAAAAAAAAACCACATTGCGGGTCTGAATGTGTGTTAATATGTCAATCTATCAATATACAGTTTGTTAATTATTTTCGATTGCTAAGGCTACAGCGTATTTGATGAACATTGAACAACATTTTTTCCATGCCACTATTTTCCATGGAAGATAGCGAGTACAATTATAAAGCATTTATAAAATTTATTTTATTACCTCTTTAGAATTGTGTATGGAATAAATAATTTATAAATTGCTGCTGAAGGTTGTTTGGTATTTTTGTTTGTAGATGTTTTGCAAATAAAAAACGTGAAACGCGGGGCAAGTCATAATTAATATCCCTAATAACCATCGTATAAATTGCTGCTGAAGGTTGTTTGGTATTTTTGTTTGTAGATGTTTTGCAAATAAAAAACGTGAAGCTAGCGACTCTCCTATCGATCGGTTACCTGAGTCTCGCAATGCATCTAAATATAGAAAGGGGCACAGTTATGAAACAAACAACAAAAATAAGGTCAAAGAGGTTCATCTTTATGAAATGAAAATGCACATATGAATAAAAACATTTGGGAATTTTAAGTAGAATTATCTTTGCGCGCTGCATGTATCAGTTAGTGCATTACAAGAAGCCCTTTCATAACCTCCTAAACGTGCGCATCCCCACAAAATGGACCGAACTGACAACAATTGTTTCTGCAAATACTGACTATAAATTACGAAAACATTAAACTGAATACTACGGAAGGATTTTTATTAATTTCTTTACAACTTTGCTTCAATAATGCATTAGAAATTTTTATTCCTGACCTGAAAATTTCAAAACAATCGGTGAACAAACGAGCGAGATATTAAGGATCAAAGTTGGCGTCTAGAAGAGAAAATAATAATAAGAAATCTGAAATTTTTTCAGAATAATAGTAAGGTCTTCCGCTCCCAGCGGAAGACCTTAATTACTCCTTCATTGGAACTACTAATACGATAGGAAACTACATGTCAGTGCTTCCTGTGCACTTATAGGCTAAACATAAAATAAGCATTGTTAGAATCCCAAATGAAAGGAATCAATTATTTCTTAACATCTTTAAATTTGCTCTTACGAGTTTATTTTCAAAGCAATATTTGGTATGTGATATTCTATTTTAAAATTCCCGTTTCATTTCTTGAATTTCTTTTGGGAAAAGAGAACATTTGTTAATAAATCTCCAAAAAGGTTTTGGATTTGTCAGCTGATTTATTCTTCAGGTATTTGAAATATTTACAAACCATATACTAAACATTTTACATGTAATTTCATTTTTTATAGCAAACGTTTGCTTTTTGTTTTTGATACATATGAATACAGAAGATACATGTATTTCAACATGATGGCTCTTTGCAGGGAGAAAATCATTTTCTAAACTTAATATTAAAATCAAAGATATGATCATACGCAAACTCTTATTTGAGATTTTCAATAGAGTTTTAAATGGCACAGAAAATCAAATAACTAGATGAATTGTCTCTTTGGTCTCTCTATTCCTCTTTCTATAAGTGTGTATATTGAAGATGTTTATAATCACCATAATAGCAACCAAAACGAGCCCAACACCAATCACATAACGTCGAATATAGGCCTTTTCTAAATTCTTATGATGATCCACACTTTCTGAAATATTCAAAAACACCATTCATAACATAGCAAATATAAATCATAATGTTATCAATAACAAACAACAACAATCTGATTCGAACATTTAACAGTTGTTTGTACATCAATTAAAACACAAATACGTTTGAACAACTTAAATGTCAAAAAGGTTAGATAAAAGTTCATGCAGTAGGACATAAATAGGATCTTTGGGATAAAAACCCCTCACACAACTCGTTGGATAATTATAATATACTGTCAAAAATCTTTACATTGTTAACCCGTTTTCTTGGGTACATCACTATTCATTGGGTTTTTAAGCCAAATGTTCTAACGTCACATCAATAGTTCAATAATACGTCTAAATTCATATGTTTACATTCTACTGTGTTTTATCCAGTAAATTCTGTGATCTTTTTAAAATGCCTCTAAATGCAACAACTAATCACTGGGTACTCGAAGGTTACAACGCAACTGCAATGTCACAAGCGAAAATCAAAGTTCACGCTTGTGGCTGTTACTGTGGCTCATCCATTAATAATATGTAAACGGTGTGACCGTTGGACCGAGCGCAGATTTAACACAGAGCAGTTTGATTTTTGTAACAGAATTTATTTGAAACGCACACAGTAGGATCCGCCTAGTTGCCTACTCAAATCATTAGCCAAAGTTTGACTAAACGTCGCGTGCTCAGTCTGCATTATGACGTCATGTTTCAGACGTTAAACGTACACGTTTTGTTTTCGGAAATAGCCGAAGAGAGTTACGTTATTCCGAACTTTTTTTTTTATATTTCTTCTTTCATTGTTTATCAATTTAATTAATATAAATGCCGCGCTAATAAAATTGAATACTTTATTCAGTATCGAAAAGATCAGTTCCTTGATGTTAATGTTTTTATTTATCATCTGATATTTTGATAACACATACATAGAATTAGTCGTGTTTCTTGATTGAAGCACTATTGAAACTTATCTGGTGTCCTATTTTATTTCTTTTGATTCAAATTACCTTCTATTGAAACACTAGAAAATTTTTATCGAGTTTAGGGGCAATAAACATCGATAAGTACCAGTCAATCAATGATCGAACTAACTTTTTAAAAACAAAATGGCTGCAAATATGGCGGCGCCCAGGGCTGGAAGAAATTTTTTTTGGCCTTAGTACCCCTGATTCAACTTTCATTTTTCACTGATTTTCTTATATATACGTGTTACCATTAATCCTCGCTTTGCGAGGCGGGCTTCGCCCGCCTCTCGCTGCGCTCGGTATTAACTTACCCTTAGGATAATATAGGAATTTAAGTTATAAATCACATTTGCAGACAAGGCAAAAAGTTAAAAAATGTAAATATAAGCATTAAATCATGATTTTTTAAAGTATATAGTCTCATAACTGCAGCTATGTCTGCAAACAAAGTTTCATAACGCACTAAGGCGCGTTACTCAATTTGTATGATCACACCGCTGTAGTTATGAGACTGTATACTTCCAAAAATCACAATTCAATGCTATAACAAAATGTTCAATAAAACGTATAAATTCATTATGATGTCATTAAAGAAATAAACAGCAATTTAAAAAGTTCACCCGCGTATGAAGTTTTTTTTTTTTTTTTTTTTTTTTTTTTTTTTACTGTTTATTGACATTTGTTCTCAAAACAATAGCAAAAGTACTTACTACATAATTTTTCAACATAGATGTATAGGATCTTTCAATTTAAGTAGACATGCACATTTTCATACAGAGTAATCGAAATAAGTCTAATAAGTAAAAAAAAAATATTTGAAAAAAACAACTTAAAAAAATGATTGACAAAAAGGTAACGAAAAAAGGTTTCAGAATTGTTCAAACATACATGTATATTTCTTTAGTACAGCAAGATTTATACTATGCTAACATGAAGGGCCACGATCCATTAACTACAAGTCCCTAATGCCCCATGTTAGCAAAACAGCGACCACACCTGGTATTTGGACCTGTTGGCACCTATTTATATAACAAAACAGATATAGAAAAGATATATATATATATATAAAATAAAAATAAGTTATGTATCAATTTACCTATTATATGAATTATAAACTGCTTCTAATACGTTTTAAAAGGATTGCAAAACTCCTTTGTGACAACGATTTGTAGACCTCAGAGAAAAAAGTTAGTACATATTTTATATGATTACATATTTCTTGAGGTATTTCCTCTTTGTTTTCAATTCTACAACAAAGAACTATATATGATATTAGTCAAATTTGGCCCCCAAAATTCGCTATTTTTAAAATGATTCAGGAACATTAATTTGTTGTGTTATTTTATAAAAGAGTTGACATGAAATAGGTTTTTCACCTATTTATTAGATTTATATGCACTCACTGGCAGTATATGACGTCAGAAGTGATGCTATTTTTATAATTCAATCAAAATCAACCAAAAATTGACATTTTTCTTATCTTTTTTCGAATGGGAAATATAGAGCGACTCTTTGAACAATAACGAACTTTTTGTCACTTATAAGTATTGGAAAGATACATCTTTTGTGAAAATATTTTGTTTGTTCAAGTAGTCGCTCAATGTTTCCTTAAAGAAAAACTGCCTCAAAACAAGCCGTTTTATGCTAAAAATGCGAAAATGGCGGGAAAAGGTAAACTTTATGATGTCATATTTTTAAATTGTGGGCACTAAAATCAAAATGAAAATTATGAAAAAACTTCAAATGTATATTTGTACAAATAAAACAAAGAATTACAGTAAAATGACAATGTTCATTTTAGGGGGCCATTTTAGGCTCAAACCATATATAGTCCTTTATACTTATATATCTTACAGGCAATCAAAGAAATCAAACTGTTAAAAAATAGTGTTTTCTCCTTCTTTTCAAAATTACTTATTACTTATTACTACTGTTTTCCATGATACATCAAAATTTAAACATTTTTGAATGGTGTCCCATATTATTTACATTCTTACATCTTAGAATGAGATGCTCGTTGTTTTCCTTTACATCTTTACAAAAGAAACACATATCATTTTCAACAATTTCCATCTTTTCATCATTTCTCTATTACATAATAAATTGTTTAGTAGTCTGTAATTAAAGTCAGGTATTTTTTTGTCTTTAATGGCTAAGATTTTTTGTTCATAAATAGATTTCTATGATTCCTTGGAAATTTCAAAAACATTCTTTTACAGACAAGTTGGTCAGTAAACCATTCTGCAGTTTTCAAACCATTTTCGTTTACAATATCGTTTAAGTACTTAATACCACTTTTTAACCACTATTTAAGTCTGTTTTAAATTTTTTACATTCGTTAAAAAAGACAAATATTCCTTTGTTAAACAGGGGAAAATGTTGTATCATTTGATAATCATGTTAACGTGTTACATCGGTTTTACAGAGACACTCAAAATCAAAAAACATTTCTTTACACAGACTGTCTACAAAAATTAATATGGAACTGTTTTTTCTGGAAATGTGATTTATCCAGGACACTTTTATTGATTCAAGTTTCATCAGTATATCAACAATACCTTTGCCTCCATCTTGAATTTTTCCTATCTGGGTATTTCTTTTGATCCTGTCTTTTTTATTCCAAATAAAAGTATATAAAAAACTCTGTATTTTTTCAGTATACCTTCATCTGGGAGGTTTAAAATTGACCCAGTGTATAAGAATTTTGGTATTGCCAAACTATTTATTACACAAACTTTACCAAATATTGTTAATTTTCTTGTTTTCCATGTTATAAACAGCAATGTTAAAAAGTTCACCGGGATATGAAGTTGGTTGGTCACGTAATCAAATCCTGTGAAGCCAAAAGGGCTTCTTAGAAGATTTTAACACGTACCAACCATCTTCATATCCCGGTGAACGTTTTAACATTGCTGTTTATAACTTATACATGGATTTACGTTTGAAAAAGACAAATCGTTCAGAACTGTTAAAATAACCGAGATTTTAAGTTTACAATAATCCAAGCGACAAGCGATAAGCGCGTGCTATGATCATTTTGACGTCATGAAACAGTTCATACAGATTTGAACGTTTTCGCTATTCTATAGGTTCATATAAGGTATTTGCAAATGTAAATATTACAGTGTAACATAAAAAGTTTATCGTTTATCACATTGGTATTAACCACCGAATAAGGAGGCAAACATGGATAAAAATGATCGTAATACAAAAGTCGCATTACCCTTTGTTGTCATTGTATTCTGGGTAGCATTAAAACTTTTCATTTCAAAGCTCGGCTCTTTCCTTATCGTAGCTATAAAAAGGAAACAAATATTAAAACCACGAAGATTGATACTAGGCAATTAGGGTTGCAATAAGAACAACAAAGACCGGTAAGTACAGAATGAAAGCAACGAATGCTCAATTTATATTTAATTTTTTATCAAATTATAAAAAAATTATTTTCAGACAATTATTTACAAAGGTTAAGAAATGTGTTGTGGGTAAAGTATTTACAGTGATGCTTCATCCTTAATGAAACATAAGCATTTTTGTACATGTAAAAGTGTGGAAATATACTGTAAATTTATCATTTTATTTTATTGGAATTTAAAATAGATAGTTCGATGCTTATAAGCAATTAATAATCATAAAATCAGTTTTAATCGTTAAAATATGTGAATGAAAAAATTTGTTCTATTTAAAAGGACAAGAGTCCTGAAAAATGAAAGAAAAAATTCTATACTAGTATTTTCATCTTTATTTTTGTTCACGAAAAATTTCTGAGAATGAAAATTTGGTTATAAAAGGAATAAGATTGACTCGTAATTCTAAACCAAATACAAACATTAGGTCGCACATTACACATCACACTATGGTGTTGAATATTAGTTATACAAAGAAAACATTCACTTTAATGGCAAACAACTATTAGAGGTTAAAATGCTAACCAATAAGCAGAATACTCAAGAGTTAAGAAGTTTTATAGACATGTAATATTTTTTTTACTTTATTCAAAAATACAAAAAATAATACTCACTGGTCACGTGACACCCGTGGACGTGGTGACAGTGCTCCTTAGAACAGTAGCAGCGACCCTCACACAGAGCTCCGTATGTTGGATAACTACACGGTAAACTACAGTTGACATCATTGGTTGGGTTAGAGTATCCTGGGGGGCATTCTTCAAAATCCAAAAAGTGAAAAGGACTTTGACTTAATGTTTTGCAGATTAACTTTATTTCAAAATATATTCTTTAATATTAGCAAAGAATAGTTTTTGATAATAATAGGGGAAAATACAGGTGCACACTAATATTTCTGGTTTTTTAAATTTGTTTAAATTAAAAATAAAATTAAATAAAAACATAATAATTCATCGTTAAAATTAACACAATGTTGATAAACAATTAACAAGTGAATACATTTTCCAAAAGCGTGTAAACAAGAGTTAGGTTATAAAAAGGTTTTAGAATTTTTATTTAATACTTTTTGTTTTACATCTTTTCGTAATGCTTGAAGAAAATAGTTTCAAGATATTTAAACGATTTAGGAAAATGAAAAGGATTCGATACAACCTGACCAGCTTTCGAAGTGGTCAGCGTACGGCAGTTCTTGTTCTCAATATTTTCCAAAAGATTCAGTGTCATATTCAAATTAAAACAGACCTTTTTACCTTTTACTTAATCAAACTATTTACAATAAACTATAATTTTTTGATACCGTGTGTTTCGTAATATATGGAACCTACCTTGACAAGTATTGTTCGTAAGAAAGTAAAACGCACAGCAATAAGGGATTCCGTCAGCTCTAAAATTAATACAACCGGTGAATAAAGATATTATTATTTTAAGGATCATCCTAATAAAGAGGAATGCAAATGTGGGCCAAAGGATTGTTGTTTTTTTTTTTTGTGTTATCTTATATCAAGACGATATTTTTGCATATGTTGAAATAGGTTTTGCAAAACAATTCAATGAACTGACTGGACTGAAAAGCGGTAAGCAAGCTTGTTGTTAAGTTGGAAATATTTCATTAAGATTTCATCTTTTTCGAATGTCTACACATTTGTTAAAACAAATTCTTTAAGTTTGAACACACATTGTGCCGTGAATAGAACTACATTCCCAAGGATAACATTTAAGATAAGAGATGATATCTTCCTGCTGTTTATACTTTTTTGCGATTTTCAATAAAAAATAAAAACTACGTTTTAACTCACTTTATGTAAAAAATATAACTTCATTTTAAATTTCAAATCAATTTGGTTAACATAAAAGAAACATACCACTACTTAATTTTTTTTTGATTTTAAATAAAAAAGCAAAAAAGTTGAGAGTGACCAATGAACCATTAATAAGTAATCACATCAATTTGACCGCGCGCAGTCTGAATAGAATTGCATTTGATAAGAAAAGAGAGTACTTAAAAGCCGTATGCAAGCTATTGGGAATCTTTGCATTAAGATTTTTTGGCGAGGGGGTGGGGGGGGGTACTATAAAAGTCATGTGCAAGCTAAAAAATCAACATTTATGCTAACGACAAGCCAAGATCATTACTTTCCCGAAAGAACGATGAGTTTTATCTCTAAAATGACTTGGAAAAAAAAGAAAATATTAATTTTTCTAATTAACCCATTGCTAGGATGTGCAGCTATGATTTGGAAAAAAACTAGTGTTTCAAGTTTGAACATAGATTCGCAACAGTTCAGAATTGACGAAGCCAGCGTAAAACACACAGTTCAGTTCAAAATTGAAATTTAATTTCGTTTAATATTCTTGAATATAGAAAAAGAAATAAATCTTTTCTATTTTGCTGTTGAAAATTACACATGATGCACATACATGTCACCATAAGTTCAACGTATCCCTCTTTCTCTCCCCATCCCCTACGCCTACACCCCCCCCCCCCCCCCCATTTACATGCATACATTTCATTTTCAAGTTTAAAAACGTGTTACATGCCACAAGAAAACCATGTGTACTTATGTGGGACTTATGAAGTGGTCTCCTTGTAAATTCAAATAAACAGATGCTTCAGCATAAATTTTGGAAAGAAATTTTATAAAAGCAATACCTGTCATGAGTTCAATTTCACATCACATCAAGTATCAATGATATTTACAGTGTTTACAAATATAACTGAAAAAATGGCGTGGCAGGATACCACAGATCAACGGGAGATGATAACATTTTTGGTTCCACATGCTTAACTGTTAGAATATACAAGAATATATTTATCCATAATTGATAATTTTCAAAATAGACCATTACTGCATTATATCTCACTCATGAAATAATTAACCTCTATCCGCTCGAAATTGAACCACCTGAGCCCTTCATCTTTGTACAGTAAAACATCACATAACACATAGGTATGTTGCACTCTGCCACTTTTGTGACTTTATTGTTAACCAAATTTGGTTTGAAATAATCAGGAAAATGACAATAGATGATTATATAACAATAATTAATAAGTTCATAAAATTAATCATAAAATTATGAATATTAAATTCTTTACCCATAATATTTTACAACTAAAATAATCCATAACTCCCATTACTGATGTAATCAATGATGTGATTGATTAGATAATTTATGAAAAACATAATTAATTATATATATATATATATATATATATATATATATATATATATATATATATATATATATATATATATATATATATATATGTGTGTGTGTGTGTGTGTGTGTGTGTGTGTGTGTGTGTGTGTGTGTGTGTGTGTGAATGAGAATCCGTGATTTCGTTAATGAGTGGCGTAATGTTTTTGTATACTGTTCGTAAATGTTTTATTTTTTGCATACAAGAACAGGTTTAGAAATAAACATAATAAAATGCTTTTTAATGGAAATTAAAAGCGCAATGCATAATGTAATTATGAAATTGCTTTATAATTCGAAAGTCATTTGCGCTACATAAAGAAGGTCCTGTACCATCAATATCTTATGATTATTTTTAAACAGTTAAAGAATTATAGTTTCTCACCCTGGTGGTCTACAAGTAGATTGTAAAATCCCAATGCTGACTGATTTGTAAATGAAAACAATCCTCAAAATATCATAAACGTGGGCCATAGTTTATTATCAGGAAGTTGTGTGTTGCATTCTGGCTCTTTAGATGAATTCGATTTTTATTTCCCTTAAACTTTAAGTAATGAAAATATGCCCAAAATAAATTTGTTGAACATCAAGCCGAATTTTTAATGGATTTCCACATATGTCAAGTACAGTAAATAATTTTACATTTAGCCTTATTTATTCTTTAAAACTTTTGGCTTTAATAAGTATTTTCGTTATATGATTTCATTAACACTGGTGTAAATTTGTTAGGGAAACATGCCGTAAGTATTGATTCTCGTTTGTCTATAAGATTTTTGTATTGCCAATTAGGCACAGTACTACTTCACGACTTCGTTATTCCAAAGGAGTGGAAATTTCAAGTGTATTTTTTCTATTTCAATTTTTATATGATGTCTACTGAAGCCATCAAATATTGATAAATGTCTAGTCAATTCCTGCCTCATTAGGTTATATTTTCTTTTCCTTTAATACTTACTAAGTTAATACTTATCGAGTTTTTCAGCAGATCTTCTTTTGAATTAAAAAGATTGAATAAAACAGATTAATTTTTTACCTACAGGTAATGCAGATCAGATGCAAATACTAGAGCTAGTAGAGTAACCACCAAACAAGAGGCCCAGGGGCCACATCGCTCACCTGAGCCTTAACTCTTATCAAATTAGCATTACAGTATCGAAATCAAAATATCTTTACAACTAAGTACAGTAGATTTTGCTAAAAAAAATTTGAAAATCTGCCAATTTTTATCCACATCTTGTTTTGGTAAATATCAAGCCCCTTTTGTTGTTGTACCTCTAAGAAGATTTTTCTCTAATCCTATATACCCCCCCCCCCCCATTTTGTGGCCCCACTTTTCTCTAGGGAATCATGGCTTCATCAAACTTAAATCTGCATAACCTGAGGGTTCAAACAAAGTACTGAGTTTTGGACTGAAAACTTTCCAAGAATATTTTTAAAGATTTTCTCTATATATTCCTATGTAAAAATTCAACCCGCGATTGTGGCCCCGCTCTACCTCCAGGGACTATGATTTTGCAAAGTTGAATTTATACACTACCAGAGGGTGCCTCTACACAAGTTTCAGCTTTTCTGGCCAAATAGTTTTTAAAAAGAAGATTTTTAAAGATTTTCTCTATATATTCCTATATAAAAATTCTTCCCCCATTGTAGCCTCACTGTACCCCGGGACTGTGATTTAAACAAACTTGAATCCATACGACCTGGGGATGCTTCCACTCAAGTTTGGGCTTTCCTGGCCTAATAGTTTTCAGAAGAAGATTTTTAAAGATTTTCTCTTTTTATAAAAATTTATCCCCCATTGTGGCCCCGCCCTACCCCCAGGGACCATGATTTGAACAAACTTGAATCTACACTATCTAAGGATGCTTACACGCCAATTTGAGCTTTCCTAGCCTAATACCGGTAGTTTGAAATTTTTTTAAAAAAGATTTTCTCTAAATATTCCTGTATAAAAATTCATACCCCAATTGTGGCCCCACGATTTGAACAAACTTGAATCTACATTATCTGAGGATGCTTCCAGTCAAATTTGAGCTTTTCTGGCCTAATAGTTTTTGAGAAAAAGATTTTTAAAGATTTTCTCTATATATTCCTATATAAAATTTCCCCCATTGTGGCACCGCCATACCCCCGGGGACCATGATTTGAACAAACTTGAATCTTTACTACCTGAGGATGCTTCTTCTCATTCATATATATATATATATATATATATATATATATATATATATATATATATATATATATATATACACTATATATAAAAGTAAGCTTTCTAATGACCACATCTTCAGTAATGTTGCCGTTTTAAGGATTTTCCATTTATTTACGATAATTGTGAGCCTATGCAATGTTGTTGAAATCTTTCAAAATAGAAAATAACTTTTTAATTGAACAGGAACATATTGAATTTATTTATATACCAAATAAAGCATAGTGCTATTTTTTGGAATGAAATTAGAATTGGAAGAGGAAGGACGGGACTATTCATAAGTCATTTTAAATAGCAGAATTAATGGTTTTAATTCTACAAAACTTCCTGTTTTGGTTAATTGATTATAGTTGGGGGTTTATGAAGCCTACGGTTTCTACATATAACACACTTTGATAAAAACTTTAAACTTTACGGTTAAGGTAATCTTATTGTGTAAAGAATGAATAGGGAACATCATTGCATATAAACTTGGCACTGGGGCTGGTACACGTTCTTGAAAGAAAGAACGCCTTCTTTCTTCATGCATTACAAGGGCATGGTCGCGATTTTAGTCCAAATTATTTCTCCGTGTTATAAATGTAACAGATATTCTTCCGGCATCTTGCTTATAAACTACGACCGAATTTAGTCGATAATGCACAAGTAAAGTATTGTAAACAATACTTAACTAAAAAAAAAGTTTGACAAAAACCGTGACCATGTCCCTTTAAAACAATGTGTTTGCATTACGTTTCACAAATAGTTTACATTTAGATATGACTCATAGTTTATATTATAATTATAAATACTGTGTTGATGCATTCATTTTCTGCTCATGTATATTTATTCAATTTAATAATATAGATTACGTATATGCATAATTTATCGATTAAAATAAATAAATGAAAAAATAACTATAAAAGACTAGTAAATTAAATAACTAATAAGCTTGAGTTTTTATTTTAAACAACACGCATGGAGAAGTAATCTATATATGCTTATAACATTAACGTATCTAATAGTGAGATCCTCTATCATAAACCAATTTTTGACTACTCTTCTAGAATTTGAGGGTAAAAATTACATCAGTTTTCAAGAGTTTAATACATTATGAGAATATAGCAATCAATATAGCAAATGATATAATGAAATTTAACTTGTTGTCTAATTAGACATTTCAAAATAACAATGGTCTTATTATCGAACCTTTTAGTAATCCTGCTTGAAGATATGTGGCTCAAGATGACAATTTCCTTTATAAATAACTTGATTTTATGTGACAAGGAAACAAATATTTGTTCAAATGTACACATCGTTATCAACACACTTCATTTAAGCTAAAATAAAAGTACTTCAAGGTATATTGCTACATCGCTCAGTTGTACTGATCATATCTAAGTTTCCTTGTTAATTTTATGTAAACACTACGAACACATTTATCAAAGCATATACTCACTCGCCCATCGTTTTAATGCACACTAATGATGAACAGGTAAAATCCTTGTTTAGTCTTGTGCTATATAACGAACTGTACATGTTACATAATATCCTTGAAAGTGTTTTATAACACACTATTGTTCACTTCAAAATCAACGTTTTATTTAAAGAAAAAGTTTGGTTTCACATTCTGTTACTGCATTTTAACACTGTAAGTTAGTCTTTAACTTAGACAAATTTAATTATTGTTCTAGTGTTAATATGACTATCAATAATACAACAAAATGCTTGACTCAGTTGGTCCTCGGAAATCTAAAGTAACCACACATCGGTAAAGATGTTAGAGCCAGCGATGAACCATTACAACTTTTAAAAAAAATTGATCTCAACTTGAATATTTATTCCATAATATACGTCTTGGACCAACTTGCAATAAATTTGTAAAATTCAAGGATACCACCAATAAATTTCTTTTTATTTTATTTCATTATAACTTTTGAAAAATGAATAACATTTTCATGGTGAAAAAAATATTAATGGGTCGTAGACCTTAAATTAACGTACGGGAAATCTGAGCAAATGTTGAAAACTGGGAAGCACGGGCGCATGTACGCACGCACACACATACACTAATTAGCTTAACCAGAACTAAACAGTTTTTTGCCTGTGAAACATGTAAAATGCATTCAAGATTTTAGGTAGAGAATATGTAGCTTTAGACATTTTCCCCAGACATTTTATGTCATCCATGCCTATTTGCCATTGCCAGTCTACTACTGGATTGACTTAATGTCAAAGCTACATATATAAAAGCCTCTTCCTTCCTCATCCTCCATTTAAATGTGGATGTTGCAAGGTGCATTTGGCCTGACATAGATGTTGATACTCTCATCCCAGATGGTTGACCCAGTCCATTCGGCCAATACTTTTAAATAGAATCAATAAATATACACAAGCACAATAACATTAAATTCAATTACTTCAACATATTTATTGCACTTGACTGGAGTAGTTTCAATGTGCTTGTTCGTGATTATAAATAAAACTTAAAAATGAAATGTTACAAAATTATTTTAAAAAAAGAAACATAGGATAACATTACTCCGAGACAATTGCAGTGTTTGTCATTGGGGATGAACCAACCTGAGTGGAGGGTAGGGAGCAACAGAGCCATAAGATGGGCATGCTGCTGCCTCATCTGTCTATGCAAGCAGAGTCCTGTCATAATGATGGAAGTTAGCATTTCTTAAACAATTATTGCATTTATTACAAGTCATGTATTGATAAAGTTTTGCAATACATAAAGCTTGCTAGGATGTGTACTTGTGTATGACGTCATTGAATGTTGTGTATTAATAAAATGTTGAACTGAAACATGGTGTCAGAAGTGCTCCAACGAATTCACCTCGCCGCATATTTCCTAGCCAGCAAACAGGACTAAGCCTTCGCGGAGTGTGAGAAAACCAGGATACCGGGTATTGTATCACAGTCCCGACCATCCCGTAAATTCATCACATTTTTCGCAAGTAGTTCGCCCCAGCATCACACGTGCTCAGTACGGCCGCTGCCATATTTCCCAAACCCGCAAAGAGTATCCACATATGCACATACCCTTGTGTAGGTTTTGTTATCGATATATTTTGCACTAAGTACATTGTGAAAGACATTTCATCAAGTAACATTGCAGTTATAACCTATGTGCAATTCATTAACTGTGAAAACTACGCACATTTCTTAGAGTACAGTACCGTCCAAAAGTAAGTCACGATGGCGTCTAAAGACTTACCTGTACCTGCCCCGATGGTAGTGAAAGGTGACATGAGAGGCAATTGCAAATTTTTAAAATCTCAGTGGTCTAACTATTAAATTGCTACAGGCCTCGTTAAGAAGGAAATGCCTGTCCGGCTAGCAACCTTACTGACAGTGATGGGTAAAGACTGTTTCCAAATATATGAAAACTTACCTCTAAGTATTCAGGATAGAGAGGATATTGACAAAATCTTAGAAGCATTAGATGGACATTTCATGCCCAAGACAAATGTCATTATGAACGCTATATATTCAATACTGCAGACCAGTTATCCAACGAATCCTTTGACGATTACTTGTGCCGCTTACGAGAACTCGCCAAGACGTGTGAATTTGGTGACATTGCAGACCAGATGATCTATTGGGAACAAACGACCAAAGCGTCCGTGGAAGATTACTTAGAGAATCTAAGCTCACCCTCAACAGTGCCATAGACATGTTTAGAACCAGCGAGAGAACTGCAAGTCAGCTCAGGAAACTGAAGGCACAAGGTGAAACACACAGCAACCAAGCCCACGTTAATTACGCAGCTAGAAGAGGACATAAGAAGCACATAAAAGATGTAAAGCACAAACAAAAAAAGTTTAGAGCACAACCACAAAAATATCCAAAGAAGGCAGATTTCAGATGCAAATACTGTGGTGGAAAACATGAGCGAGGAAGAGAGAAGTGTCCTGCATACAAACAGGTTTGCGGCAAGTGCAACAAGAAAAATCACTTTGCATCAGTGTGTCTGAGTTTTAACTCAACTGTTCTTCAGCTCGATGATGAAACTGATGACAGTTGTGACAGTTGTGACAGTAGTGATTGCGAAGCGTGTTATACTGTGAAGACGACACGGAAAGCAGAGGTTCGCAAAAGTCAACATGGCAATTGATGATGCAACTCGTCAAGATGTGATCTGCCAGCTAGACTCAGGATCAACATGCAACATCCTTGGATTTCGGCAGTACTGCGTTCTTACTCAGAATGGTTTGCCGCCATTGAAACCAACAGCCAAAGCTCTACGTCTATATGGTGGAAAGTCAAAGCTCGAACCCCTAGGAACTGTTGACATCACCTGCTCAGTACAAAACAATACCGAATGTCTGAACTTTTACATAGTTGATACAGATCAGACTGCATTACTTTCGGCTGAAGCATGTGAACTCCTAGGACTGTGAATACTGTGAACAGTGTTGACATACCTACCAATTGCAAAGACAGTTATAAGCCACTCACACGCAGTCAGCTGTTAAATGACTACAAAGATGTATTCGAGGGACTAGGATCTTTCCCTGGAGAGTACAAGATTGAAACTGATCCATCAGTCAAACCAGTTCAGCACCAACCGAGAAAAGCTCATCAAGCCATGAAGCAAGAAATACACACAAAGTTGAAGGATCTTGAAAACAGAGGTGTGATCAAGAAAGTCACAACTCCAACAGACTGGATATGCAGCATGCTGATTGTGAAGAAACCAGGAAAGCTTCGCATATGTATTGACCCAAGAGACTTGAAAAAAGCGATCAAGCGATCACACTACATCATGCCTACTCTTGAAGACATTTTACCAAATCTCGCCAATGTCAAATTATTCTCAGTTCTTGATGCAAGAGAAGGATTTTGGCACATAAAGTTAGGTGAACATAGCAGCTATTTGACTACATTCTGGACTCCCTTTGGACGATTTAGATGGTTACGCTTACCCTTCGGAATCTCTTTAGCGCCTGAAGAATTCCAGCGCAGACAACATGAAGTCTTAGAAGGACTAACAGGAGCAGAATGTGTCATGGATGATATCATTGTTTACGGTTGTGGACAGACCATGGAATCAGCGATTCAGGACCATGACCGCAAGTTGACAGCCGTCCTACAGAGAGCTCGCGAAGTGGGACTAAAGCTAAACAAAGACAAATTCAAGCTTCGCCAGACTGAAGTAAACACTACTGGCTCTAAAAAGTACTGAAAGTGCCATTTTTTACTGATAATTTCTGATATTTACTGATATTGTACTGTTAGTGCTGAGAATTGCTGATATTTACTGATAATTTTACTGCTGTTACTGATAATTGCTGTTGGTTCTGATATTTACTGATATTTACTGATGCTTTTGCTGTGAGCTCTGATAATTACTGAGATTTACTGTTGGTACTGAGAATTGCTATTAATTACTGAGAATATTTTAAGGCCCAAAACATTGTCTTTTAATTATTAAATAACACATATTTCAGATTTAACACAATTTATTTAATTATATATTCTTAAGTTTTATTTATTTGATATTTAGCTTCTTTTGAACTTCGGAAACTCACAGATCACATTTTAGAAGTGAGAATTGCTAATAATTACTGAGAATATTTTAAGGCCCAAAACATTGTCTTTTAATTATTAAATAACACATATTTCAGATTTAACACAATTTATTTAATTATATATTCTTAAGTTTTATTTATTTGATATTTAGCTTATTTTGAACTTCGGAAACTCACAGATCACATTTTAGACAATATTAGAAAGCCGGTCAAAAATTGGTACTTAAACTTAAGGCAGACTCCACAAAAATGCGGTGGACATTTTTTTTAACAATGAAAAACTCCATAATTCTTAACATGATTATTTTTCTTTTCAAAATAGAGAGATACCCGGTCAGGACTTTATCATGTCTTTGAGGTTTTACTTCACAGAAAGATTAGCGAGGCAGTATCTGTGTATAGTATACATACTTTCAGCAGATCAAGAGGTTTGAATGTCGCAATTCAACCTTGTAAATTGTCAGTCTGGCACCTTGTGTATGACATTACGTAATATCCGTATACAGGAATCCATGATCTTGAGAATATTTATTCAAAGAGAAAAGTATTATTTTTATTGTCAACAATATAAATAACGTATTAGAATGATTTTCATATTCATCATCTTATTTGTTCCGCATTCAATTGAGTAAAAAAAGTTGGATAAATAATCTCTCTCTCTCTCTCTCTCATATATTATCAAGTCCTAAAATTTGAGTTTCCGAGTCAAAAAGGCATAACGGCATTAGCACGATAAAGTTCTATTTCAGCATCACAACCGCCATTTCAAACACAGATTTCGAGTGTAAACTTTTCTAAGACTACAAAGAACACCAGCTTAATATAGTGAAAAAGTGTTACGGCTTATCATGCTTTAATTCTCTCTCTCTCTCTCTCTCTCTCTCTCTCTCTCTCTCTCTCTCTCTCTCTCTCTCTCAGATAATCTATTATAACGTATTTTGAGGCGTCAATGCAGAAAAGCATAAGCATAATTATGTCCAATTACAGCATCATAACCACCGATTGCAACAGCGATTGAAACCCCCCTCTCTCTCTCTCTCTCTCTCTCTCTCTCTCTCTCTCATTAATTATACTTTATTCATGCACGTGTATGCGGTTATATGACCAGCGGCTATATAATTTTGAAAATAAGACACAATTTAACTGATTTTCTATGAACGCTTAGATATTTAATCTCCACGCCTAAAAGCAAGCAGAAAAAAATATTTTGTATGTCTGGGATTAAGAAAAACCTCAGAACTAACAGAGAGCACTCAGACTATACACACGAGAGGGTGACCACGACAAAGTGTGAAAATTGACCACCTGTGTATATGTCTGGCAGTCGCTGAAAAGATTCTTTTGTATGTCTGGGATCAAGAAAACCCTCAGAACTAACAGACAGCGCTCAGAATATATACACGACAGAGTGACCGTGGCAAAATGTGAAAATTGTCCACCTGTATATATGTCTTGCAGCCTCAGAATAAACAAATATAAATGGCCGGGAAATACAATGTGAAACAAAGGTGTTTGATTTTATTTTGAAAACAAAATTAGTGATTATGGCCGGGATAAAAACATCTTAAGTTTATAATTATAAATAATTAACACGGTTCAATTAAAGAGTTGATCGCTCAAATTTTAGAATCATTTAATAGATGTTTATCAATTACATAAAGTGGTTAAAATCTTTATAATTTTTTTTTTACTATGGATTGTTCTATATATACAATGTAACACTATAGTATCGAGTGGATTGGCGCACGGGGATGGGATAAATAGCAATTCTGCAATTTCTACATTCATTTATTTATGTGCTGAATTGTGTTAATCAGCTAAAATAAAACTTAGAACAAGAACAAACAGAAAAAATATGCATTGAAATAAATAAGCAGATTTTAAGAAGAATAATCAAATCTAATTTTTGTGGTTGTAAAAAAGAAGTTACTGTTGATAAAACTTTAGTTAGATCTTACATATTTCTTTTTTAAAAATGTCCGGTATTTGTTTACCGATAATTTTAAATAAATATAATTTGCATGTAACAGTAAATAAAATTAATCTCTTAAAAATCCCCTGCCTGTAATTCTTAGTAATTATCAGCAATTCTCAGTACCAACAGTAAATCTCAGTAAATATCAGTAATTATCAGAGCTCACAGCAAAAGCATCAGTAAATATCAGTAAATATCAGAACCAACAGCAATTATCAGTAACAGCAGTAAAATTATCAGTAAATATCAGCAATTCTCAGCACTAACAGTACAATATCAGTAAATATCAGAAATTATCAGTAAAAAATGGCACTTTCAGTACTTTTTAGAGCCAGTAGTGAAAGTATATGGGCAACATATTTACCGCAGATGGCATCCGTCCTGATCCGGACAAAGTGACAGCCATTACAGATATGAGAAGACCTGATAATGAAAAAGCAGTACAGAAGTTTATTGGACTAGCAACTTATTTGTCTAGATTCATGCCTCATATATCAGAGACCTGTGAACCTCTGCGACGTCTCACAGACAAAAGAGCCCTTTGGTCGTGGCAGTCACAACAGGAAGAAGCGTTTCAGAGCGTAAAACGCCTTGTGAGTCGTCAACCAGTACTGAAGTACTACAATGTCCATGAAGAAGTCACAATCCAGTGCGATGCGAGTGAAGTTGGATTAGGAGCCACACTACTCCAAAATGGACAACCCGTTGCGTATGCATCCCGAGCCTTATCGAAAACAGAGCAATGCTATGCTCAAATAGAAAAGGAGTGTCTTGCTATCGTTTTTGCTTGTGAGAGATTCGACCATTATATATACGGTAAAGACTATATTACTGTGCAGTCAGACCACAAGCCGCTTGAAATTATCTTCAAGAAAGCTCTCTTGTCAGCTCCGAAACGACTCCAGCGAATGTTACTGCGCCTTCAGAAATACAACTTAGATGTTATCTATACCAGAGGAAAAGAATTGTACATTGCAGATACCCTGTCGCGCGCTACTCCAGAGTATCATGGAAAGCACCCTTCTAAACTTGCTGAGGAAATTGCACAAATCCAACATGCAGACTGGGTTAGAAAGATTACTGACTCGCGTCTTAACCAAATCAGAGACTTGACAAACAAGGACGACAGTCTCCAGCCATTGAAAACAGTGATTCTCTCTGGATGGCCTGATACTAAAGATGACGTACCTATAGCAATACGGCCATACTGGAACGTCAAAGACACCCTCACAGTACAAGATGGTATCATTTACCACAGTAGCCGTGTTATCATCTGAAAGCCCTTCGACCAGAAATGCTTCGACGTACACACTCAAGCCACTTAGGAATCGAAGCTTCCCTACGTAAAGCTCGTGATT
Organism: Magallana gigas; assembly: GCF_902806645.1. NCBI lineage: Eukaryota > Metazoa > Mollusca > Bivalvia > Ostreida > Ostreidae > Magallana > Magallana gigas. Next base: position 56,930,550 of record NC_047564.1, read on the forward strand.
CACTGTATTGGCCCTTAATGAACGAGGAGATCAAAGACTTTGTAAGCCAGTGCATCACCTGCAGCATATTTCAACATAAGCAACAGAAAGAACCGTTAATGACGCATGATATTCCAGAGCAGCCTTGCACTACTGGCTCTAAAAAGTACTGAAAGTGCCATTTTTTACTGATAATTTCTGATATTTACTGATATTGTACTGTTAGTGCTGAGAATTGCTGATATTTACTGATAATTTTACTGCTGTTACTGATAATTGCTGTTGGTTCTGATATTTACTGATATTTACTGATGCTTTTGCTGTGAGCTCTGATAATTACTGATATTTACTGAGATTTACTGTTGGTACTGAGAATTGCTGATAATTACTAAGAATTACAGGCAGGGGATTTTTAAGAGATTAATTTTATTTACTGTTACATGCAAATTATATTTATTTAAAATTATCGGTAAACAAATACCGGACATTTTTAAAAAAGAAATATGTAAGATCTAACTAAAGTTTTATCAACAGTAACTTCTTTTTTACAACCACAAAAATTAGATTTGATTATTCTTCTTAAAATCTGCTTATTTATTTCAATGCATATTTTTTCTGTTTGTTCTTGTTCTAAGTTTTATTTTAGCTGATTAACACAATTCAGCACATAAATAAATGAATGTAGAAATTGCAGAATTGCTATTTATCCCATCCCCGTGCGCCAATCCACTCGATACTATAGTGTTACATTGTATATATAGAACAATCCATAGTAAAAAAAAAATTATAAAGATTTTAACCACTTTATGTAATTGATAAACATCTATTAAATGATTCTAAAATTTGAGCGATCAACTCTTTAATTGAACCGTGTTAATTATTTATAATTATAAACTTAAGATGTTTTTATCCCGGCCATAATCACTAATTTTGTTTTCAAAATAAAATCAAACACCTTTGTTTCACATTGTATTTCCCGGCCATTTATATTTGTTTATTCTGAGGCTGCAAGACATATATACAGGTGGACAATTTTCACATTTTGCCACGGTCACTCTGTCGTGTATATATTCTGAGCGCTGTCTGTTAGTTCTGAGGGTTTTCTTGATCCCAGACATACAAAAGAATCTTTTCAGCGACTGCCAGACATATACACAGGTGGTCAATTTTCACACTTTGTCGTGGTCACCCTCTCGTGTGTATAGTCTGAGTGCTCTCTGTTAGTTCTGAGGTTTTTCTTAATCCCAGACATACAAAATATTTTTTTCTGCTTGCTTTTAGGCGTGGAGATTAAATATCTAAGCGTTCATAGAAAATCAGTTAAATTGTGTCTTATTTTCAAAATTATATAGCCGCTGGTCATATAACCGCATACACGTGCATGAATAAAGTATAATTAATGAGAGAGAGAGAGAGAGAGAGAGAGAGAGAGAGAGAGAGAGAGGGGGGGTTTCAATCGCTGTTGCAATCGGTGGTTATGATGCTGTAATTGGACATAATTATGCTTATGCCTTTCTGCATTGACGCCTCAAAATACGTTATAATAGATTATCTGAGAGAGAGAGAGAGAGAGAGAGAGAGAGAGAGAATTAAAGCATGATAAGCCGTAACACTTTTTCACTATATTAAGCTGGTGTTCTTTGTAGTCTTAGAAAAGTTTACACTCGAAATCTGTGTTTGAAATGGCGGTTGTGATGCTGAAATAGAACTTTATCGTGCTAATGCCGTTATGCCTTTTTGACTCGGAAACTCAAATTTTAGGACTTGATAATATATGAGAGAGAGAGAGAGAGAGAGATTATTTATCCAACTTTTTTTACTCAATTGAATGCGGAACAAATAAGATGATGAATATGAAAATCATTCTAATACGTTATTTATATTGTTGACAATAAAAATAATACTTTTCTCTTTGAATAAATATTCTCAAGATCATGGATTCCTGTATACGGATATTACGTAATGTCATACACAAGGTGCCAGACTGACAATTTACAAGGTTGAATTGCGACATTCAAACCTCTTGATCTGCTGAAAGTATGTATACTATACACAGATACTGCCTCGCTAATCTTTCTGTGAAGTAAAACCTCAAAGACATGATAAAGTCCTGACCGGGTATCTCTCTATTTTGAAAAGAAAAATAATCATGTTAAGAATTATGGAGTTTTTCATTGTTAAAAAAAATGTCCACCGCATTTTTGTGGAGTCTGCCTTAAGTTTAAGTACCAATTTTTGACCGGCTTTCTAATATTGTCTAAAATGTGATCTGTGAGTTTCCGAAGTTCAAAATAAGCTAAATATCAAATAAATAAAACTTAAGAATATATAATTAAATAAATTGTGTTAAATCTGAAATATGTGTTATTTAATAATTAAAAGACAATGTTTTGGGCCTTAAAATATTCTCAGTAATTATTAGCAATTCTCACTTCTAAAATGTGATCTGTGAGTTTCCGAAGTTCAAAAGAAGCTAAATATCAAATAAATAAAACTTAAGAATATATAATTAAATAAATTGTGTTAAATCTGAAATATGTGTTATTTAATAATTAAAAGACAATGTTTTGGGCCTTAAAATATTCTCAGTAATTAATAGCAATTCTCAGTACCAACAGTAAATCTCAGTAATTATCAGAGCTCACAGCAAAAGCATCAGTAAATATCAGTAAATATCAGAATCAACAGCAAGTATCAGTAACAGCAGTAAAATTATCAGTAAATATCAGAAATTCTCAGCACGTACAGTACAATATCAGTAAATATCAGAAATTATCAGTAAAAAATGGCACTTTCAGTACTTTTTAGAGCCAGTAGTGTTGGTTGAAACTTGGAATCGACATCTTTTCCGTGAAGACTGATGACTACCTTGTTACAGTCGATTATTATTCAGATTTCTTTGAGCTTGACCTACTTCCAGATACGACAGCAGCCACAGTCATCAACTGTTTGAAACAACATTTTGCGCGCCATGGAACTCCGGAAGTTGTTGTCACAGATAATGGACCCCAGTTCAAAGCAGTGGAATTTCACCAGTTTGCATGTGATTGGGAATTTCAGCATGTTACCTCTTCCCCTTATCACAGCCAGTCCAACGGCAAAATCGACCAGCATGACCGTCACAACGTCTGATGTCACGAAGAACTCGTCATTCATTACCAATGTCACAGGAGTTACTCCAACCAAAACTTGTGGATGATGTTACAGACAAGGTGAAGTTTAAGAGACAAAAGGCAAAGTTCTACTATGATAGGACCGCTAAGGAACTTCCAGAACTGGAAATAGGACAACCGGTCAGAGCAACCACTGACCCAGAGAAGAAATGGAATTATGGAACTTGCGTGGACAATGTCGGAAAACGATCGTACTCAGTTGAGGTCAACAATCGACAATATCGCAGAAACCGCAAAGATATTCGCGCTACAAAGGAACCTCAGAATGCCAATACGCAGCCACTCCCAGAATATGATGTTTTGGTGGATCCACCCCCAGACATGTCCGACAGTTCGAATCCGAAAGACCAACACGTGAAAGCCCCGTCTCCGCAAAATCCAAAAGATCCACATACAAGCCTCCGTACAAGTTCGCGGGACCACCAACTTCCAAGGAAATTTGCTGACTATGTCATGTGAACATTTGTTGCAAAATGTTTATGCATTGTTTCGAATGTCATGTGAACATTTGTTTGTAAAATGTTTATGCATTGTTTCGAACGTATGTTGTACATTGATAATTTTTTTTCTTCCTTCATTTCTAAGCTCAGAAATACTCATGCTTGAATTATACTCGTGTCATGTCAAAACAGTATTATCATTTTATTAATGTTTGTGTGTTAACTTGATTATCATTCAATTGATTCAATTTTAAAGAAAGGGAGATGTTAGGATGTGTACTTGTGTATGACGTCATTGAATGTTGTGTATTAATAAAATGTTGAACTGAAACATAGCTGCATAAATCCTCTTACATAATTTCTCCATAGTTAACCTATATTTTAAGTATTTATCTGTAAATCTTCTGTGAATTTGTAACCAAAACAAAGTCATCCCTATTATTTATTTGTATTTTCGAAAAAAATATTTATAAACCTTAGAAGTATTTTTCATGTCCTCTTCTGTTGGTCTCTTCAGCGGTGTTTTCCTCGGCCGTCCCTTTTCTTTTTAGTTTTTTTACATTACATGCAAAATGTATTTAATGAGCAAAAGTAAACATGAGGTTACAGCAGAACGCTAACAGTATAATGAATTTATGCCAACTAACAGAGAAGTTAGTTTGATTCCTAAAATTGTTATAAAATTGAGCATATAACTGATCCACTTCAATAATGATAGAATCAATTGCAACAATTCATGTGCTTAACTGTAAGGTTTGAATTTGAAAATTCTGTAGAAAAAGCAAATTAACACAAAACACTTGGTATAGTAAATGGTAATTAATGTTATATGACGACTTTCTGAGAAGAGGGATAACTCTTTCAGATTTTTATGAAATAAGAAGACCTCTATGATATCAAATTTTGCTGAAACTGCCTACAGTATTCAAATAGGTGTGAGATGTATATAGATTATTCATGGCAATTTTTATATCGAATCTTATATTAGCCCGAGGTTGCTGTATATCAGCTTGAGAACTGTCAGGCTTGAGGGCTGATATACAGTGAGAGAGGGCTAAATTATAGATATAGGATGCGATATTATATAAATAGTGCCTGTTTGGGAGGGTAACAGTTGAAATTGACACCCCGAGAAAACCATTGTCAACCGACGCGAAGCGGAGGTTGACAATGGTTTTCGAGGGGTGTCAATTTCAACTGTTATCCTCCCAAACAGGCACTATTTATTTTGTTATACTGAATGTCTTTTTTAAAATTTTAAAGAAAATTTTACTGCTTTTATATAGGAATAACGTGAATTCTACAGCGAACCGTACGCGCATAATTTTCGCGCATGTAACATTTTTTAATGTTACCCGTTGCCAAGTGCGTTGCTAACGCTGAGGGTAATAGTAAATATTATTAACTGCGTCTTAACCAATCAGATTTCAGTATTTAACATGAAAGTATAACAATATAAATTACTATGCTATGATTTTTATATCATATACTCGGAGATCGGAGTTGAACGATGCATACCGTACTCTACGTCATAATAGCCGATGATTAATGGAAAGGGTGTGATAAAACATTGATTCGAAGATTGACAGAGAGGGGTGTGATATATTAACTTATTTATTTATATCTTATATCACACCCGTAGGGTTTATATCACAGGGGTTGGCGAATTCTCAATTCTCACACAGGGCGGAAAAGGGCCTATATTTTCTATAAGTATACAATATGTTTACTAGATGCATATGAAAATGTAAAATTGTTGTAACTCAATCAAGGATTACTATAGTCTGTCCCAGGTTACTGTTTCCTTCACGCTGTGACAAATTTCAGCGAAAATAGACATATCTGTCAAAGAAGCAATTCTTTCGATGGGATTTAGCTTCATGGGCTTTCTAAAACTCTAACAATAGTATCTTAAACACTTGAATCACAATGTATCTTATGAATACTGTGGTTTCATCAATATTCGTTGAATACCAATTTTCTTGGATTTCGTTGTGAAGTTGATCCATGAAATTTAAGTTCATTGAAGTGCAATTTCTATTAACATTTTGTATTGATAGGGTCATTGGCCACGAATTAACGTATCCTTGAAACTGTAATTATCACTTTACCAAGACAATTGATACCCTTAAATATTAATGAAACCACAGAATGTTTACATATATGAACATTGTGGTCATCGCTGCAAAAACATTGATACATGTGATAGCAAAGATTTATGCATGTCACATTTTTAGATCTGCTATAACAATGTCCCTGTGAACAATCATCCAGCATGGCCTCTATACTATAATTTTTTTTTCAAAATCTAATGAAAAGATACTGCTGGTAATTTTCACAACCCTGGGATTATCAATATGTTAACCTCTGTCATGCATATCCTTAATATGCACATTACTACCCGAAGGGTTGTTATAAGAAACACGTTTTAAGTGTCTTTAACAAAGTGTCTAAAAGCACATCAATGCGCCTATTGCGCTTCCCTGAGAGGTATATAGGTTTAAGTTGGTTATGAAAACATTAGTATTAACATTGCCATATTATATTCCATTCTTAAAAAACAATGATCATTTCTCAAGACGATTAAAGAAATTATCCATCAAATATTTCAAGTACCCAGGATTCAAAGTAAGAAGTTTCTTTATATCTATTGAAATCATTCTCTGATTTTGCTTGCAGCACGGCACAAAGATAACAGTATATTTCTGTTTTCTGACCATCATTTCTAAAATGAGTGATGCTATTTTTTTTCAAAGAGCTATGCATATGCCATATGCCAAGTACTAGGAATTGCTGTACATCAGAACCAAAAACCGACTCTGCAGCATTACAACCTGCATTGTAACATTGACCTTTGTTTCAGGTGAGAGAACCTTAACTGATGACAGAAAAAATTAAAGACATTTCTTATTCATCTTCATTTTTAGAAAAACGCAACCTTTACGAAACTCATCAGCTACCATGAGAGTGATAAACTTGTATGAATAAATATTTGCTTTGTGTGTGGAATTCATACTTAAAATCTGGCCTACATGTACAAATAGTATTTACGAGAAGTCTTTGGTTTGGTTCCTTTTGCCCTGTGCGCAGTAAATGGCCCATTCCTGTGAGAAACTAGAGTATAGACCTTATTTTTTTTTCTGGGGTATTGGCCTTCAAACGAATGAAGTGCTAGAGGACAGGTCTTTATTGCTTCAGAATTCTGAAAACTAAACTAAATTGTAAATTTCTTTTGGTTCGTCATTTTTCGATATAACCAATCTGCATCACTTAACTTTAGGGCGCTACTGATGGTGTTTAAAAGACTATCAGAGGCAAGTATAGAGACGCCATAAGTGGTAAATTGCATTAAGATTTATTGATATTAATTGTTTTCACAGAATTTGCGTAAAGAGAAGGTTAAACACTCCAAAAACTAAGGCACTTTTTTGTGCGGAATAGAAACACATTTTTTTTCAATCGATGGCACTGTAGCTCACAGGTCGTCTTTCCAATTTTTTCAGACCGGGAGCTACAGACTGCAAATAACACTTTTTAAGGCGCTAAGCATAGCTGCAGCGCTTTTTTGTCGCCAGATTTCTAAACCTACTTCCACTTTCGTTTTCGCGTTTCCTATATATCGTCGTACTTTGGAAATATTATGAGAACTTAAATATCTTCAAGTTATCAAGCATGCAGATGAATTTGTTCTTCTAGTATTTAATTTACAAAATATAATTGTCATTGTACGGGTGCTCCAAAAGCCATATCATGATAATTTATTTCGAGACATTTGTGCTGCTTTTTATTAACATTATTTAAGGTCGTTTTCTGTATGCAATATTTCAGGAATATTTTGATATCAATTTGCATTGATATGTTATTTTATAATTATCCAAAACTAATGATTTGATTATTATTTTTAAAAAAAATATAACTGTCGAGTTACTTCAAATACTACTGTAAATATATGTAATAATTTTTATACGGTGATTCCAGCTAACCTCATTTAATTTGCAAATATGATTTTATTAATTATTTAATATGTGCACTTTAGACAAATTACGCAGTAATAAAAACAGTTAGAAACAGTAAAAATTGAGGGTGATGTGTAAGATTCAACATTGCTTTGAATTAAATATAACTATTAGACATTTAAAAGAATCTGCGTGATAGCTGTACCCATTATATTTGTATACATGAAATGAAACTTCTTGCCAATTTAATATTCCTTGATAACGTCGAAAATATACTAAAAGTTTTTTATCCGAGTTCAATTTTTCTAAAAGAACACGTACCCTATTACAGGGCTACGAATTTTCTTTGGTACGACCTCTGATAAGCTGGTGAAAACAGTTCTTCCATCCAAAGGCAACTTCTCGGGCCTTTCCGGTAGACCTTTTATGTATTGCAGGTGTCACTGCAGTATTAAAGTTTTCTATATATCCCTACCATTAATGCGTATCTTTAGATACCAGGCACGTAGCATCAGGGGGGGGGGGCACTTTTTCTCCCCCCCCCCCCCCCCACTTTTTCTTCCCCCCCCCCCTCCCGGATTCGGATTTTGAAGATATTGGGAAACTTAAAATTGAAATTTTCCTTTTTGTTTTGGTGTTTTGTTTTGTTTTTGCTTGGCAAGATTTTTTGGATGAGTCTGCCCCCCCCCCTTTCAAAAACGATGCTACGTGTCTGAATATAGGTTATAAATTCAAAACAAACTTCTGAGAAAAATCCTTTTGATATTTTTTTAAAACACCTTTTCTACAATTTACTATCAAAACACAGGTACATCCAGCAAGGCTCGAGAGTTTGTTTACGTCGAAGTTACATGTCGAAGTGTCACCCCTCTTCATAAAAAACAACGCAAATCACAAAAATGACCTAGCTTGCATTATTACAAAACGTGAATAGTCAGACATCTTACACATTTTTTTTTCATCTCATAAAAAGGTAGCCACTGTCGCAGGCGGAAACGGCCCAAATTCGAAGGGAAATTCGGGAATGGTTTTGCATCAGCTAAGTTTTGAAGTGAACCTATGGTGAAATACTGTTGTGACATCTGCATAATCGTCCATGACAACATCCTTTTAATAAAACTTGTTAAAAACACGATACTCTTTACGTCTAATGAGATATGACCTAGACTTCATCAAATTCAATGATATATCCTAAATATACCTCAGAAAAGACCGTCTAGTTGATGCTTAAATGAAAAGAAGCGACTCCATTTTGATATTCTAACAGCCGGTAATGTTAATACATTACGGGTTTTTGCATGGTGTATTGTTAAAGAAGGCTGGAAATATTGTTCGAATACCAAAGCTTATATTTTGAAGAATAAGTAGCATTCCATGTAAAGCAGATCTGTAATGCGATTAGCATTATCTTACTTTTGTCAAAAAATTTTGGCTTTTTATTTTGCAATAATATTGGTATCGTAATTTGCCATTGTATTTTTTAGTGTTCATCTTTTTTTTGGTTTGGAAGTTGTCAGATGTAAAAACAAAGAAATAATGGACATTAGCAAATAAACATAAATAAATATTATCATCATTAGGGTCTTCCGTTTCCGACGGAAGACCCTCTTGTTATTCTATTGTTATTTAAGGTCTTCCGTTTTCCAACGGAAGACCTTATTGTTTTCGTTCGGTTTCTTTTTCCCTATTATTAGGGTCTTCCGTTTTCAACGGAAGACCCTCTTGTTATTCTATTGTTTTTTTTAATTATTATTATTCTTCTTGTTTTTCCTTCTGACTTCTATTTTGCTTTATATCTCAAAAACTATTCGACCGATTTGCAAGAAATTTTCAGGGATTATGTTGAATTCTTGTCCCTTGAAGCTTGTAAAGTTTCCGTCATTAAATCACTTCCGTTTTCTAGTTGCGTCATTTTAAAAATTTTCAAAAAGTGAATTTGTCCATGACTTTTCTCGTAAACGGTTGTTTATAAAGACTTGAAATTTTCTGTGATTGTAAATCTGCGGATTAACTTATGGCATTTGACCAAAAAAATGTATTTTGTCACTTCCGGTCGAAACCGGAAGTGAAACACATTTTTCGAAAAAATGAATTTTTCTGATCGAATCAAAAATGAAAATGTGTTTTGTAGAGCTTATTAAGCTTAATCTAACACTGAAAGTCGTTTTCAAATCGGACGATGCATTACAGAGATATCGGGGTTTAAAAATTGATTTTTCCGGAAATTTTGATTCCGCGTCCATGGTTTAAAAAATAGCGTAATGTTCAAAGTGAAATTAACTCGTACCAAAAATAATTGCTAAGTCGTACTTGAACACATTCGGATTTTTTTTTGTTAAGTTAAGTCGTTCTTGAAATCGGAAAGGTTTTTGTTAAGTCGTACTTAAAATAATTCGGATTTTGTTAAGTCGTACCAGGAATATTCGATTTTTTCATCTTTTATTTTAGTTACTCTTGTTATTGGTTTAAGAGCTCTGCTTTTTACAGGAACTTCTAGCTTTACTTCCGACATTAACGGAAGACCCACTCGTTGCTTTGCAACGAGCTTTGCTCTAGTTATTATTTTTTTTTCTTACAAAATTTGTGCAGGCGATTTCTCGGAAATGGCTGAACCGATTTTCGTGAAACTTTCAGATCTAATAGATATTAGTCCGAACATAATATACATTTTTTTATTTTGATGATGCATTTCCGTTCTTGAGAAAATGACGTTTTAGCGATTTTCAGAGGGTCGGCTTGTCCAGGGATCTCCTCCTAAACGGTAAAAGATATTGAGTTCAAACTTTCAGGGATTGTAGACAAGAGATTGTAGATGTGCAATTTGGCATTCATATTTGTCATGCTCAAAAGGCGTTAAAGCTCGCCTGGTCCCGAAAATTGAGACTAAAAAAACGTCGTAATTTTTCATGGTTTTCTTAGTTTATCTCTTTTCTGAAAAATATTTTGTTAACACATGTAATGCAAAAAAAGTTTATATTTACAAGACCTTTCATTTCATATCCAGAAAAAGGGGCTGGCCCCTTATATGAGGGGACCAAAGGGCTCTAAAGTCTTTCATCTGTAGCCCTTTACTGAGGGATATTTTGTGAACAGTTATAGAAGCAAATATCTTTATTTTACAGTTATGTATCCAAGCAATGTAATGATTTTATCATGTGTTACGTAATTAGGGGTTTTTAGGGGCCAAAAGTCCAGAATTTTGATCACCAATATCTCAGAAAGGAAAAATATTTTGAAATGCAGTATAGAAGAAAAGATGCTCAGAATGATGAATTAAATCATATGCAATTTTCAAAATTTCGTTAAACGGCCCCTATAAGGAGTTAAGGGATCGGCCCCTAAAATGTTTTTTCCAATATATCTCAAGAACGGTAATGAATTTCTGAACAGTTGTTGAACTAAATGTATTGAGATTTAAATGACCTTTTATTTGATATCAAGAAAAAGGGGCTGGCCCCTAAAATTAGGGGAACAAAGGGCTCTAAAGTCTTTTATTTGTAGCCCTTTACTGGGGGATATGTTGTGAACGGTTATAGAAGCAAATATGTTTATCTTACAATTATGTATCCAAGCAATGTAATGATTTTATCATGTGTTACATAATCAGGGGGTTTTAGGGGCCAAAATTATAGAATTTTGATCAATATCTCAGAAAGGAAAAATATTTTGAAATGCAGTAAAGAAGAAAAGATACTTAGAATGGTGTACTAAATAATATGCAATTTTCAAAATTTCGTTAAACGGCTCCTATAAGGAGTTAAGGGATCAGCCCCTTAAACGTTCTTTCCCATATCTCTCAAAAACGGTAAAGAATTTTTAAACAGTTGTTGAACAAAATGTGTTGAGATTTAAATGACCTTTTATTTAATATTAAAAAAGGGACTCACCCCTAGAATGAGGGAACTAAAGGGCTCTAAAAATTTCAACTGTAGCTCTTTACTGAGGGAAATTTAATGAAAGGCTATAGAAGCAAATATGTTTATCTTACAGTTCTGTATCCAAGTAATGTAATGATGTATTCATGTGTTATGGAATAAGGATCTTTTAGGGGTCATGAGTCCATAAACCAGCTATATCTCAAAAATGAAAATATTTTGAAATGCAGTGTAGAAGAAAAGATGCTCAAAATGATGTACTTTACAAAATGCAACCTTCAAAATTTGGTTCAGCGGCTCCAATAAGGAGGTAAGGGACTGACCCCTAAATTTTTTTTTTCTCAGATATCTCAAGAACGGTGACGAATTTCTAAACACTAGTTGAACAAAGCTCTTATACCTGAAACAAAATAGTATCTGGCCCTTAGAATGTAGACCCCGTTTTTCTATTCTAAATCATGTTTAGCTGTTAAATAGCAAAATCAAGATCGAACATGTATCTCAAATTCTAAAATCAGACGGAAGACCTCCTCGTTGCTCGCAACGAGATCGTGTCTAGTTTATTTTTTATTTTTTTTCTGACTTTTTTCGAACGCTATTTCTCGTGAACTACTCGACCGATTTGCATGATATTTACAGGACGTATTGAGCATCAAACGTACTTAATATTATAAAATTTCTGGCTGATGACGTCACTTCCGGTTTGAGATTTTGAGGATTTAGTGAATTTTTAAGGACCATTTTGTCCACGTAACTTCTCAAAAACTAATTGCGATAGAAATATGAAACTTTCAGGGATAGTAGATGAATGTTTGTAGATGATCCTATTTATTTTATATTTTGAAAAATGCGCAAGGCAGCGAAGCTCGCCCGAGCTCGAAAATTGGCACCAATTTTTTTCACGAAATTTTCGCATATTTTCGGCCTTAGCTTTTAATGTGTATATATTTTGTTAAGACATGTAATGCAAATGTTGTTTAGATTAACCAGATCTTTCGTTTGATTTCAGAATAAAGGGGCTGGCCCCTCAAATTAGGGGCCAAAAGGGCTCTAAAGTATTTTTGCAATAACTCTTTACTGAAAAATAATTTGTTATCAATTATAGAACCAAACATGTTCATTGTACATCTGTTTATCTAAACAGTACCATGTCTAAGTCATATGTTACGTCATTAGGGGCTTTAAGGGGCCAAAAGTCCGAAATTTTGATCTTAAATATCTAGAAAAGGAGAAATATTTTGATAAGCATTATAGAACAAAAAATGCTTAAAATAATGTTCTTAACAATATGCTCCCTAAAAACTTTTTGGTGGTGGTCCCAGTAAGGATTTTAAGGGTCGGCCCCTAAAACACATTTGTTCAGATATCTTTAAAACGGTCAACAATTTCTGAACCCTTGTTGAACAAAATGCGTTTATATTTACAAGACCTTTTATTTGATATCAAGAAAAAGGGGCTGGCCCCTCAAATAAGGGGCCAAGAGGGCTGTAAATTCTTTTTATAATAACTCATACTACATATGATTTCGATTTCCAGACATTGCTAAAATTTTAAAATCAATCATTATCTGTTTTAACGTGCGTTAAGGCAGATTGTTATATTGTAAATTGGAAATTTTGACTTTATAGTAAAATAAAAATATCATTCTATGCTTCAAAAATGAAGATACACTCACATTTGTTGCGAAATGCTTTTATTATGATTTTTTAAAAAGTCATCAGCATTTTGCTTTCACTGTAACAGGACAACATGCATTAATCATTCAAAAAATTATGCATTCTATAAGTGAGTCATATCCATATCCATATTCTACATCATTTCAGACTTCTGAGTAAGTGCATTTTTCTGAATAACGAACAATATGATTCTCTACATGTATTATCATATCAATTGATATATTTTTAACACTTTCTTCCCGGCTTAGCGCTTTTCAGTACTTTCAGTACTTTGATTTATATTGTATTTTTAAAACACTCATAAGTAAATTGAACTTCTTGCATGAAAAATGACAATACAAAACTGTCAACCATTACGAAAATTCATAAAACGAAATACAAATTCAAAGCAGAGCAACATGGACCTCTTAAAAGATAGAGATAGGATCAGGTGCCATGGAGAAGTGAGCATCCTCTGCTGACCGGTCACACCCGCCGTGTTCTCTTTGTCGTAATCGGGAAAAAACCGGGAAGGTATGTAGGAAATTAGGTGATTATGGTCTAACAATTAGTATGAAATTATGAAAAAAAAATCAACATAAAAAATCAAAAAGACATTGACACATTCTGATTTTAACTTTGCTTGCACTCTTTACTTGTTGTTGATATACCGTGTTTACGATGGTTTTAACAGCATTTTTTAAATATAATTTTTACATGGCTATCATAAAACGTATAAATTACTAACTATATTGGTATAGAAAAAACCTGTTTTAAATTATGTAACATTATGTTATGTTAAATTATGTAACATCCCCCAAAGCCTCCTCTCACTCCTAAAAAAAAAAAACTAGCTTCGTCAATTTGTGTCCGTTATTAATTTCATTAACACTATTTGGAATTTGATAGAAACACATTCCGTATGTTTTGATTTCCGATGTCTATCAGTTTTATTGGGATGGCTAATTAGGCACTGCGACTGCACGACCTCTTCATTTCAAAGGGATGCACTGATTCAAGGCGTATCTTTTAATATCTATTCGATCAGTGCTTACTATTTATTCAAGATATATTACTATAGTCAGGTACCCTCTACACAACTGTGCTGAAAGTTCCATCGATGATCAGCAAAAACAACATTACAACAAGTGTTCAGAATATTGATGAAAAAAAAATTTAAAGTAAAATTATTTGTAATCAAAGTACTGACGGGATATAATTCTATTGATTATTTTTATGCTAAAATCAACAATATTTATTTGTCTTGGCGAGTAGTTCCTTAGCTGTATATGAATAATATTGCGCATATTTTATTCTTATATGAATATTTTGGTTTTTCCAATAAGAATTCCGAGCTACTTGTATAGTATGGTATAACCTTACACATAATCATCTAATTTGACCCAATACATAATTCTAAACATATCATTTATATAGAATTTCAGGTCAGATGAAATTTTCAGTTCAATTCATTTTTCAAGTCTTTCATATTTTTGCGTAAATAATTCATAAGTACGTCATTTCATGATATTTTCTACCACATTTCATAAGGAAATATAACAATCACACACACAAAGTCATTTTATTTGACGTAAAACATAAAAGAATATCATTTATATAAAGTTTCAGATCATTCAGGTCTTTAGTATTTCAGGTCTTTAGTATGTCCCGGTCCAAACACTTTGCACTTCCAGTTTGCCAGAGTAACTGCATAGGAGAGTTGATAAAAATCAAATCCCAAAAATTTTCTAAGAAATGTAAATAAGAAGCTTTTATATTCACAAGCTAGCTGCCTCCTCAGTTTTTTTTCACGAAATTATACACCATTCTTCGATTGACAATAATTTCTTTATGAATTTTGCCTATATTATTAAAATGAATTCATTACTTTAATGATTATTGTTCGTTGGTTATTACACAATTTCATTGTCTTTTTATTTCTTTTCTGAATGACGAAATGGTTATGCAACCTCTGCAACATATTTTTTTGATTGCACTCATGTAGTCTGTTTCAGCACAGATATGTGCACTGTGTGCTAGTGATGCAAGACTTTAGTGATACAAAAAGTTTTAGTAGAGATGACATAATTAATTTGGCGTTTCAAAGAGGCTCTCTAATATGTTTCCTTCCTTCTCATTCCAATCCTCATCGAGAAAAAGACCTTTGAATACTCAGATCATTATGAACAACAACGCCATGTTTTATTTGCGATATAAATTGAATATGCTCTATTTTAATGAAAAGGTATTAGGAATACACTTGTCCACATGAGTTTCTCTTTCAGAGGACGACGTTAAGGAGATTTTAACAACATTGCAAAGGATCACAATTATTGCAAATAAATGGGAAATACTTTGTACAACAACATTGTTTAATATGTGTTTATTAGAACTTTGGCTACACTTCCTTTATCTATCTATCTATCTATCTATCTATCTATCTATCTATCTATCTATCTATCTATCTATCTATCTATCTATCTATCTATCTATCTACATATTTTGAACAATTTACAGAATTAACATTAAAAGGTTAATGAATGTTTTTCACTCTGGGTAATAAAATGATCAACAGCCTGTAAAGCATTTTGTATTTTGCATAACAAGTACAGGTAGTTTCTAATCTGTATTTGAATTACGCCCATTATTATAATATGAATATTCGGACTTTTTCGACACAAGAATGTTGATAAAACCCCATATGAGTTAGGTTAAGTAATATTTAAAGATAGAATAAATTCAATCAAACTATGTATCAGTAATAGAAATATTTCTGGAAAATTTATGGATCCAAGCAATATTGAACTCTCGTCTCGTTCAACCAAACGCTCGGCTGTCGCCGTTAATCCCCGACAAGCAAGAGAGACTCTCTGCTTGTCGGAGATTTACGGAGACAGCAGAGCGTCGAGTTCAACTATCTAAATTGTTCGTACCATTTTGAATTTGACTATTTTCAAGGTATTTATAAATTTGTTTCCTTGAAAAAAACCAATGCTTTTGCATACATTACTTCGAATTTATCAATTATTCTCAATAACTAATTCTTGTCAGCGGCGATGATTTGTGCTTTGGTCAAAACACGGTTTCACTTTCGGTTTGTCAGAGTAACTGCATAGAAGAGTTGATTAAAATCAACTCCCAAAATTTGATTGAACAAAATTCATCCTTATTTGGATCAGACTCAAAGTCTAACCACTAACTTCTCTCTCTTTCTAAATGCATAAAAATGTTGTTGATAGGTGTTGTGTAGTTGTAATTAGAAATAAAACAAGGCCACATCACTCGACTGAGAAACAATAGCTTTAACTCTAATAAAATCAGCTTGAAGGTATTAAATTTAAAGTATTTTTGAAATAAGGTAGAGTTGAACTTTATCAAAAGAAACAATTTTTTCTAAATATTCTGATGTAAGACAACGAACCCATTTTGTTGTTTTTGTTTTTGAAAAGATTTTTAAACTTTTTAGTTAATGATATTTTATGAATAAAAAGGATTATACTATTATAAATAATTGTAGGCCTATCAAACAGAAGTTTAAACGACGTGATCCAGCAATAAAAACCCCTGTACTAATAACCAGGCCAATGATGTGGTTCAATTTTACAATTGTAGTGCATTTGCACCCTCTGTAGTAAAAAACTGTTATTGACAAATAGCAAAAGTTATAAATCTTAAAATTCTTAAGATTGTGTAAATCAAAACATTGCAAATGATTGAAAAAATATATTGACCTCTCAAAAAAAATCACATGAGTTGACATAATTTCAATGAAAAAACAGTTTCGCCACAACAAATAATATTTTTTTTTTAAGATCATTAAACGTATTGTAGTTTAATCAATCCTTTATATAGTTTACCTAGTAAATATAACATGCACGAGCGATTTTCGCGCCAACTTGACTGAGTTTGTCTTACAATACTTCAATTATATATACACCTTAACACTGAAATTTTAAAAAAATAATCTTTATATAATAAACACAAAATTGATAACACCGAGAAACTACATCATCAACTATAGTTGGTACCTTTGTACAAATACTGTAGTATGTCAAACCATTTACGGAATGGTTGCATGTCTCTGTGAAAAAGTCAAACGGGATAGTCTCGAACGAAAGACCCGGTCAAAATTTTGAATTAAAGGGAGAACCTTCATGAGAAAATGTCAATCTTTTAATCGGCTTTTTAAAAGTTGAACAATATGGAAACAGAAATATGTTCAATGTGTGTAAAATGGGAAATTGGCTGAATTTTTCTGACTCTTCAACCCTGTAATGAGATCAAGGGGGCCAAAATATAACAGGGGTAGTTCTTAGAAAAAGTGCGATTTTCTAGTATTTTCAGTTTGTCTTTATTTTAAAACCCTTTATAGGCAAATTATTCCTATTGAAATCGGATGAAGGGTTAAATTTTGATGAATGAGATAATATTTCATCCTTTTAAAAAAAAATCTTGGTATTAATTGATAGCCATGAAGTTTTATGAAGTTTAAAACCTTTAATTTTGATAAGAAATTTTTAAATATTGCTCTTTTTTAAAGCTTAAACAGGCAAAAAGTAGATTAAATGGCTAAATATATATTTAACATGTACTACATGTAAATTACGTGTAATAACATGTAACGGACCTGAGTGCCTGATATGCACAAATATATATAAGCAATCCTGTACGAGAATTACCCGTGGGTTTAATTCTACCAAATTACGAATTTCTCGTAATTATTGCTTCTTTTAAATCAACACAAGAATCACCTGTGTTTTGGACCCGTATTTAAGTTATTACCGAGGGTAATTAAATATAAGACTATTTAAAGTTGGTGTGTTCCCGTTTTGCACACATTTGATAATTGGGTATAGAACAATAGGTGTGAATTGTTTTGTGATAGCAATTATAGTCTGCTTTCGGTCAAATATTTTACCTGGTTTTTTACCTTTGTTTTATCAGCGCCTTAATGATAAAACAAGAAGAATATAGACATTTTGTTGTGTTTTAGGTCTAATAACTACGGTATCACCATTTTTTTCGTTTGATTAAATAAAGATAATGATATATTTAAAAAGTCTTCAATTTCCGCACACTGATTAAAAAAAATAATGATTAGATGATTTGTCTTTCAAATTTTTGTCAATTTACCTTAAATACAAAACAAAATGAATCGGAAAAAATTGTTGGTCCCAAGCCAATTGGAAGCTGATTCAATGGATAATTATATGATGAAGGGGAAAACTACATGGACCGTCAAATGGGGTACTTCGTGTCTCTTTTGCAAATTATGTAAAACGCATGTTTATAATTGATTGTTTGGTATCAACAGAAAGAATATTATGAAAGAAAACAGATCTTTATCACAAAATATTTCAATCTTTGAAGTAGCAACCTTGACGGTAGTTTTTATGACATCACCGCTTTAGTATATGGCGGGTCACTTTCTAGGTTTTCAAATCAGAGGTTAAATACATTAAAAAAATCTGACAAAAATAATATTTTAATATTGATGCGATATAACTCAAACTGAAAAAGGTTGATAATGCATGAATTAGGTCTACATTTGATAGGTTTTGTGAAATAATCTTTACAGTTTTTGAAGCATATAAAATTGCCGATTTATCATCATACAGTTTGTCTATTTCTTCGATTATTCAAGCCACAACATAGATGAAAAATATTAAGCAGCGTTTTCACTAGACACATCTCCTCCATTTATGTCAGCAAAAGCAATAATTAAATATTAACATATGATATTTTCTCTTCAAACTTTTAACGTGTACATGTTCTTCCTATAGGCGCTGCATATTCAACGTTTTTGCAATAATCTTTCTTATTTAAAAAAAAATAATGAAATTGTTCATTACCAAATTGATATTTGAAATCAATTTTATGAATATGGATGGTGATTATTATGTAAATGTGCAAGTTATATTGTAAGATAAAATAAATGTAAATATAAATTGCGAGTAGATATGTTTTACTTATCTTATTGTCAATTTCCCTCGCAGGAATTGTGATATAGACTATAGCAATTAAGCAATTATCTCACCTTGTCAAATTCCCGTTTCGCACACATTTTTTCGATACCTAATTTTCAAATGTGTGCAAAACGGGAACAAACCTTAAAGTTTACGTAAATTTATTAAACGATGAAATAACAAGACGTATAATTATATAACTAATCAACAATACAAGTACACCTACAATTAAATCACTGACAATCGGGAATTACCCAAATTGTACAGTGATACTACATGATACAACATGGAAGCTCGTTTCTAGAATTCTTAAACGATTGTAAATTCTGTGTATTGAATGGAAGATTTGGCAATAAATCAAATGACTATACATTTCAATCGACAAGAGGTCATTCCGTGGTTGACTATATATGTGTTCCTCATGATGTTTACAATCAGTGCTCAAACTTTCAAATAATATCCTGTAGTGACATTGTTGAAAATGCTGGTCTAGTAAGTATGCAGGGCGAAAACTGTAGAATACCCGATCATGGATTTCTCATATTTGACTTTATGATACGTGATTTTGAAAATGCACATCCGAGTGAAAACACTGTAACATCATCCACGCGTCCTATTAAAAAATATAAACTACGATGTATCCCTCCTTCTTTCATGTCTTCTGTAAACGTAAGAGGAAGCTTATTGAATATGATACGGATCATTGAAACATGCCGTGAATCACAAGAAAACATTGACAGAACCTACACACAGTTATGTAACATTATAACAAAAGAAATGGAGTGTAGTATACCGAAATTTGATTGGTCAAAAAGGTCGCGGAAAAAATTCCGTACACATAAACCCTACTGGAACAATGAGCTCACTGAGCTATGGCGAGTCATGCGGGAAAAAGAGAAAACATTCCTAAAACACAAAAAAGGAAATAGCGTATTAAAACAAAAATCTTTCAGTGAATACAAAAGGGCTCAACAGGAACTCGACAAACGGATGCGTTTTTTTCGTCGAAAATACAACTTAGATCTGGCTATAAACCTTGATAATTTCTCTTCAAATAATCCCAAAAAGTTTTGGGAAGAACTGAGGTCTCTTGGACCAAAAAGGAAAAATAAAGTACCGACAGAGTGTTATACTGATGACAATGACGGGTCTATATCTAGTGACCCCACGTATGTGCAAAACGTTTGGAAATCGGAATTCTGTAACTTATATAATCCCTCCACAGATGTAGCCAGCAATGACGCCTTTCTCCAACGTGTCAAAGAATCGGTAAACTTCATGGAAAATAATATGCTGGACCCCCTTAGAGAACATAATCCTTACCTTAACAGACCTATAGAACTCGATGAAGTGAAAAATGTTATTATGAAATCTAAAAATGGAAAATCCTCTGGTGTAGATGAAATCCCATATGAAGTGCTCAAATACGATTGTGTAATAGAAGTTATTCATCGCCTCTTCATGTTATGTTTTGAGTCCCATATAATTCCCTCTGTGTGGCGACAAGCTATTATATGTCCTATTTTAAAAGATTCTAACAGTGACCCAAGAGTACCGCTTAACTATCGAGGAATCAGTCTATTATCAACTATTTATAAAATGTACAGCTCTATTTTAAATCATAGATTGGTATCATATTTAGAAGATAACAACCTGCTTGTTGATGAGCAAAATGGATTTCGACGTGAACGCTCTTGTGCTGACCACGTTTTTACACTTAACAGTATTATACAGAATAGAAAAGAAACATTCGTTGCGTTCATCGATCTACAAAAAGCTTTCGATACAGTGGACCGTGACCTCTTAAAGTTCTCCCTCTTAAATAATGGAATCGACGGGGATTTTTACAATTCAATAAAATCTATTTATGGAAACACAGTATCGTGTGTAAGAGTCAGTGAGCTATGTACCGACTGGTTCTCTACTTCAGCTGGGGTACGACAAGGAGACAACTTATCACCGACCCTCTTTGCTCTTTTCATTAACGATCTCGCAAAAGAAATTAAAGAACTGAGGAAAGGTATAACGGTGGGCGAAATCAATTTAGGTATTTTATTGTATGCTGATGATATTGCTATTTTATCCGACTCAAAAGAAAATTTGCAAAAAATATTGGATACTGTGTCTTACTGGTGTGAAAAATGGCGTCTTCATATAAATATGAAAAAATCAGGAATTATACATTTTAGGAAAAAAGGACCCCGAAGCGATTTTCAGTTCCAAATTAACAGCAATATTCTCCAGTATAATACAGATTATAAATACCTTGGTGTAATATTTCATGAAAAAATGAATTTCCAAAACAACGCCGATACTTTATCAAAAGCTGGTGGACGCGCTCTCGGAGGCATGATTTCCAAAATTCGTCCATATAAAGAAATAGTAATTTCAACTTTTGAAAAATTGTTTTTAAATTGTGTAGCACCAGTTTTGGATTACTGTAGTGAAGTGTGGGGCCTCCAGAATTATCATT
This sequence comes from Magallana gigas, assembly GCF_902806645.1. Classification (NCBI taxonomy): domain Eukaryota; kingdom Metazoa; phylum Mollusca; class Bivalvia; order Ostreida; family Ostreidae; genus Magallana; species Magallana gigas. The sequence goes on from NC_047564.1 coordinate 56,952,067, forward strand.
CTATTGAAATGGTACAGAATCGAGCCTTACGTTTTTACTTAGGCGTTCACAGATTTACACCTTTACCAGCGCTACACGGGGAATTTGGATGGAAACTCTGTTATCATAGACACTGTATTAACGCCGTGCGATTATGGAATCGATTGCTGACAATGGAGGACGATCGGCTAACAAAGCGTGTTTTCCTGTGGGACTTTAATCAAACTGGTTTATCTAGATGGACATCACGTATTAAATCACTATTTGAATCCATGAATCTGTTATATATTTACGATAATTTATCAATCTGTGATGTTAATGAATTTGAAAACAAGCTGTTTCTTACTTATGAAAATGAATGGTTAGGAAAGATAAATCAACTACCAAAATTGCGATTGTATAAAAGCATTAAAACAAATTTTAAAACTGAAAATTACCTTGAAATGAACATCTCAAAATCTCAAAGATCTATTTTGGCACAATTCAGATGTGGGATACTCCCAATTAGAATTGAAACGGGGCGATATAAGGGGGAACCTCTCGATGAAAGAATATGTAATTTTTGTGTATTAAATGAAATAGAAGACGAGAGTCATTTTCTGCTGAATTGTACAATCTATTCTGATTTTAGAAGGGAATTATTTAATAATATAGGATATAATCCAACACTGGTAATGTCAAATTTAGACTGTATTTTTTTTCTACTGTCAAATTTTCCTAGACAAACCTCTAAATATTTAATTGAATCTTACCTTTACAGACAATCATTATTGTATAAAAAACGCAATGCGTAATATGTGTATATTTATGTTATAATTGTATTTGCAGTGACATATAGGCCCAATGGGCCGGGTGTTTCATTATGTATTTTGTATAACATTTTGTAATTGTTATAACACATGTCACTATAATAAATTATTTACTTACTTACTTACTTACTAGCACAACCTTCGTGTGTACGTTAACTCAATACAAGGGGGGGGGGGGGCGCACTAAACGAGAATGACCCGATTAGTGTACGAATAAATATTATAGAAGTCGAGAAATAATCTAGAATTACCAGACTATATCTCACTTAACTTTTAACGCAAAACGTTACCAATTATTTACAATCTGATAATAATTCTAAACTTACGTAAAAACTATTCCTACTGTAACAATATTATCAAATATAGATAATTCACTTATTTAGAATAATAAAAGAACTATTAACGTTTACTAATTATTTAATCGGTAAGACTTCAGAGATTAACCCTTTGTCTAACCGTAAATAAAATGAACTATGTCGTCTGTATCGAAATTAATCCGATACAAACTCCCTAAATATTAATAAATATCGTGTAAACGAGATTAACCCGTAATACAACGATGAAATAATAAATAAATTACCCCAAAACCCCTCATTCTACCTAAAATAATCGAAGTAGTAAAAAAACACCCTCTAACCTCAATTGCTAAACCCCGAGTCCACCGGATAGAGTAATCTCCCCTATTTATAAACATACAGAGTCACGCGCTTCCCTAGGGATCACCAGCAGCACCGGCAGCCACCGTCAGTCACCGGCAATAACATAGACTAGTGTATAAAATATAATTCAACAATTAAATTAGGTGATTTACACAATATATGACCAATAAAATTATAGCAATTCATACAACAACAATTTAATACAGAAATCGCAATAAAACCTAGTGCACAAAAGTTATGATTTGCATCGGGCGCGATATACTGAAATTCCAATACTGTAATGGCTGTATATAGAAACGAAAAGTACAGGCTTGGAAAAATCATGAAAACGTTTAAAATAGAGCTTACCAACGAAAATAAAAGACCTGGAAGATTGAAATACAATCAAATAATCACGTTCATCTAATGTAGTAAGTAATAATAGTAAAAATTATGACATCTCGCTGTAAAATACAAACGGGAAATAAGGGGAACATGTCAAAAAGCATTACATTATCAAAATACAATTCTACATTTATCACAATCGTCACAAACATGTAATTCCAAATAACTAATATCCGTATTTTATGTCTTTATAAACAATTTTAAAATATATGATTGTCAAAAAAGCACCCCACCCTTCGACTTTCTTCACCGCAACCTAAAAGTAGCTTTAATTTCACATTTCTTTTGATAAAATACAGATAAGATACATTAAATTGCTCCCATTTAAAACAAAACACATAACTATATTGGGTTTCTTCTTTATTGAAAATATATCAAATGCAAGAACAACTGAATTTGTGTGCATTTTTTAACCATTTGTCAATTGCATGTATTCCCATCTCATGATGGGGTGTGGTGTTTATTTAAAATCAATGATATGTTATTGTGCATGCATGGCAAGTAAATTTCTATATGTATGTGAATTACGCACATTGTTATAATATGAATTCTCATACAGGAATAATGTGAAAATCCAATATCAATCATGTTGTGTAATAGTCAAAGAATTAGTCCATCAAACTACTTACCAGTGGTCGAAATAGTTATGAGAAATTGTATGGATCCAAGCAAAATTGAACTCTAGTCTCGTTCAACCACACTCAGCTGTATCCATTAGTCTCCGACAAGCAAGAGAGACTCACTGCTTGTCGGAGATTTACGGAGACAGCCGAGTGTCTAGTTGAACGAAACTATATTAAACTCTGGCGTAGGAATACATAAAATGTACGACTTCAAAAAATATCTTAATTGTTCGAACCATTTAAACTCTGACTATTTACAAGGTATCTATAAATAAGTTTCCTTGAAAAACAATGCTTAAGAACTCATTACATTGAATTTATTAGAACTAAATGTTGTCAGCGGTGTTGATTTGTCCTAAGGTCCAAACACTGTTTCACTTTCGGTTTGCCTGAGTAACTGCATAGAAGAGTTGATTAAAATCAACTCCCATAAACCGGAGAAGGCTACATAATTACAGCTAGTCTTCGATGTGCGTGTTTTTCGGTCTGATGCATTATATATATATATATATATATATATATATAAATCCAAAAAATATCGCAGTGTCCGGTTTTATATATAGAAAAACGATAGACAACACAGAGTAAAACGTTAGCGCTTTCATTCAATCTTCAGACGTTTGACTATAACGTTCTTGCAAAAAACGTCTGAAGATTGAATGAAAGCGCTAACGTTTTACTCTGTGTTGTCTTTCGTTTTTCAAATTTTCTATATATATATATATATATATATATATATATATATATATATATATATATATATATATATATATATATATTTCAGGGTCTTTTTCTTAAAATAACCTTGTATGACTCATTTACGAAAAAATGCTAAAGGATGACGTTTACTCAAAATGATAAAATATTTTTAAACGGAAGATAATATAAAAACATCTTTTGTTTGTTATAGAACTTTGATTGTAGTGTATTTTTTTACATTCAAAAAATAAGTAAACGGCCTATTTTTTGATTTAATGACCTTTGAATATTATTTCTAAAAAAAGAAGAAAAATGCCTCAATATTTTACACCACGATTGAAATTTTCTAATTGGTGAAATTATTGCAAATAACTGTACTCTCTGGTTTTAAATTGCAATTAGGTAATTATATACAAAGCAATAAGTTTTCAGTTACAATTCTTGAAAATATTAAAATCCATTCAATTTAACAAAAAGCTACAAATTAATAACACTAAACATTTATAGTCTTATGTTTCGTATATCTGTATAAAGTTGATGTCGTGGCCCGATTATTTTCGTCACTGAACATCTGAAGTTTGATCTCATCACATGGAAGTGGCAGTGACGTCAGAATGTAAACAGGACGGTCTTCGTGGGGCTCCGATAAAAAGTATTTTCTATGAGTGTGGTCAGTGAAAATATGTAAGTCAAAGAAACATATCGGGCACACAAATTAGTTATTTGAGTTGTTCTGTGAATATAATCTATTTGATACTACTTCGATCGAAGACACCAATGACGCCATTGTGAATACCTACTCACTGCCCATTTGTACATTTACATTATATTTTTTTGTGCTCATTGAGTCTTCATTGTGTTATACATCGTATATATACTTCGTAATGGCCTCTGGCAATGCTGCTGATGTAAATCCACTAAAGAGACAAAGACAGAACAGTAGTTTCAACATGTCCTCTGATCTTAGTAAACTCAATGATCTGTTAGACACAATTTCTTCAGATGAAAACGAATTCAAACAAGCCATTAGCCTTATTCTAAATAAGGAAAATTTCAAAAACGCTCTAGCTGGAGTTTTTGTTACTGAGGTAACACAATTACGCATAGAACTCAGTGATCTTTATTTACGAACTGACGAAATGGAACAATATTCTAGAAGAAACTGTCTCAAGATAACAGGCATACCTGAAGAGAAAAACGAAAACACTGACACCCTTGCACTTAATGTATTCAACAATCTTGTTCTTAAAGAAAACACAGAGAAAATCTCAGTTAAGGATATCTCCAGGTCCCACAGGGTAGGGAAATATGACCCTCGCAGGAAAACACGCGACATCATAGTCAAATTCACCAGCTATAGAGATAGGGCCAAAGTGTACGGAAATAAAAAAAACCCTGAAATCATACAACAACAACCCTAGGCCTTCAAAGCAAACTGGCCGCATATTCATTAATGAAGCCCTCACTACCAGGCGTTCCGAACTCTATGGGAAAACTCGAGACCTAGTAAAGAAGAAGAAGATCGACAGTACCTGGACCTACGATGGACGCATTTACGTTAAACTCAGCGGTCCAAGAGGAAAGAAGGTCATCATTAACTCCTTGGAGTTCTTTTAGTATGCTGTATTTATCGTCCACTACACTCTTGTAGTGCTTTTTGGCAAAAATTGTCTTGGTCTTTTGAAAAGGCTACTGATATTTCTAATAATATTGTAATACTTGGTGATCTTAATATTGATTTTTTAAAGGTAAATAACTCACATGAGATACATACAATAATGAACAACTATAGACTGACAAATATTATACATGAACCCACAAGAAGTACACACAACACAAATACCCTCATAGATCCCATTATAATTAGTGAAAATATATGTGTACATGATTCTGGTACTTTAAGTGTATGTAATGCTCTTAGTGATCATCGGGCAACTTATATCTATATTCATCAGAAAACAAATACAAACATTGCATATAAACGCAAAATTTGGGATTACAAGCATGCAGATATGGAACTTTTAAACAAACTCATACTTGAATGTGATTGGTGTAGAATCATTGATGACACAGATAACATAGATAAGGCCACAACAAATTTTACTAACAAACTCCTTTCTTTTATTCATCACTGCATACCTGAAAAAACTGTAACTATAAGGCCGAACGATAAACCATGGATGGATTCTCTTCTTAGAAAAACAGGTTAAGAAAAAAGGCACAAAAAACAAGAAGAGAATCTGATTGGGTTATTTTTCGGAGAATAAGGAACAAGGTTAATAACATGAAGAAACATGCAATTGCAAACTACTATGACAATAAGACTCTCATCTTAAGGATGCTAGCTTAAACAATCAAAAATTATACTGGAAATTATTGAAAGATTGTTTCCACACCAAACTAACACACGACATCCCACCTATAAGGTATACCATGGACAATGGTAAGGAGGGTTATGCATTTTCAGACACTGATAAGATTGAATTACTTAACAATTACTTTACATCTATTACTTTCTTAGATGACAGCAATCATGACCTTCCAACTATAGGAGGGTGTAGATTTAATAACTCTTTTTCAGAAATAAGAATACAAGAGCATGAGATTACAGATATCATATCTATCATTCCAGTTAATAAGGCAGTTGGTCCTGATTGCATCAGTAACAAAATGTTACAATCATGTAAAGATACCATCTCAAAACCACTTTGCATATTATTTAACAAATCATTATCACTCAAAATTTTTCCAGAATGTTGGAAATTAGCACATGTTCTTCCATTATTTAAGAAGGATGACCCTTCTATCACTTCAAACTATAGGCCAGTTTTCTTTTGTCTTGTATAAGCAACATTTTTGAAAGAATTATTTTCAAACATGTATACAATCATTTACATTCGCAGAATCTCTTTTACAAATATCAAGCAGGTTTTTTACCAGGTCATTCTACAATGTATCAACTATTAGAAATATACCACTCGATTGTTAAAAGTATTGATGAAGGAAAATTTTGTTGTATGGTGTTTTGCGATCTTTCAAAAGCGTTTGATCGAGTATAGCACAAAGGTCTAATTTACAAGTTAAATATGTATGGAATTAGTGGAAACATGCTGGATTGGTTTGAGAGTTATTTAAGAAACAGAACACAAAAAGTTATGTATAGAAATATTTTTTCTTCCGTAGGCCATGTTAAAGCTGGTGTTCCTCAGGGCTCAGTACTTGGGCCATTATTATTTTTATTGTATGTAAATGATGTAGCTGAAAATATGATATCTGTATGTAGATTATATGCTGATGACGACTCTTTACAACAATGTTCAGATAATATTAATCTAATTGAACAAAATCTTAATCATGACCTCAGAATATTAGATGGATGGTCAAAAAAATGGTTGTTGAAATTCAATCCACAGAAAACCAAAGCTGTATTTTTCTATTTGAAAAATGTACATCATTTTCCGAATTTATTTTTTGAAAATTGTCAATTGGAATATGTTACTGAACACAAACATCTTGGTACACAATTATCTTCAAACTTAAGTTGGTCAGAACATATTGATAACATTGTTAAAAAGCTTACAAAAAACTGGGGTTACTTAAAAAGCTAACATTTTCTGTTTCAAGGGATATTCTGTCACAAATGTATGTATCTTTTATTAGATCACAATTGGAATATGCTGACGAAGTATGGGCTGGTTGCACACAGATGGACATAGAAAAATTGGAAAAGGTTCAATTAAATGCCGCAAGAATAGTAACTGGGCTCACAAATTTTGCTTCAAGAAACTCAATTTATTTTGAAACAGGTTGGGAACCTTTGGAACACAGAAGAAATAGAGCTAAATTAATAACTATGTACAAAATGCACAATAATTTAGTACCTACTTATATACAAAACATTGTACCATATACAAGAGGCAGTGTTTCAAGGTACACAATTAGAAACTCTCTTGATTATTCTGTTCCAAAATTTAGATTAGAACTATTTAATAAATCATTTATTCCTGATACTGTCAGAAGATGGAATGCCCTAAGTCTTAATACAAGGGAGGAAACCTCTATTAAAATATTCAAAAAATGTTTATACAATGATACGGTAAAGCCTCAGAAACATCTTTCATTTGGAAAAAGATTTTTAAACATAACACATACACGTTTGAGACACAACTGTATTTTAAATTCTGACTGATTCCGCTGCAACTTAATAGCCAGTCCAAACTGTTCGTGTGGCTTATCGGAAGATGCATACCATTTGTTTTTTGTCTGTAAAAAGTATACAAGAGCTCGGAATTCTCTAATGAATAAGCTATTGACATTACGTTATGTACACATTATAGATACACATTTATTGTTATGTGGGGATGATTCGTTGACATATATACAAAACACTGAAATTTTCAAGACGGTACAAATTTTTTTGAGTGAATGTGGTCGTTTTTTAAAAAATGTCTGAATTTATAAGGTGATATTATATATGCAGTAGATTGTTTATTCATGAAATTATATTTATGTGTATTCATCTCTAACGTTATTACTGGCAATATTTATAAAATTTCATTACTAGGAGAAGACTATCTAAGTTTTAGAACTTGTGTCTTATCCTTTTGATTTATTCAATAAAATATGTTCAATTCAATTCAATTCACATGGAAGTTGGATATCAGTTTAATAGTACCGAATAACTTTCAATTCAAACACCTTTTTGAATTGGAAAATTGTGTTTGGTATTGATAGCGTGAGACTCTTATTAAATAATGATTTAACGGCCGTCACATTATCAGTCAGGCGGAATCCAAATAAATAAACTTGAAGTAATAGATTTTTACGCGCATGCAGATGGTGTGAACATTGTCTTTGAGAGCTTCAATAATAAATGAGATCGCTTGAAAACAGGAAGACATACTATTTTCCTTATTCACCATTATCTGAACAGACCTATAAATATTGTACTGTGAATTATCAAGAAAAACAATTTCACCATATATATTAAACGCTCATATTATTTACAATGCATTCTGCTTTTAAAATGGGTTTATGTATGACAAGAGATGAAACCTACCTTCACAAGTATTGTTATTGAGGAAGAAGTATGGACAGCAAAAAAAATGGGATTCCGTCAGTTCTGATATTAAGATATAAAGTACAGAAACATAATTCTTTTTTGCATCTAAGGTAAGATTTTTTCTATTTTTTCTATATCCGTTATAACACTACCACGCGTATCTTACGTAAGTAGTGTACACGTTAAGTAAAAGTCTTAAGTGATCGTATAGTGGTTTTATTCGACAAAAAGCAAACTAAATACACAGTCCTAATTCGGGGAAGTCACAGATGTTGAGAGTTCGAAAGAACGTCGGAATTAACCTAACTTGCGAGAAGTTGGTAGTTTTATACTATTTGGGGAAAACAACTATCAAAGTAATACAAGTGTTCATTGGGTGTTGAAAAGCCCATTAAGAGGGCGCCACCACCCTGTTACTATGATGCTCCAAGATGGCGTCAAGCTGGTTAGTCAAGAACCCGCCTTTAATCAGTGTACTTAGGGTCAATAAAGGTTGCGACAGATATTTACTAGTGGGAGGGTCACTGTATCGTGACCAATTATTGTCATCTACCTGAGCCGATCAAAGGGCTAATTGACTTCGATTAGCCGAATGATGTATGTAATTGTTTAGTTTATATCAAACTTTACCCCCTCAGGATATTTGTGTACAAATCGGGAACATAATGTCCAAATTGGAGACATACTGACCAGCAAGGATTTAATTACGGTCATTAAAGGATCTTCACCTCAAAACAATACACCCCATAAATATTTAAACATGGTAGCTATTGGCTCTCTCTTTGACCTTCCTTTAAAGCAATAACGTCTTTGATGGACACATAATATTCGTGATTCAATTAACATGCAATATACATTAAATAAAGGTATTAACTTTACGAAAGCATTCTATACTGATTCTGAAATTAAATGATAAAGTCAAATCACAATAGTTCAAAGAATAATATGTAACGTCCAATCAGTATAGTCAAAGTTATAGGATACGTAAAATATAAAGTCCAATCACCAGTGTTCGATTATATAATGATAGGTAACAAGGGTTATTTTGTTACACAGTAATGTAAATATTTCCAATACGTAATTTCTTGGTTATATTTCATGTTATATTATAGTTTTCTATTTGGATGCATAGTTGTAATTGATAACAAATACTATGACTTTATTGATTAGCATACAAATGCATTTCGCATGCTATTACAAGAACAGTTTAAAATATTTTAATCCCAAATATAGCCGGGTAATGCTCCCTAATTTTATTAACAGATTTAGATGCAAATAAATAAGAAATAACCTACCAATGAAAATTTTTTAACATTGAGGAACGTCGCGGATGTCCTAAACAACAATTTTCATTGTAAAATTGAATCTTTTATAAACGAGCACCATTTAATGTAAAATTCAAGGTAATATAATAAACACACAAAGAAGAACAAACCTCTACTGGGTGTTATTGTTACTGTTATTTACCTTATCGTAGAAGTATAGTATTAAAAAGGGAGAATCGTTAAAAAAATTGAATATCTGAAAGATTTTAAGCAGTTAGAATTGATATTTAACTCAGTTGAGTATGTATTTGTCAGGAGTAGACCCATACCAACATCTCCAACTTTCAAAAATGAAATTCATTTTTCCATGTTCAGATTCATTTTCTATATTTAGATGAAAAACATTTAAACTAGAATAAAAAAGAGAAATCAGTACAATATCAAGTAAGTAAGTAAGTAAGTAATTTATTTATTTATAGTGACATGTGAATACATTTCCAAGTGTAATATTACCAACAATCAGTATAGATTAAACACCCGGCCCGTCGGGCCTATATGCCACTTTGAACACATAATATATGAAAAAAGAAAAGAAAATAACACAGCATCAAGCGGTAAACAAAGATATGAATGAAAATATGTAGGAGTATAAAAATTTCTTCAGAACCTTGATTTTGCATAGTTTATATAATACAGTGTATGTTTATTTTCTGAACAATAAAGATTGTCTACGTGTAAAAGAATGATATAAGTATTTGGCAACCTGCCGAGGATAATTTGAAATAAGAACAATTAGTGCATCTGTATCTGACAAATCTATTAATTGATTAAACCCAGTATTATCGAAAATGATTCTTCTATAGTCGTTATATAAAGGGCAATGTAATAAAAAGTGAATTTCGTTTTCGATACTATTTTTACAACAAAAAGTACAAATTCGCTCTTCAACAGGTTCACCGTGGTATCTACCCGTCTCAATTCTCAATGGTAAAATCCCACATCTAAACTGAGCCAGAATTGAACGCAATTGATTAGGTATATCTAAAACTACATAATTTTCTCTACCAAAAACTGTTTTAAAAAGTACGTAAGTACGTAGTTTTGGAATATTGCTAATCTCACTGTTCCAGAAATTTGAATAGAAGAAGTGTATTTTTGATTGAACTATATTTGTATCTACTATCATTCTAGAGTCAAAGTAGTAATCTAAATCTAAACAGTGAAAAATTTCTTTTAAATCACTACACCAATTATTCCTACATCTGTTGTAATCAATTTCAAATACATTTCTTGTGATCCGTTCATTGTCAAAGGATAAAACTCTATTCCAATATCTAATTACATTAATCCAACGTCTATATTGACTAGGTACCCATCCAGTGTCTCCATAAATTGACAAAGTTGGCGCAAAACGATGAACTCCAAGAAAATAACGAATAGCTCTATTTTGAATATTATCTATCGATTGAAATTTTTTGAACCCTCTGACACTGGATGAATAGTCCAAAACTGGAATGACACAAGAGTAAAATAACTTCTCGTATGAGTTAAACCTAAAGTCTTTATTATTATGTATTGAGGAAATAATCTTCCCAAGAGCACGTCCCCCCTGCTTTAGCTAGCCTTTCTCCATTTTCTATAAAGTTTCCTGAGTAAGAAAATGTTATTCCCAGATACTTATAATTATCAACTGTTTCTAGTTTATCAGACCCAATAGTAAATTCAAAATTCGTCGCTCTTGCCCTACCTTTTCTAAAATGCATACATTTTGACTTGTTGGTGTTTATAAGTACTCTCCAACGTCTACACCACTCATGTAATTTATTTAACATACATTGTAAATCTTCTGTAGATTTGGCTATCAAAGCAATATCGTCTGCGTATAATAACATGGATAATTTACGATCTACAAGTAGTGTTGAATAATCGGAAAAATTTTAAAATCGATAATCGGTTAAAATCGGAGAAGCATAATCGATCAATGATCGAAATAATCAGTAAATAAATTATTTACAAAATTCAATTTCTGTTTAGCATTTTTTATGCATAGAACAAACTAAGGACAACACATATTAAGTAATTTGAGTTTAATATCAACATTTCAAGACAACTGTCTGTTGCATTAATAACAAAAAATAACAATAAAGGACTTGGAAAAGAGAAACATTTTTTTCCATAAGAAATAAACTGTCTAAAATGTTTGACTAGATCTGATCTGTTCAAGAATTCATAATGGCATCACACATCTACCAAACTACCAGTACTTCATGTTTTTGTTTAAAAAAATGAATAAGTCCACATTGCTGTGGCTGTTTGCATACTTTTTCTTGCATACTCGGCAAATCGCCGTAGTCATGTCCAAATTAGCTTTTATCGGTGGACTATCCACACATCAGATTTTGCCTTCCCCGGGTAGGGAAATATTTCCATCTCGTTATTTATCTCGTCGTCGACCTCGGACGCCATTTTCTCTTGTTTCGTTTTCAATTGTATCATGACTACCATCGTATTATTAATGCGTACGTGTTTGTTTCGTTTTACTCTTACACATGTTTATTGTAGCGACAATCGATCATAAAATTCGTAATCGATAATCGGAATCGGCAGCCCATAAACGATCGACAATCGATCGTCGGCGACAATCGTTTCACCATTATCTACAAGATCTATTCCTACATCTAGATTATTAATTTCCTGAGCAAAGTCATTGATGAAAATTGAAAATAAGGTTGGAGATAAATTATCACCTTGTTTTACACCAGTTTTACAATCAAACCAATTTGTGAGGACAACATTAATTCGTATACATGATTCTGAGCTCTGATAAATATTTTTTATCGAATTATACACTTTACCATCTATGTTATTGATTAACAATTTATATAACATCATATCCCTATCGACAAAGTAGAAAAAATTTTGTAGATCAATAAATGCGACATAAAGGTTTGAATTGTTATGTATTAAGCTATTCAAAGTAAATAAGTGATCCTCGCATGACCTATCTTTTCTGAAACCGTTCTGTTCGTCTGCTAATACGTCGTTCGACTCTAAATAACACACGATTCTTTTGTTTATAAAAGAACTGTAAAGTTTACTGATGCAGGACAAGAGGCTCACTCCACGGTAATTCATAGGGAGACGTTTATCTGACGTAGGATCCTTAAGGATCGGACAAATTATCGCTTTCCGCCACACCGGCGGAATAATGCCTGGATCAAAAATATGTTGAAAAAGAGGCCGTAACGTTTCGATGACTACGGGGAATTTTAGGACACTGTAAGGAATTCCGTCGAATCCATATGAAGATTTAGATTTGGCGTGCATCACAACATTTGATATTTCTTGAAAAGATATTTCACAATTTATTTCTTCATTAACCTGATAAGACTCTTCTTCCATGTTGATTTCTTCAATACATTTATCAGATTTCGTAATATTGTAATGGTTGTTATCAAATTCGTTGCTTGTGCCTCCATTATAAAAATTTTCAAAATCGAGCCGCCATCTTTCTAACACGTCCTCTTCGTTTGTTATAATAATGCCATCGTTGTCTAATACCTCCATCGGTATACTGTGATGTTTCCTGGGTCCTAGATTTTGTATTTTGTTCCAAAAGTCGTTGGGATTTCTAGAGCTCATGTTTTCAATATCATTAGCAACTGATCTTTTATACGCGCGTTCAGTACGTCTAAGAGATTTATCAAATTTATCTCGTGCTTTGATGTATTCACTTCTTAAAACAGATTTGACTTTCCTTCCACCGTTATATCGGAATTTATTTTCGGTTTCTCTAGTCGTTTTCCATAATTCAGTTAATTGGTCAGTCAAGTAGGGTTTGCTGTTTTTTAAACGTTTATTTTTGTTTTTGTATTCGACTTTTGGGATCAAAGCTTCCATCTCATTAGAGATTATGTCGCATAATTTTTCATAAGTCTCGTCAATACATTCCTGAGATTTCCGACTGTTTTCGATCAGGTCTATTGTTGCTACCAATGCAGACCTTCTTAACTCACTTGTCATAATATGGACGGGATCCTATGAAGTTGAAAACGGTTTTTGCGATGTCCAGCTCTTTCTGCGTCAGAAACTATACAACAATCAGAGATGTTAAAAACACAAGTGATGGCGGAGTGATCTGGGAGTTTTGATTTTTCACCAGTGAGTTTATGTAGTTTGAATTCTTCCACAATGTTATGTATGGTTGCCACTTAAAAGTTTGTTATCATTCTAAACACATCGATAGGTACACAAATATAATCGACAACAGATTTACTCTTTCTTGAAATACATGTAAAGTTATCATCTGGGAATCTGCCATTCAATACACAAAAATTTGCTTCGTTAAGAAAATTGATTAATTCGTGCCCATGTTGATTTACAGTATTATCTATATGAACTCGGTTAGGAATATTATCAATGTCTTGAAGAATGTCATTCAATTTCCCAATCCTAGAATTCAGGTCCCCCAACACGAATAAGGCATCACTATCACTATTTAGATAAATCTGAGTTAAAAGATGTGTATAGAACCCTGAGCATCCCTTCCTTTGTTAGAAAATTCTGGGGGTAGATAACATGCGAACACAATGAATTCAAAATCAGAAATACAGTTTTTAAACTTTATTCCGAGGATACCGTCGTATACTTTGTCGATCACTGTAAATTTGAATTGATCTATCAACCAGTTTCTAACTGAAATTCCTACGCCACCCGATGGTTTGGGAGCATTTACATGGATGTCTCTTCTATTAAAACCAAACCATCTGTAACCGTTAATATCAAGTACGTTTTCTACGTGTAGATGCGTTTCACCAATAGATATGATGTCACAGTTCATAGCAAGAATGATTTGATTTCGAAGTTCACCATTTTCATTCGTCCATCCGCAGGCTTTAATGTGACCAAGTTTTATATTTTAGGGCTGGGAAGGTTGCTATGCGTGGTCATCCTCGGTTTGATCGGTGAAAACGGGTTGGTCAATATGATGTTGGATATGTGTTTTTTTCACAATTCGGCCATTGGATGTAATGCGGAATTGGTTACCGTTTGGAATCTGACTTAGAATGGTTTTGGCATTGAGTTCTATCAACCTTTCTGTGTGCGATTTCGAAGATCTTAGGAAAACAGATTTGTAGGCCGGGTTAGCCATTAAGTCGCGCTTTTTACGCAAGACTTTTATTTTCTGTTCAACTGATTGAAAGCTGATTTTTACTAGCCCAGGTTTGTCGTTAACCCTACTTCTTAATCGAACCGCTGCAAGTACGTTTGCAGAATCGCTTAGGTGTCCTACAAGATCTTTAGCTATCTCCAAAATATCCTGGTTTGTATTTTGAGTGATGTTGCTTACTATAATGGTTCGATCTGGGTCATACACCGTGTTCGAATTGGTTTTCTTGTTTGTGTTTACAGCTGACTCTGTTTCCCCGCTAAGACGTCCTAGATTCTCAACCCTTTCTATTCTTTCAAAAAGCGAATCAACAGACCGTGACAATGTGTCGATTTGGTTCTCGTGCCTACCAAGTTCAAGGTCGAAATCTGATTTCATTGCTTTGAATTTGTCTTTAATGCTTGTCATAAATTCTTTACGAAATTTATCCAATTTGCTATCAAAAGACGAACGTAATTCTCTCTTGCCTTTTTGAAGATCACTAACTGATTCTGCTATTAAAGTCATTTTATCTATCATTTTCGACTCAAAATCTTTACCCTTCGTATCATTATTCGCGCCAGCCATTTTGAACATTTTACTAGAGGGTTTTGGTGTCTGTCCGTCTGACGACATCCTTCGTTTTTCACCTTCAGACATTTCAGACATCAATCATAGACAAGCTTGACCATCTCGAGATTAAATAATAGTCAATTAGAGTAGCTAATACTCACATACAAGTTCATACAAGTCACTAAGTTATGCCACTGTTAAAAAACCCAAGTATCTATGCTTACTTTAAATTAAGGGAGGCGAGAAGTTAAAATATTAAGCAATTTCTTATCCGAGGTGAGTAAATTGACAAGTTGATTTTGCAGCTAATTGTTCAGGATTCTGGTGATGCTTTTGTATGAAAGATACTATATATCGAACATCAATGAACCTTGCGTTATTGGTAAATATTGGTGGAAAAAAAGAAATGTCATCGTGAATCCATAACTTTCCTTTTAATTGAAAAATATGTTAGTGATACAGAAAACAAAAATTGAAACTGAATTCATCACTGTCCAAAAACCTTTTATTTTAACAATCAAGAACATGATGAGCAACAAATAAACTTATTATATCTGAAAATATTTCTAAAGGAAATTAAAAGCACATTGAATACGGTTTTTTGATTTTACTCCATAATTAGAAAGTCATTTAATCTCGAAAAACAAGGTTTTGTACTATCAATGGGTTATATTTAATTTTGCGAAGAAATAAGTTTCTTACCCCGGGGGTCTGCAAGTAGATTGAGAAATCCCACTGGTGACTGATGTATATACTAAAACAACCCTCAAAATATCATAAACATAGGCCATAGTTGATTATCAGGAATTTGTGTGCTGCATTCTGGCTCGGTTAATGCATAAAACTATGCATTTGACTAATAGTCAAAACCCATCAAGAATGTTGATGTGTATAAAATTTCTTTTAAATAAAATTTCACACTGCACACATTAATTATTTTTCTTGTACGTTGGCTGAAAAAGAAATCTACACTTTCGTTTATTTTTTTCAATATATGAGTGGTTTCAACGTATCAAACTGATTTGACTTCGATTCTATTACGTATATTGAAATAAAAAGACAGGGAAACAAGAACTTTCAACATGTTTGAATTTGAAGTCCAAATTTCACTTCACCTAAACTCTGCATGCGGACATGGATGGCAAAAATGGTAGAATTGATTGGAACCATTTTATCAACTTGGACTTTCGGTTGGACGTATCTATCTATTTCTTCCGTCAAAATAAGTTAAAAATGACGGGGCTTCAAGCGAAATATGCACCGATTGCGTAGTCGTAACACAAAAGCCAGACAAATCTTGTTGATTTCAAAAAGCCATGGCTGAGTGGCCAGCAATGAAATAGACAGGCCTACGTCACATTGCTGTTTGACACATCTACCCAAAGTCCAAACTCTTGTTAAAATGGTTCTAAAAAATAATCAATAAATATTAATGAAGCAACAAAACTGTTCTCAATTATAATAGACACCTTCAATTTTGCATTAATTTTTTTAATTCAAACTTTCATGTACAAGTTATTCACATCTTCATATATAT
Organism: Magallana gigas; assembly: GCF_902806645.1. Classification (NCBI taxonomy): domain Eukaryota; kingdom Metazoa; phylum Mollusca; class Bivalvia; order Ostreida; family Ostreidae; genus Magallana; species Magallana gigas. Next base: position 56,968,806 of record NC_047564.1, read on the forward strand.
TTAGTTTACAGTGCATACACATCACATATTCACTTCATTTGAGATTTAGAATATAAGTATAGTATAGACACAGTCACATACCGAAGATAAAAAAGCACATGTACAGACAAGTGTATACACCGACAGACAGACATATATATGCACAATCTCGAAAACTTGCTTTTATCACCCATGAAAGTTTGAGTATTTTTAGTTATGAGGTGGGGGGGGGGGGAAGATGGTGGAGAAAGAGAGGGGAACACTATCTATCAAAAACTCATACATATGCAAGAGGATAGATAAAAGTAGACTTATATTTTTTTGCCATTATTTGCTTACAATTTAGCATTAATTTTGATGGGATTGTCCGATATCAACAAATTCCTACATGACTCAGTAAAAAATATTACATGTATATAGACTTGTTTATTAAACTATACATGGTTTAAGTTAATAATTTTGCTCTACTCTATATTTTTAATTAATCTGCAATAATTGCGAGGCTTTCGCAATGGATATTAGGCAAGGCTCTTGAAAACCTTTCCGTTTAGAGATAATTTGTTAGATCCTTATTAATAAAATAATTCAGACTTTTGTCAGCATGATTTCTGACAAACTTTGGTGTGTATTCTTTATATCTCTTGTTATAAAAACGCGTAATAAATTTGCTTTATTGCAAATGTGGTTATTAAACACGACACTCTTAAAGTTAAAAGAACTTTTCTCAGATAAGGAAGATTGGAGGACGGATGGAAACACATATTTGATAACCTATCTAAGTTGTCGATTGTGAAACCTAAAAAATGTCTGGTTTTATTCATAATGGAAAGTTTTTGAAAGCTAAAATCTCTATAGATAACTATATTTCTAAAACAAAGTTACTTTAAAAAAAATACATTGTACTGAAAATGTTAACTTATTATTTGATATTCATTATCTAACTGAACAGACATTGCTTCCTGCTGTTTAATGCCCGCCTGAATTAATAGTTGAAAACTAACGTGAAAATGAATCTACAATAAATGGTTTGGCAGCTTATATCATTCATATATCAATCAATTAGACTTTATCTGAAATAATGTGAATTGCAATATGTGTGTTTCTAGGTATAGTCATTTGGGGCATTTTGTCTTTTAGGATGTTTGAAATATCGCTGTACAATGTCCGAAACATCACCAAATGACACTAGGTAACATATATAGGTTTTCTAGATAAAGAATTTGAAAAAAAGATATATAACACTATATAAATAGTGCCTGTTTGGGAGGGTAACAGTTGAAATTGACACCCCGAGAAAACAATTGTCAACCGACGCGAAGCGGAGGTTGACAATGGTTTTCGAGGGGTGTCAATTTCAACTGTTATCCTCCCAAACAGGCACTATTTATTTTGTTATACTGAATGTCTTTTTTTAAAATTTTTAAGAAAATTTTACTGCTTTTATATAGGAATAACGTGAATTCTACAGCGAACCGTACGCGCATAATTTTCGCGCATGTAACATTTTTTAATGTTACCCGTTGCCAAGAGCGTTGCTAACGCTGAGGGTAATAGTAAATATTATTAACTGCGTCTTAACCAATCAGATTTCAGTATTTAACATGAAAGTATAACAATAGACTTTGACTCGTGCGTGCACGGGTTTACATTGCATATCGGACATTTACGAAATAAGTACATCGACACACCTTATTATTGACATTTACATAACAAAGTTATAAGCCTACAATAACGCTATTAATTTCACCACCCTTTCCTTAGTTTGAATAATCTAACCGTGTCTCGGGAAAGGGTATATCGAATCACATGTTTACATAATTACCAAATCCGAATAATAAGGGCTTACCTTCCAGGTGTGTTAAATATTTTACGTTAAATTTGTTTTGTTTATGCAAAGCATTGATATTACAATGCTAGAGCCTTTAAAGTTGAACTTTGTATAATGTATAGGAATTCTAATTGTTCCTGCACATTCCCACTGCATTTTTACATATAGCGTGTACATGCGCTGCATAGGGGGTGTTAATAAAATTCAAAATAGTCAAACTGTAGGGAAGAATATGAACTAATACAATTGTAATGTGTACGGTATAGCCCAGTTTGCTACTTCTTCAAAATACCCGGAAGTGACCTGCATCACAGTAAAGTTAAGAACCCCTATCAAAGTCGGCATTTCAAAAAGACTCATTTTTTGAAAGATCTGTTTCCAAACATGAGATCCTTTTTATTAATACCAAACAACAAATTTTAAACATGTTATTTACCTATTTTGGAACCAAGCTGTAAAAAGTGATTCGGAAGGCCCCAATTTATGCACTAAATTTAAAATTAAAAATCATAAAAAAAAACAAGTACTAGGAATAATTCAGTTTCATTCTCTTTGGTTGTCGGAGCTTTTCACCCCCCCCCCCTTTTTTTTAATGTTGCAAAATGTGCAGCATGACATCCCGAGTTTGACTGCTCAAAACTAAAATGTTTTCATCGTTCGCTCGATTTTTTTTTTACTGCTGAACTCCAAGCAACAAAGGGATTTTATAAAAAAGTTTAACGCGTCATGATTTTCTCGTTCTGTATTAAAAAGAAACAGACCTCAGATCGGAGTGTGTTCCAAGAGCATATATTCTTACGGGTATGTACGACTCTTTGATGCTGTGCGATGTATGGTACTAAATATTAATTCAATTTTTGTATTAACCCATATACAAAAGTATTTAATGATTTGCTATTTTTCCTGATATTCAATAGCGTGTGCTGAGAGTTGATTTTGGTACTAAGGATCGATGATAAATAGTGCGATCTTATCTTTGCATTTAGAAAAATGTACGTTAAATGCCATTAGCAAAAATAAAATAAATCTGCAAAAAGGGCGTTACAGTTTTACATACTTCAATCAAATTAATTTTTTTTTACAAAATTGTTATTCTTTTTAGATTCAGCGTTCTGTAAAACACACATTAGATTTATGTTTGAAAACTTCATTACAAATATATATAATGAACCTAATATCTCGCCAATTTATACAATAATAAACTAAGTTTATCTGTTCTTTTTAAAGCGCTAAGCAAGTCTCGGCGCTTTATTGTCGTCTACTTCCGGTGCATCGATTAACCGCCCCTTATGAGCAGAAATATACATTATTTACACTAGTTAGGAATTCAGTTTTAGGGGTTTATGCACATAACTGCACGGGCTATTGTGAATCTATTGTACGGGCTATTGTAATTTTAATGTACGGGGCTTACATAGATCATTGCAGGGGCTGCCACGCAGTGATGAGGAAATAAAGTGCGTATACAGAAGCTGAAATGTTATATACATATATCTGTTATATATATATATACACGCTTTTCAGTACCATCAGCACTTTGATTTCTATTTTAATTCGGATCTAAAAACAAAAAGTAAAACTATTTATTCATAATATCTTAAGTGACGTCATTTCTGGAACATTGAACTTTTGTTTTAATCCACCAAAGATTAGACCATGGTGCTTTATTCACGCTTTATTATTATCAAACGGTGGCTGATGGAACATTTAAAACTTCAAATGACTATGAGCGTAAGCCATAACTTACTGCCAGAAAGTACATGCTTTGAGATAAATACCATCTGTATTCTAAACCCAATTTAATTCCATATTATCTGTTTAACAGTGCATTTGTTTAAGAATTTTTAAAAACTCACTAACAAGTTTTGCATCTGCATCATTTTTTGTTTTGTTTCTGTGTACGCTATAAAAGAGAAATAACCAAAGTACTTGAAATTTTTAAAAAAGAACTTTTTCTAAGCATCATTCTGTTATTTGTTTACTTATTTACAGCACGTCGGTTCTGCTTTTTTTTTCTATTTTTCACGACATAAGTATACATTAAACTTGAATTTTGCTTATAAAAAGCAAATAAAGTTGAAATTTAGAAATTACGCGAGTTCTTGATCTAATTGGTTTTCATTTATATTTAAATAATTTCCCCGACACTAAAAATTTCATGTATCCATCATCTAGGACGTATAAAGTATGTGAAATTTTCAATCAATAAGTATATCTGTCAATAAATAAGTGTTTATACTTGCAGGTGGGATAGGCCGTTGAGTCACACATGCCAACTAGTACAAATATTCTGAACTTATTTGATTTGCAGAATCGAATTGTTTATCTCTTTACAGGGATGCATATAAAATGCCAACGTTCTGAGCAAGCTGTTTTAAAAAAAAGTTTTAACATGTTTCCTAAAGTAAAATGAGCTGTATTTTTTGAGAATTTTATTTTTCTGTAAAAACCTGCTAGTATGGTAAGTCTGCATAAAACTTAAGCTTTAGTTGGGAAAAATTATTAATTTTTGTCAGAGGAAAGATGTCTCTTCTAAGGAACATCTATAGCAATCAATTTTTGTAAAGGACGACAGTATTTCAATTTCGCTCCAATTAAGGTTCCTTAACGGCTCTTTTCACAAAAAATTGGCAAAAAATAATTTAAAAACCATGATATTTTTGTCATTTAAGTAGAACATAATATTTTCGTTAGAAATAAATTCTTCATGAAAATTGCAGCTCATATTGCTTTAAGCAATAAAATAACAGGAATCGTGGTAAATAATAATGTATGGTTTTAAAAAATGACAAAAAAGAGAGGCTAAGACAGTTTTGAATTTGAGAAGATTTTATTTCTGAAAAACTATTTTTGTATTTTTCTATCAAAAAGATAGTTTGAATAATACAGTCATTAATTTTTTTTAAGCTAAATAGAACTCAATTATTTTCAATCAAACCATGTATGATATTGTACAGAGAACTCATTTATTCAACAAAATGTTTTTCATTGAATAAGTAAATGCGAGTGACAGAAAAGCTTTGAAATAAAACAACATTTTGCATGCCCAATAAAACTTAAAGCAACAAAAGAACATGTACAACATTAAAACAAAACATACATAAAAATACAATAACTTGAACTGAGTTCGACGTACGTTTGTAAAAATTAAGAACATTTCGTTTATAACAGCATTTGATATTAAGGTGGCTCACTACACCTTGAAATATTTTCTCAAATCAGCATAAATTACTTGATTGTGATAGATATCATAATGGATAAGAAGTATTTAAGTCAAATAGGCAAACAGATGTGCAATTTTGGATGAAAATTTAATTCAGTTAACATGAACTCCAGCCGGATTTGAACGCATGATCTGCGGTTCAGAAGCCCAATACTTTAACCACTGACCTACGATGATATTCACCCCAATCAAACGATGTAAACAGTTTAACAAAACGTTTAAATCGCCATCTTGTGACGAAGTGTCTTAAAAGTATAAGTCTAGGTGTAGTGAGGTACACCTTAAAGTAACAATGTGTAATTGTTTTTCATATCGATTGAGATACTTTCTCTAAAATGAAATGGACTACTGTGGTGAAGTTGAATTCAGTTTATTTCATTTTTGTATTTTGTTTGTGTAAATAGTTATAATTTTGGACCAAGTTGTGTTCCATATTTGTCATTCGAGAGTGTTCGGTATTAGGGCAATTTTTGGTATAACCGGTTTGGTGAGTTCGAGCCGTGGCTGCTTGTCAAGAGTGCGGCCACGTTTTTGAATTCGTCCTCCAGTTTGTTATATTGGTGAATTCCAGAAGTTAGTCTGGTAGACTGGTAGCCATAAATTACTGTGAATCTGTTTGGGCATTTGCTTTTCTCCAACCGTGCAGGGATAATTATATCGTTAAAGCCGGTGGGTCAATGGTGAAACGTCAGTTGAAGGCTTAGCGTAGCATATGTTGGGCAGGACTAGAACCGAGAACTATTAACGGAGCAGCGCGTGACGCACGTGGGACGCACGGGAGCTCGTGTTTGACGAACGTTTATGGTTAGGAGGCCCTGTATGAATAGTTTTCCAGTTAGAGACCTTCTAGTCCGGGACTGGAGACGGAACGTTTTGTTTATGTGCTTTGCGTGCTATGGAGGCCTAGTGGTGACTATTTTAGGGTGGCTGTTGCAATTATTTGAAGCCAAACTTTCAATTCTATTTTATGATTAAATGATATATCAGTTTACCTAGTGATAAAAATTGATTGTTTAATTACAGATAACATTCCAATTTACCTTTTCTGTAAAATTACATATAAGAGTATTGGTAATTTTGATTTGTTGGTTTATTCCTTTACATACTGTTATAGCTATATCTAGCCAGCGTTTAAAGCATTTATTTGTTTCATATAGATACTGACAATTGAATGTGTTAAAAATTAATTCACTGTTGTTTCATTGTCAGTGTTGATTGATTAACTTTTTAAAGTTATATTTTCTTTCTTAGTGAGAGAGTGAGGGTGTGTGTTTGTAAGTGTGAATATCTTCATAGTCTATTATTTTAATTTGTTTTGTTGATAAATAAATTCATTTTGTTTTGTTTATTTTACTGTTTGTCGTTTTCGCTATCACCCACACAAAATCCAAAAGAACTTCATTACAACTACATTATGGTAAATATCAATTCATTCATAAGAGGGATTATCCTTGCTTTAATGCTGAGATTATGATTTCATGTACGATGTACGAAATTAATAGAAAAAAATCTTATAAATGCACGGAAGTGTTATATCTTAAAAATATTATCAAAATCTTATTTTGAAATGGACAATGTTCCGAAGTTACTTTTTTCAATACTTAAAAGAGACAGCAGACTGTTTCTGTTTTGTCGTCTGAAATTTCTACTTTGTTATTAGAGAAAACAAATTCTTTAAAGTTTGTGCTTGCATGTGATGCAATTTCATTCGACACACTATGCTGACTAATCACTAATTATAAAGTTAAATTTATGAGAAGATAATTTTTTGTGTTGAATATCATTTGCAAATATAATTATTTCTTTTAATAAGACTAAAAGTAACATTAGATATTTAGCAACAGATTGTATCATGATCAAACGCTTTCAAATATGTATGTATTATCATTGCCATTCCACGATACTTATTTTTCAATTACAAAAACGGATACAAACATACATTTCGAGCTATTAGTTTAAGTGCTTATCGCAGAATTATTTAATTTCCTACTTTTTTCAGGATACATACGTCGGAAAAACTCAATATTACATCCAATTAATAGCTAATTGATAATTAAAGCCCTTTTCATAGAGCTCAAGTATTCCAAGCAATCTACAATCAATTATCAATTTACACATGTTTTTAATTTTCGTAAAATGTTTACTATGATACACTTCAGTGTTGTTTTTATTTACATTATGCCACACGGTTATACATGTAATATCTATGTCTAAGGATATGCATGCAAAATGGTTGACATGTGCACTGCACGAAAAGTCGCGTTTAATATAATTTTATAGATTCGTTTACCAAATTATATTTCTTGTTTTTAATATAATTTGTGTATAACGTTATATTATATGCAAAATATAATGTCATTTACTTGATTGGATTTTATAATAAAGTATAATTAGATTTAATGCGATATACAACAAGAATAATGTAGTTTAATAGAAAAAATTATACGTTTCGTTTAAGAAAATTGACATTCATACGTAAATACATTTATACATAAAGTTTAATAATGTTTCTGGTATTCAGGAAATATATATGATAATTGATGTGTCAATAATATGTTATTTTATACAAAATAAAATGTTGTTTACGTACTCATTATTGCAAATACACAAAATCGTCTATATGTATCAAACTATCTGATCATTATGTTCTGATTTAATCATGGGAGGGGTTCGAGACGGTAAACACAAAACATCCTAATGATTATTTTTTCAGACACGTATAAGTAGATTAGATACAATATACAAAAAAGAATAATAAAGTTTAATAGAAAAAATATATAACTATGATCATTTTAGTTTGATCTTTATATGTAAATTTGCTTATACTTGAAGTTTAACTAAGTTTGATTTGCATTAAATATACGTGATAATTAATGTGCCATTAATACATCTTTCATTTAGAATAAAGTATTGTTTATACACTGATACAAACAGACAAAATATCATAAAGCATCCAATATTATTATATGCTGCAGCTCTGAACTTACATGTACGTGGAAGGGGTTTGGGACGAAAAAAACCCCACTAAATTAATCACTTCAAGGAAATATTTGATTTGTAGTAAAAAAAAACAAAACACAAAGCAAATAAAAAATATTTCACTATAACAATTGATTCAGGATGAGAGAGAGAGAGAGAGAGAGAGAGAGAGAGAGAGAGAGAGAGAGAGAGAGAGAGTTTGTTTAACCTCTACGCGCATGCGAATCAAATTAAGCCAATCAAAAATCGAGAGAATTCTGAACCCGCCAAGCTGCGATGGAGATAACATGTCGGATTCGAGTGAAGTAGCGAAGTAGATCTATCAGAATTTAGTACTCTTGGACTGATGAATCATCAGATTCGTACATCGACGAAATCTTTAGGAAAACATCCATTGTCAAGACTATTGTCAAGTGCCGAAAGGGAAGAAAAAGTCACCACCATGTCATGCAGGTAGAGCGCTCGTGAGAAACAAGATGGCGAAACACACGGGCCCTGGAAGTTATTGTAAATATATTGCATGTGCATGTATAAAAAAGTAAGGGTAGGACACTCTTTTTGGGGCGAAATGGGGTTTGACGAAGTCTGGGCGTTCCTCAAACGAAATTTCGCGATAAATCGTTCAAGTATACTTTACTTACGACACATGTATACATTCGTTCCGCTCCACTGCTGTTCCGTCGAAGAAAAAGGTGTTTTTATACATCCAAGTGCCTAAGAATTTCGCTAGACTGGTTTACATCCGGTTTAATCGCAGTGAATCGAAGGGTAAATCGAAACGTAAGTTCTGATTGGTCAATAATAAAATAAATTCTTATCAATATTTGTCAATCTTCATTATTCTCGCATTTCATTGTTGAAAGGCCAAACTACCCAGTATCTATACGCAAAACTCCTTTCAAACATTTGATTCATACTCACCATAAATTGTTATCAGTTTCGCCACCTTATTGACGAGCAGAATTTTTTTATTATTGACCAATCAGAACTTATCTTTCGATTCACTGCGATTAAACCGGATGTAAACCAGTCTAGCGAAATTCTTAGGCACTTGGATGTATAAAAACACCTTTTTCTTCGACGGAACAGCAGTGGAGCGGAACGAATGTATACATATGTCGTAAGTAAAGTATACTTGAACGATTTATCGCGAAATTTCGTTTGAGGAACGCCCAGACTTCGTCAAACCCCATTTCGCCCCAAAAAGAGTGTCCTACCCTTACTTTTTTATACATGCACATGCAATATATTTACAATAACTTCCAGGGCCCGTGGCGAAACAGTCCCACAACGTCAGTCCTTTGCCTCAACTTCTGTTCTTACATGTAGCAGCACCTTGGAGATAGGTTCGCCGGCCAGTGGTACCAGTTGTTTAAAAGGTATGGTGGTGATTACGGTATCGATAAACAAGCGTCCCATTAACACATGCTCTTGTAATTTTATAGTTACTTCCCCTTGTGAACATGATTATTTCCCTTGTAAGAAGTACAGTCAACTCGTAACCAAACTGATTTGTAATCAAATAGTCGGATAGTCCGAGTGAAAAATAACTTCAAATTACATGATTATGCCCACAGTCATAACTTTTTAATATTGATATTCATTTCAATAAATATTGTCGGGTATGTCATATTATCAAATTACCATATTATCTACCGGTATAAGTATTTGTACTCACAGATGCTTGGGGACGGGACCCCCAACCCCCATATTCACCCCTCTCCCCCCCCCCCCCCCCCATTCACAAGTTATTTTTTCACCATTTGACACCTTATGAAATTAAAGAGACCATCATTTCCAGCCTGTCAGTACTTTTTCAGTTATGAGCCCGTCCTATGATATCGCGGTAGTTATATTATTTTGTTAAAAAATCTATCAATACGAAAATATTTCCAGAAACTAATGTTTTGTGAGTTTATATACCTCAGTAATGTTTAACGAGTCTGTTTTCAATGTCTAAAAATATTCCGACGTCAAATGTCAATTTCAGCGCGTGTTACTATAAGTAAACAGAAATACCGCGATACCATAGAACCAGCGATATGATAGAAACAAGTATAAATAATTTAAGGATTTCCTAGCGAGGTGTCAAATTTTACAAGATGGTGTCTGCTGACATTGCAAATTCTTTGCTTTTTATACCAGGGGTATATATTTTATTTCTACATAGCTTTTGCGTTAATTGTGTTTTTTAAATGTAGCATAAATCAACATATAGTTAAAAATAAATGATAAAAAAATAACCCGAGAATGGAGGGGGGGGGGGGGGGAGCAATGATTAAACACACAAGTTTCAAATTTAATCAATGTTGATTATAATTCGTCCCAAGTTATTGCTTCCATCACTTTTTGATGATTTTTTATAAAAATACACCTACACTCAAATAGAAGTACAGTTGAAATGGATGAAATGGAAAATATATCCAAGATATCTCCATTCAATGACACATAATTTTTCACTCATAAAAGTTCACAGGAAGGTAAATAAATTTCTTGCGGAAATTTATAATAGGAAATGTCTACATCTTTTCACCATCTGGAAATCACTTGGAATATATACCTTGCACAAATTTTCGTTATCCAGGCTATTTCATGGCTGGTATATACCTTGCACAAATTTTCGTTATCCAGGCTATTTCATGGCTGGTGCAATGAAAAATCCCCATAGACTATTTTGAGTTGTATATTGAGATCTGAAGGGGCAAAAGCCAAAGGGGTGTTTCAAAACAGATAATCTGAAGATATTTCATATCTATTTTGAGGATGAACATAATTTGAGCACATAGGTATTTATGATTATCAAAATATCAAGAAAAAGTGAACGAAGAAAAAACTCAGGACAAAGTGTAGCTATTAACCAAGAATTGCTACCCATTATAGTCACAATCTGTGACCTATTGATTAAGAGTCGGCTTGGGTATACGAGTCGGTTTGGGTACGACTTGACTTGATTCCCGTTAGAGGCCTAGAATAACTCTTCAATGCCTGTATTTTGATTTATTTTCACTATTTTGATGAATAGGACCAGCATCGTGGCCACTTTTCAAGTTGAGAAAGATTGAGTTTCAGCAGAAAAAAATCTTGGAGGGGCAGAAGGAAATCATCGCTAAATACTCTCTGAAAGTAATCCATCGCAAAAGAAAGAAATAAGAAAGTTAAAATATGTGTACCCAGCCAAGTACATGTAAGTATATTTGATGTCAATAAAATATTGGTCTGATTTGCTATATTTAACATATAACAGCAAAAAAATATAGGGATGGGACAATACACCAGTGCATCACGGTATATACTTTGACAATATTTGGATCGATACATTTACCATTAATACAACGATACCGTAGTGAACTTTTTTTATATTTTCATAAAATATCCGAGCTTCATATACCAGCTATTTTAAGTCCGCGCGCCTAATATGAAAGTACAAAGTAGAGCTGAAACGAATACCATAAATCAGTATTCAAATATTCGTGAGTGCTATTCGATTCGTATTCGAATATTCGTAGACGTCATAGACAATGTATTAAGCATTTATGATAGTTTGTATTACTAAGTGGGTGTATGTGTGGACTGCTTAAACATGTCAGTTCGAAGTTGACACTTAATGCATGAGTATCCATTGAATTGGATGCACATTTAATTTTTAAGCAAATAATAATATACTGATTTTTTAAAAAATTTCCATCAATAACAATCAAAAGATTTATTACTTCTTTAATAATATACTGCAGTCCTGACTCCTGGATGAGACCGATACGTAACTTCGTAAGTCAGTCCAAATATTTCCGCCATGTTTGATATAGTATTAAACAGAAAACTGATAACGCTCATAACTCTGGAAATATTCTGTTTATTTAAAAAAACGAAACGAATTATATCGAGGTATCGTTTAAAAAAAACTTTCGATGTACCTTTCGATATTAACTCTCGTTCAAACAGTTAAGCAATTTTTTTCTTCAGCGTCTGACATGAATTGAAAAATCCAGAATGTTTGTCTCCGTTCAATGTAAACCCTGCTTTTACTTTCAAGGTAAACAAGCATGGCGGAAGAGTCTATTACTGGGGTAAGTAATAGACTCTACCAAGCATGGCAGTCATAGATGGCTTTATATTTACTTTCGTTCCGAGGAAAATGAAATAACATGATGCTGCATAGTTTACAGTGCTTGATATGGGTGTTTAACATGTGATCGAATATTCGAATGCTAAATATACATTCAAATATTAGAAATTTACTATTCATTCGCGAATATTCGAACATTCGTTTCAGCACTAGTACAAAGATGGCAGAAAACCTCGTAAAGTTGTCAAATCGATTCAAGCTTAATCTGGAGTGTGGAAAACTTTCGGATTACTTGTTTATGAAAAGTAGTGAATACAAGACGAAAGTAATTTGTAAATTGTTCAACATTCATTTTAAATATAATGAAATCACTTTGAACATGTGGTAATACATAGACTGATTCAATAAATTTTAAGCCCTTATTCATGTTTTCATTAAGTTGCAATGTATCGTGATATGTATCATATCGCATCTCATGTATCGTGATTTGTACCAAATCTGCTAAGTAAAGTATCGTCCCAGCCCTGAAAAAAATCCATGACTGAATTGAAGCTGCAGAATTTTTTTTTCAGTGATTAATCTATTGTAGCTTTTTGTTTAAATGTTTTTTGAATTAGGTTTTGCTGGAATCTTGTTTGGGTGGGGGTGGGGGGGCTAAGAATTAGAGGATTATGTGATACATTCTCTGACAAAAAACAGGAATTAAAACAGTAGGCTTCATCTGAACACAACATTTTACAAATGTTGGCTTAAATAAATAAAAGAATTGGGTGATCAAGCCTTTCATTTTTGTTGTACACCTGATTTCCACACCTAAAACTCATGATGTTCTGTATACCTTACTGATTTTTTTTTTTTTGCATGTTTGAATGTAATATTGCTGAGACATAACTTACATATATTTGATAAGCATAAATGTTGTGTCTGGCTTGTATATTAATATATATTCAATCATTTGTACACATCCAAAATTTTTGTTAATTGTATTATACAGGCTTATACTGTAATGTACATGTGGAGCGTATTGAGAGGAGTTATCTCAATATCAGCAACTATATAATTGTATGGCCTTGGTATGATATTTTGTGAATGCATACTTTCAGATTGCTGTGCATGATGGATACTCCCATGGAATTTCCCTAGGATTGTAGTGAAAAATGAAATCTGATGATGGAAACCAAATATTGAAGTAAAACTTTTTAAAGAATTAATAACTTAGACCACACCAATAAAAATTTTTGTTTGCAGGGTTCGACACTAACCTTAGTCCGTTAGTCACAGACTAATAGATTTTCTTACGGATTAACAAAATTTCTGTCTAGTCAGTCCGGTCAAACTAATAAAAAGTTTTGCCTAAAAAATGTGTAAATTAACGGTGTGATTGTCGACATTTTAATGGAAAACCCTGACTGTATTTTTATTATCTAGCATATGATACATTGCAGTGATTATAGAGTTACCGAGCAAAACAACAGAGGTATGCAGGATATTATGGGTGACTTGATTATTTCTTTGCCATAAGGGGATGTCCGAGAAAATTAATAGGTTACAAGCACACGTGTTCACAACAACAGCTTCGAAAGGGACGCTTAGGCGAACATTTTTTTTTTAATTGGATTACGGATTTTTTATTTAAAAAATTGGGTCGGTAGGTCGAAAAAAAAAAAAAAAAAACCTGGCAAACTTAAATAACTCAAACTTAAAGAAATAAAATAAGTCTTATGTTTTGTTTGATTTTTTATTTACTATTCCATGTACACATGCTTAAGTGTGTCTTTGGGCCACTTTCAGGGCATTCCGAACCGCAGGTCTCACACCTCTATTGACACACGATTTACAAATTCAGGCCTCTCACACCTATTTTTGGTACTGGGGCCGGGGCCAATGGATTGGGAAAAATGCAACGTTTTGATAGAAATTGGGAATTTTTTTCCTTGCTTAATGTACAGTCCTCTGAACAAAAACCAGGGTATATTGATAGGATTTTTTAAAAGTTATTTTTTTTTTAAATTATTTTTAAAACTGGGAACATGTTTGTATAATAAGGAGAAGGAAAAAAGTGTATTCACAGTGTGTGATACAAGTTTGTTACTGACTGAAGATGTAAAATTTCCCAAAAGGTTTTTTGTGTTTAGTAGCTTGCTATATGTCAAATGGTATAGAAAATAATAAAAGTTTTTTTTTTAAGAATTTAAAAAAAAGTTATCTTATTTTTATTAATGTAAAATTTAATCTATATTTGTATTTATACCTTTTACAGATAAATGTTTTCTGATTGTGTTAGCCTATTGACAATATTTATTAAATCAGTCTCTGTACTTCTGTGTATTTGGGGTATTAGTCCAACCCATTGACCCACTTACTACCGTTTTGTAGAGGATCTAGATCTGTTTAGACAAAAAAATTTATAATAATTTTAACATTTATTGCAGAATTATAAACTACTAACAGCTTATCAACTAACTGTAATATCAGAAATAAAAGTAAATTAATGAACATCGTTTTTAAAATTACACCTTCTCTGTCTGAGAAAATTCTGGCTAAGTTACCGATCACAAGAAACAGTTTACAACGCGGTAGTGTTGCACATATTCACAGTGCCTTTATGACTGCTGAATATACAATATATATTTAGAATAAGTATAGTTTTCTTTTAAGTTACTTTATTAATTTTAGGCGATCTCAAATTGGGGAAAACACTCAATTTTGGGGGGAAATATGCCTTTTCACGTTGGGAATGAGGCCGAATATCGCCCCCTGTTAAAGAGAATCGAGAGGCCTGAAATTGGTCTTACAATGAAATATTGTTGCTTTAACTGATGCAAAATGTCTCCATCATATATCGTACTTCTGTCTGACGACTTTATTTCCAAAACTTTGAAACATAATATACGTAGGTTCTTACACTTTCAAGAACTTCTGACACTGCTTGCCCCCAGTATGTGTGGGACAACACTGTTTCAAGGTCTTAAACGATTTTGCAAATGACAGATATGTGAAGTTATGCCATTTAAATGATAAAACACAAACCACCGTTAGACAACATGGCACACGTGTGATAGAGAAGTCCGTATTCTAAACCCGATCAATTTTAAAACTGAAAGTGTAAAAGTTAAGGTTTTTTTTTTCGTGAATGAAACCAATTTATGTGGTTTTTATTGATATTTTTCACCAGCCATTTTATTTTATTTTTTGTATTTCTTTTAATTTATGTCGGTAAGTAAAAAAAAATTTGGAAAAGTGCATTTTATTTTTTTTCTAAAAGTCAAAAAAATTCGGTCGGCGGATCCGTAATCCAACTAATAAAAAAACGTTCGCCTTATGTGTTTTTAAAAAATATAGGTGAAACGAATCTCCTGTGAGTTGTTTAATTTAAATGAATTGTTTTACGTTAAATAATTTGTGATAAATTGCTTATTATTTTAAACAGATTTTTAAAGAACTTAGACAATGAAAAGAACAAGGTAGCTCATAGCCTGGATCTAATTTGCATAGATCTATTTATAACATCTGTAATGGCGGCATACACCTAGTACACAGAGTTAGTGAATACGCAGCTCATTGCTATGTACTGCATAGCACAATACAACTAAACATGTGCAACACCTGTAAGAAAAACATTATAGTGTATATTATGCACCCCTTTCTTACAAATGCTATTTAAAAACTCCATACTATATATAAGGCAAATACGGTAATGCTTTTTAATTTATTTCTGACGGGCACATAAAATTGCCTGCGGACTAGTTAAAATGAACAGGCACTAGTCCGGCTGGACTAATGCATTAACCAGTTAGTGTCGAACCCTGTGTTTGTCAGATCCCGCGCTCTTGTATTTAAATAAAACTTTACAAATAATATTCTAATTTTTGTTGCATTGTTATATTTTAGATGCAATAAACAGATATTTCCTGTCTATGCAAGATAAAGGAAGGAGAGAGTAGATTCTTTCAAGAAAGGAATGGATCTGTATCAAAGGAAACAAGGGTATGCCCAATTATATGCACTGCATGTTTTGAGAGTCTAGACCATACATATGTTCAAATGTCCCTGTTTACAACTGCCAAAATCATGAACTTGTATTGAAGTTCTAATTTATGCTGTATTATATACAGTGACTGTTCTATTGATTTAACTTATCTTTTAAGATTAATAAGGAGTTTTGATGTATAAATCGCATTTGCAGATAAGGCAAGAATTAACAGAAATGTAAATACTTGTTATTATGCCCCCTTCAGACAAGGGAGGGAATACTACATTGCTGTTGTTGATCGGCCGGTCCACCAACAATTTCCTTTAACGCAGAGGTTGCTCCTATTGATATGAAATTTGACACACAGATTCATCATAATAATATTTTGGTCAAGTTTGATTTAGAGTCTAATTGAGCAATTTTTGACAGAGTTATGCCCCTTGGATATGGGAAAATCCCAATTATTTGCTTTTTCGTTCATTTCTCCAAGGAAGAAGGGGACAACTGTGTTTCACAAATATCTCTTGTTTTTTGAAATATAGTCTCATAACTGCAATAGTGTGTGCAGACAAATTTTCATGATGCACAAACGCCTGTTACTCCTCTTTCAAAAAACAATGATTTAATGCTTAAATAAATTGTCTGAGGAATTTAAAAGAAAAGCCTGAACATTTTACAATGTTGGCTTTTTAAAGACAATATGTGTTTATAAACATGTGTATTTATGTGTGTGTATATGTTGTAGAAAATGGAAGTTATACTATAGACAGGCTGTCAGGCTGTATTTAAACAAAAGACCTCCTGGGATGAGGAGAAAAAGAAACAAGTAGAACCTGTATTTCTTGTCGAGTACTTGATGATGTCATCAGAATATGAAAATGATTGGGAAGATGACACAATATATGAAATCACATCTCTAAAGTGGCGCTCTGACGAATGTTTAATTGGACATCAAAAGTTCTGCTCTGAAATCCAAATGTTCAAAAAGGCAAAGTATAAGACGTATAAGGACCAACAATGAATCATCTAGAGACAAACCAGAAAATATATCAAATGAACAGAAATGGGCCATTTGAGATTTTTAAAAGAGTTGCATCTGTCATGTATAATTAGCTCACCTGAGCTGAAAGTTATTATATGGTTTTACTGATATGCAAGCATTTTGACATATACATTGTTGATTGTATAAAATTGTTAACTCCGTCCCATGGACAATTTTTTTTCCTCGCTAGAGGTTCATATTTTGATGTAGGTTTATTATCCATGTATAAAGAGTTGTTTAACACTTCTTGAGAACTGCAAAGCTCAATATGTGGTATGACTATAAAATCATTGCAAAATAGCTTGATGTATTGTTGTAGTATGATGAACCTAAAAATATGCTGGGTATTTTTTTAAATACAGGATCTGATATTACTTGTTCAACTCATACTGTTATATAAAAGAATATTCATTGTGTATTTTTTTATTGTTGAATTTTTTTTATGCTGATCAATTACAGATTAAATTTGGCCATTATGATTTTCAATTTTTGTCATATTGGCATGTAACCAAGTCATACTTTTTTTTATCTCAATTTATTTACAAATATGTTTAAGTTTATTTCCAGTAATTAGTGCATACATCTCTATAGCATAATAGAACTGAAGACAATAGGAAGTTATTTATTTTTAAAGGGAGCTCTGTTGGCAGTTAGTTGCAGATCTTGATACCCAAGTAAGAGAAAGGTGGCGTCTCTGACCGATCCTTTTGCTCTTGCTTGTGGGCGAGTGAGGCTTCCCTGTCAAAGGCTTGTATAAGTTTAAAATCATATATCAAATTATAAACTAAACACATATATGAGTGATATAAAGTGGTTATTTTAATGAATATTTTATCATAATTTGTTTCTTTTGTTCTAAGTAAAGAGTTAAAGACTAGATTTTTGATAATTTATTGAGTAAAGAGTAGTTTTTATGGACATCTAGGCAGTTATACAGGACTTTTTGTATGTATATCTTTCAGAGCTTGTTCCTGAAACTTGGACGTAGACTAGAAAATTTACGGAAAAAATACAATTTTTATCTCAAGTTATTTTAATCTACATATTTGTACAAGTTTCACTTATATAATTTATTAGCTTAATTAGCTCTATAGGGAACAAAATTTGTTGTTAAAAATATACAGGAGACAATGCAAGAGTATTTTGAAAGGGCTTTGCTGGCAGTAAGTTGCAGATCTTGATACCCAAGTAAGAGAAAGGTGGTGTCTCTGACCGATCCTTTTGCTCTTGCTTGTGGGCGAGTGAGGCTTCCCTGTCAGTTTCTTACAGATGCAAGGAATAAACAAACAAGACTTGATAAGACATTTCTGAGTAAAATAATGGGGAACTGTTTTCTTTTTATGATAAGTAAGATTGATTTGAATATTTATAGTGTCATATACTATAAACTATATTTTACATTCTGTACATGCATATGCCAGGTCTTATTTCAGACCTTAATAGGATAGACTAGAAGAATTTTTATTGAAAGTGAATTTTAAGCAGGAGACAATGAAAGAGTATTTTGAAAGGGCTTTGCTGGCAGTAAGTTGCAGATCTTGATACCCAAGTAAGAGAAAGGTGGTGTCTCTGACCGATCCTTTTGCTCTTGCTTGTGGGCGAGTGAGGCTTCCCTGTCAGTTTCTTTCAGATGCAAGAAATAAACAATACTTGATAAGACATTTCTGAGTAAAATATTGGGGAAACTGTTTTCTTTTTATGATAAGTAAGATTGAGTTGAATTTTAATAGTGTCATAACTTTTTTGAATTTTGTACATGCATATGCTTGATCTTATTCCAGACCTTATTAGGATAGACTAGAAGAATTTTATTGAATTTCCATGATTTAAATTTACCATTTTGCCAAATTTTGATAATCAATTATTGTTTGCATTGGAAGTTTGTGTAAATTAAAATTACTTTATATACGTTCCAAAATGTTAACTGAATAGTCTGGTCATTAGAATATGTATTTTCCTTTTCTGTATAATAAATTTTCAATATTATAATGTAAAACCTAAGGAATTATTTTTAAAATCACATGAAGTGTTTAAAATTAGAGATGCACATGTACATCCTATTATTGAACAATTTGTTCATTCAATTTAGTATAATTTGGTATTTGTATGCATCATATACCGGTATATAAATATATAGGGTTTTTTCAATGCTATTACATATAATATGATTGTTAATACATGTATATATCTTCTCTGAAGTGGTTTTCATGGAAACTCTTATCTATTTGCAGTTATGAACTATAGAGTATGTATGTAGTATGTATGTTTCTATGAAAACATGCTATTTTCAAAATACAGGAAAGAGAATTTGTGTGTGCGCGTGTATGTATTTTAGTGACCAGTAAATAAGTAAAAAAAATTTGATTACTTCAGTATTGTCAACTTTCAACAATTGCTTTTCTTTATCCACATGCATTATATAGAAAAACTGACTTTGTGTTGTAATTTATGTTGTATATGAAAATACGCAAGTTAAGCTAGAATTTGTTATTTGCAGACCATGCAGCAATTTTTATGGGTCTGTTTCAGTTGTGTGTTTTTTTCCTACTAGTCCATATAGATTCCATTATTTCCATTTAATGTGTATTAGCCTGCATTTGCTTAAGTCAAATGTGCATTTCACAATTCCAAATTTGGACATTTTACCGAAGTATTTTTAAAGAACTATATCAGAAATTGTAATGGCATCCATTCCATATGTATCTGATCATGACGTACGTATTGTAATTTTCTAAATTGTGACTTTTATGCTTAAAACTTTCAAATGTTTTGCTCTGTAAGAATACATGTATTTATTTTTTTACATCATTGAGACTTTAACATGCAATAAAATCGAATCTTAAGTGGACTTGTGTGTGATTTTAATTTTCAAAAATGATAGCAAAAACAATTTCAAAGAAAACAACTGGATGTTTGAAGTTATATAAAGATGTATGCGGTGGTATAATTATTTAATTAAACGAAAATAATAATGACGTAAAATATATACAATTCCAGTTTATATTGGCAGGTTTAATCAAAACATTATCGTCGCATAAACAAGAGGTATAATGTAAGTTGATAAAAGCGTTTATTTGAATGTTTTGGGAAGTTTAAGATATCCGTATATAATTTAATTTTTGACAGTTTATAATGTAAAATGTAAATTAAACGAGAACAAATAATGAATTAAAATTCAACATTAAATTTTATTAACCAAACAAATTTAATATATCCATTAAACTTAATTTTTTTAGCATGTTTAATGAAAATTATATGTTTTATATACAAGATGTATAATGTTAGTTTACGGAACACTTAAATCTGTACGTATGAGTAAGTTTACAATTTTTCCGACATTATTAAATTTGTTCTTTTACGGAATCCAGTAAACTCATATTAAATGCTAATTATTTTTAAACGTTTTCGGGCACACAATATGTAATACTACATACTTAAATTTTAAATAATCGTAACGTTTAAATTGCATTTAAGGTGAAATTAAACGCGACTTTTCGTGCAGTGGTGTTGATACAGCCAGAGTTTATAAAGTTTGTCAATATTGTTTTAATTGTGACAGCACAAAGAACGTATTCAAGAAATTGAAAAGCAACACTTTCTGTTTAAGATCAGATCTGCGAACAACAAAACTTGAAACGAAGGAAGGCAATGTTACTAAGTGGAACAATATCAATAAAAATACAAACAAGGTGTTGAAAAGAAGTCGCCGTAATTTTCTCGTCTAGCGTATAACTGACGAGAATAATTTTGCACTCAGTTTTCTGTTTATACTTTGTCTCATGTTATATGCTGCCGCTTACAGGAAAGGCAATGATTTTACTCTTCAAAATTAGCAAATTTTTGTGTCTGTTCTGTATTGTGCATCCATTATATAACAGTGTATCTGATATTCTCTTATGATGTCACCTTGGTTAGGAGTCACAAAAGTTTCTTTACGTTACCGTCAGAAATGATTTATTTAAATGATGGGGATATCCTCTTGCTGTTATTGGTACCCGGTCAATATTAAACATATATATTTAAGAGTCAACATTTCTCGTACGATCGAATATCTCAGATATTGACTTTTTGGTTATATATAGTTATATGGTAAGACTATCCAACTAATATAACATACTTCTCTGAATCTTATCAAGACTTAACGACTTATCAACTTAATATTCACATGTATTAAATATTTCTCCTCTATTTTCAGTTTTAAGAACTTTCATTTTTGAACTATTCCTTCCAATTTCAAGAATGCAGACCTGTGGATTTATTAAAATTTAGTCATTAAGCAATTTCCATTCTAGCATACAACCTTTCTCAATATAATTTTTTTACATCGTTTTTAGCTCACCTGAGCTGAAAGCCCAAGTGAGCAATTTTGATAACATTTTGTCCGTCGTCCGTATGTCTGTCCGCCTGTCCATCTGTCTGTCCCTCTGTCTGTAAACTTTTCAAATTTTCAACATTTTCTCAAAAACTACTGGGCATATTTCAACCACTCTTAGCACAAAGCATCCCTAGACTAAGGGAATTCAAAGTTGTGAAAATAAGTACCACGGCATTTTGCAAAGGGAAATAATTAAGTATTATGAAATTTTTTGAGAAAATTTCAAATATCTTTTCACGAACCATAAGCCAGGTAAGCTGAAACTTGTGCAGAAGCATCCTCAGGAAGTGTAGATTCAAAGTTGTGAAAGTTATGACCCTCAGGGGTAGGGTGGGGCCACATTGGGGCCAACTTTTAACAAAGAAATATATAGAGTAAATCTTTAAAATTTTCTTCTCAGAAAGCAATCAGTCAGGAAAGCAGAAACTTGTGTGGAAGCATCCTCGGGTAGTGTAAATTTAAAGTTGTGAAAATCATGACCCTCAGGGGTAGGGTGGGGCCAAAATGGGGGGCTGACATTTTACATATGAATTTAAAGATTAAATCTTTAAAAATCTTCTTCTCAAGAACATTTGGCAAGGAAAGTTGAAACTTGTGTGGAAGCATTCTTACCTGGCTTAAATTCAAAGTTATGAAAATCATGACCTTTAGGGGTAGGCCACGATGGGGGCCAATTTTTACATAAGAATATATAGGGTAAATCTTTAAAAATCTTCTTCCCAAGAACCATATAGCCAGGAAAGCTGAAACTTGTGCGGAAACATCCTCAGGTAGTGTAGATTCAAGGTTGTGAAAATGATGACTACAAAGGGTAGGGTGGAAACAACAACAGGGGACGAAGTTTTACATAGGAATATATAGAGTAAATCTTTAAAAATCTTCTTCTCATGAACCATATGCCCAGGAAAGCTGAAACTTATGTGAAAGCATCCACCATTAAGGTTTCTAAAAAAAACATTCGCCTAGAAAAGCTGTAACTTTAATGAAAGCAACTTTAGATAGTTTTTATTCAAATTTGTTCAAATCACAATCTTTAGAAGTAGTGTGGGGCCACATTGGGGATTCAGTTGTACAAAAGAAAACATTTCAATTATTCACAAAAACTAAAATGTTATTATATATACTTTTACCTATATGCAAGCATTTTTATATATTGCTGATTCTTCAAAATTGTGTAAACGTTAGCCCCTGGACGATAACTGGGCTTCACAAGGGGTTCAGATTTTGATATAGGTTTATATTCTGTATATACACAATTGTTAAGGGTTTTTTGAGAACTGCAAAGCTGAATGTGATA
This sequence comes from Magallana gigas, assembly GCF_902806645.1. Classification (NCBI taxonomy): domain Eukaryota; kingdom Metazoa; phylum Mollusca; class Bivalvia; order Ostreida; family Ostreidae; genus Magallana; species Magallana gigas. The sequence continues at coordinate 56,991,565 of NC_047564.1, forward strand.
TGACTATACAATCATCCTGTTAGAAAAGGGACTTGTTTATAAATATAAGAATATCCAGGGGAAACAGATTTTTTTGTAAAGTATATCTACATGTATAATACCACATTGTCCAGATATTTTGTATTATGATTCCATGAAGCTGATTTTATCATGTCTATTGCTGCTCAGGTGAGCGATGTGGCCCGTGGGCCCCTTGTTTAACATGTTTTTACATTTTTATATCAATTAGGTCACAACCTGATGAATAGTGTGATACCATATATTGTCAACAGGTTGGCCTGACTCTGTCAAATCAGGACGCCAAGTTGATAAGTTCTCCTTTGAAAATGCTGAGTATTTGAAAGGGTATATGAACATGTTAAATAATTTTTAAAATTTCTATATTAATTTCATATTAATGTCATTGTAGATTGAGATTATATGTCATCTAGATTTACTTAAAGTAAGATGCAACGAGATGTTGCTAAATTAACATTCAAAACGAACATTTTCAAAGCACAAGTATTTCAAATTTATGTAGCCTATTTTTTATTATTATTCTAGAATTCCTATTGATACTTTTTTGGGGGAGTGAGCAATAAAGGTAATGGGAATCTCTCTAATTGTGAAATATAGAAAACAAGAAGCATACTTGTGGAGGAAGGTGTCTATGACTCAGTATGTTTGCCTTACATAAGAATAAAACTAATAAAGATAATTGAATAGTTTCTAAAGTTTTTAGTAGTATACACAATTTTCCGTGATTAAAACGTCATATGATATTTTATCAATGCAATGTTGAGTTTACAAGAAACATACACAGACTAATTGTTTTTATTGAATACTAGTTTAGAATTGTGAGTTGTCGTACGTTATGGATATCGATGAAAATAAAATAGTTATAAGCATTTACGTGTTCTCAATTGTAATTATCACATGCAAACTTGTAATTATCCATTTAAATTATCACTTGTTAAAAGCACTGTCAATATCATTTTTAGAAAAATTTAAATGATTTTTAAAAATCATGCTAATATGAGTCCTAAATATCCAGATATATTAGAACATTACACTAGTACCATAATACAATACAAAATAAAAAGAACCAATAGAATTTAATAATTTGGTAAGATACTGGACTCCATTCCCCCGTTTTCGTAACGCCTACTTATTTCAGGACACCCATAGACATGATTGCAGTCCTCCTTGGAACAAGAACAAGTTTCCTTGCAATGATCTCCGTACGACGGAAAGTCACAGGGATCTGTACAGTTGAAATCTGATGAAAGGACTCGAAATCCAGTCGGACATTCTGTTAAATAGTTTGATATAAGTAAAAATCAGATACATGTATCATTTAGACATAACAGAGTTCACTTACGGAAATATTAGTTTGTAATGTAGGTTTGAAAAAAACACATTGCCCTGACATTTATTTTAAATAATATGAGTGTAATAACTAGGTTGTTTCCATTCTGCGTGAGTAAAAAGGTTAAGAACACTATATATATACTGTACAAGGTTTTTTTTTTCAGAAATCATTGTGACAACACAAATATTTCCCTTTCCCCCTGGGGATGAATTTTAGTAAATATTTGCATTAACATTGAAGAATGTCAATGGTTTGGTACCCGGCACAGGCCAAAACGCGGAGTTAAAAGACCTTTAACATTTAAATTTCAAGGGTTAGTAGAGCTATAATTAATGATTAAAGAAATCAAATAATATAATTATGTTCATTTTGCTATTTATTGTGATAGTTTAGAAATTTAAACTAAACAATTTTAATTTGACTGTGGCGGTTTTTTTTAAATTTAACGTCATTGCATTTGCAAGGCAGCGAATATACATAAAATTGGTTGGAATCTCGGTAGAAGACCTTTTCTGACCAACATATTGATTTAACCAGGACTATACGATGGACATGGATCAAAAGCTTCAGTTAATCGGGGTTTTTACTATTTGTTTGGCATTAAAATAAAGGGACTAAATATCAAGTACTTTAAGATCATTTCTATGTAAGAATCACTGATTTATAAAAGGGTCTGGCCACGCATAGTCACCAATTTTCCTTATATTTCAGACATGGACACACCTAGGTGTAAAACGCAAAAAACCACTAAAAATTGGTTGCTGGGGATAACCGTTGCCATGGTAATCGAGGCTAAAGATGGGGAAATAGCAAAACTTACCTACTTTAAAGCCATATTAGAAGGTTTTGCCCACTAATGTAACCTATCAAACACATAAAACAGTCTTTGTCCTATTTCCAAGTCTTTAATTATATAAGAAAATTGATGGAGAAACCAATACTTTTAAAATGTTACCGTGGAAACCATTACAAATTTTTGAAATCAGTTTTCTGCGTTTTTTTAATAAGCCGAAATGGGAACCGTTAAATTTTTACATCCATATCAATGTCCATGCAAAATATATTTTTTATTATGAAAATTGACATCTGTTGCTATGGCAACAAGGCCAAAAATTAACAAAAACTGAGAAATTGAAGATGATTTCGATATGCTTTCATTCCTGATTTTAGAATTTATAAGCAATTGTTTTAGTTGGAACTTGTAAAAATATATCTAAATTTTCATTATATACCACAAAAAGATTTGTTTTGCAACAGAGAAGTGTTGTTGCTATGGAAAATTAAGTTGCGTAACAAATCACACAGAAATTCTTACTTTTTGAAAAGTCCATAGCAATGGCAGTTATTTTTAGAAAATTTCAGATTTTTTTTCAAGTGTCATTAAAGTGCGGGATAGACTTTATTTTTTCTCACCATTTGATTTTATATATTTATTCATTATAAGTGAATAATATCCATTCAAAGATGCCTTAAAATATTATAATTTTCATTTTTTTTAAGCTTGTAACTATAGCAACGGTTCTCAATTTTCATATTTAAATTTCTAATTGCACAATCATAATAGTGTTTACCAAAAAATCCAAGATTTGCAATTTTTATTCAAATTAAATGAAGAACACAGATTTTAAAAGTTCTGTTTAGTAACCATGGACACGCTCTAAAAATATGCGTTTCTCTTTGAATTGTTTTCTTTCTTTTGAAAAATGACAACTATTTTTAATAATATATTCTACCCTGGAAACCCCAAGATCTGCACATTACTCACAACATGCTCTCAAATAAGCATTAAAATGCCATTTTACATCTTTACCCTCGGTTACCTTGGCAACGGGACCACATAGCAACAAACAAATAATATTATGCCTTTTTACTCATTTAAGTGTATCAAATTGTCAAGTATGAAGAAAATCCGTGACTATGCATAGCCACCGAATTTTGATTCTTAAATAGAATAGTTCCATGATATACAGTGTATACAGAAAGAATGTAAGAGACGTTTACAGAAAGTTGACATTTGGAAAGAAAGAACTCGACTTTTTCCACAAAAAATCAAGAATGGAGAGAATAAGTAACTGTTGCAATTTAGCGAATAAAAAAGTAGAAATAGGAATAATATGTCATATTTCTATTCGGACGTATGGTGTTTAAAATATAGGAGAAAGAAGAACCGTTAAAATGACGTTGCGATGAGTTTATGGTTACTCCGGGTCAATGGATATAGGCAAGTTTGTTAGCTAAACAGGAATGAACGAATGATGTCTTTAATGTACCTCACTACACCTAGATATACTTCTTAAGACACTTAGTCACAAGATGGCGATTTAAACGTTTTGTCAAACTGTTTAGGCCTATATAGTTCGATTGGGGTGTTTAACGTATTGGGCTTCTGAACCGCAGATCATAAGTTCGAATCCGCCTGGAGCTTTTGTTTACTGAATTAAATTTTTCGAAAATGTAATTTGTCATCCAGAATTCCACATTTTCTTTTGCCTATTGGGCTAAAATTCTTCTTATCCATTATGATAAATATCACAATCAAGTAATTTTCTGCTGATTTGAGAAAATATTTCAAGGTGTAGTGAGCCACCTTAACTTCAAACTTTTTACGTTTTTTAAATGTATCACGTTTTACTCTCTAATGCATTTTTTATAATTTATCTTTTTTCCCAAGTGAAAAAGAGTAACTGTCTCAATGATTTCCAAATAGCTCACGTACATCCAGGTCGGTTTTTTTGCGAGTCAAAAAATTTTCAAAAATGAGGAAAATGTGTATAATATTTTTATTTGCGTCACTAACTTTTTGTGATTTAAAGATTTCTTATAGAAATAATAGCGGGTATAATTGCTGCACAATAAATATTGTGTATGTAAAAGTAATCACAGAAAAGGAAAAATTGAGATCATCGCAAAAATTACCAGATATACGGTATTATATATGAACAAAATAAAACATGATAGCCAGGTTGATTTAATTTTTTTTCTGGTATGTATGCCCACTCATCATGGTTTTTCTACAATGATTTTTATTTCAATCAGTACGTATTCTCTTAGTTCTAACCTTACGCTACTTAATTAAAAAGGATAAATAGGACATTTTCCAAGATTTACAAATATGTGTTCTTAATCAAAACAGACAATTTATGATTTAAAGTAAACAAAAACGAAATGATTAAATTTTATGGTATATCATTCTGTTTTCTTTTTCAAAAATTTTATTTTTGGGTTATGTATTGTCATGTTAAGTTTTTACGTTTACAGTTTAACTAACAAATTATAAACAACCTTTACAATAGTTTCCAGCGATGTAATAATACTGACAGCAAACCGGAATTCCATCAGGCCTAGAAAAAATATGTGAATAAAGGTTTAACCAGTCTTAAGGTATTTTCAAATTTTTATGTAATTAATCAATTTCATGTATTTTCACTGTTATGGTAAAATATAGATGATAAAAAAATCTATTATTAATTCGTCATTATTATCTAAAAGTTGTCTAAAAGATTTTCTTGTTGCGTTTGTCGCTTACTTTGTAAAGTAATCAAGAACCACGTGAATCAAAGTTAATGTTATTGTCACAAATATATAACAATCATTATCCTGCAAAATATTAGACGAGGCAAAATCAGGTTTTAGGCCTAAACAGAAAATTAAGTCAACTGGCTAGCTGCATCATGAAATAGTTTCTATAATCTAATAACCTAATGAAAGATATATATAAAAGATATATAGAAATGTATATAAATCAAGTAGGCGAAAGATATGCAGTTTTAGTCAAAAGTATGATTTCCAAAAAAAATAAATAATAATAATAATTCAGTATAAACAAACACCCTAGGCATGTTCGAACACGTGATCTGCAGCTCACAAGCTACTATAACCAGCTATGATGTTATTAAAAAAAATCGATTGATGCTAACAACTAACAAAACATTTAAATCGGCATCCTCTGAGGTTGATTTAAAAAGTACAAGACCACGAGCTTCCATACGTTTTCTTCAATTTTTAATTAAAAAGCCTTAGCTATCTGCATTTAGGTTGGTGTTATTGCGTTCATGAACCTAAGCGCTAGACTCCAAAAAAGGCTATTATGTAAAATTTGAAGTTTGTTTTAGTCGACTGTTTTGTATAAATTTTTCATCGTCCTACCTTTTCTTCTACAATCAAACAGCTAATATTCAATAACCTTTTACCGTCTCAAGGACACAATATGTGAGGTTTACCGCAGCTGTAGTTTTCCAACTTAATGTTTCTTACATTCGAATTATACAAAAAAGCACTAATTACTTTCATTCATTTCCCTTAAAATATGTAATTGATTATAAAGTGTTAACATTGTATGTTATTTTCTGCATGTGCATGTAGATTATTGATTTAAAAGGTTTATTAAAAAAAACAATATTTGTGAACAAAATAAGTTTTACTGCTATTTTAAACACTCACTATGATTTAAATTTCCGGTTCTGTTTCTTGTAAAACTATTTATGATGTACATTAAATACTTGCTATATCAAGAATGATTCAACTTACCCAGGTGGTCTGCAAATGGATTGAGTTCTTCCCGTAATGAAAATTTCAAACATCAGCATAAACGTGTTCAATACGTCCATTGTTTGTGATCAGGAAATTTATGATTGTTAACCTGATATTTAAAAAAAATGTTGTGTACACCCACGCACTGTGTGTGTGTGTGTGTGGGGGGGGGGGGGGGGGGGGGGGGAAAATTAATATTGTTCCATATATTTAGGATAGAGCTATAATGATACACCTTCAAATCTCAATCTTTGAAATTTTAGTAACAACATAAATGAATAGTTTGTTAAAGATTAAACAGGGCTGAAATACTAGTTTATTATTGAATAACAATGGCAGTTATACTTGATTTTTTTTGGTGTTTGTATGTAAAATATTTTAAACTGATTTTTCATCTGGCCATTAAGGAAAAGGGGTGCTTGATTGAACTTCTATTTTCTAGCCAATTGCAAACTACTTTTATTCGTAATCATAATTCAACACATTATATTTAAAATTCAATTACTTAGTTGGTTTTAGGCTTGTCCTTTGTATCGTTATTGAAAACGTTTTAGTGTCAAAATGTTATTTTTATGATATTAATTCCTTCTCTCTCTCTTTTTCTCTCTCTTATCAAAGTACAAGAAAATAATTTTTGAAGCCCGAGCTAGAACTCCAGATGTTCTGCTTATAAATTAGTTTTAATTGAGAAATTTATACGCATATATTTCTTTATTGGTTTTTTTTTCTTAATCCGAAACCATTTTAATGACAATAAAGGTTCCTTTTTTCTTAGATTTAAAGCCATTCAGTAGAAATTTTGTCATGCCTTTTTGACTCCTAATGATCAGCCCTTGTACGGATTTCGATGTGGAATGAAACATTTTTTTCAAATGCTTTTTAAACAAAATAGGTATTCATACATTGTTTGAGCAGTCGACTCGCCGAAAACTCAGAAAAAACAACATGAAACATGTATAAGGAAGATATAGTCGTACATACCTATGACGTATCTGCCTGTGGGTATGTCTATGTTTAAAAATAACGCGTGTTCCTGACAGGTGATATTCAAGTACAGATGTTTAAGAATTTGATATGGAAAATTCGAGCGAATAAGGAAAACTCATTGATTATAATCGAATCGAACGGGGTACTTTAATCAAATGCAATATAAATGTTTCCTAACGAGATTTTCTATAAAATAATTGTATATTCACAAACAAGTATCGGAAATATTATAATATGTTATGATTACATTCGAACAGTACATAGTTCATAATACACCAAACTTAATTAATATCATATAGTCAATGAGCACTAAATGTCTTATATTTACAATTCAAACGCAGTGGCAAACTTTCAGAACAAAAAATAAATGTATGTTGTACTTATACTTGCCTTTGTAAGTTGTGCCTAATGTGGAGAGAATTAAAGATGTCGTTATCCGAGTTTTTGCATTTGTACCTAAAAAGAAAAGACAGATTTATTTGTTTTCATAGTTATATGACAAAACATCATAGGAGAACAACGAGTAAATTTAATGCTTGCCACATCTTTTAAATTGTTTTTTCCGAAAGGAATGTGGTCCTCTGTAAGTAGGAAATGTACCATTTAGCAGAATAAATAGTATAATATAGACAAAATCAGAAATAAACTTCTCTAATTGGAGTTCCATAAACAAAGGCAGCTGAAGTTTTGATATAAATGTAATGTTTTTCCCTTGAATTCAATACAAAAAATAATACTCACTGGTCACGTGACATCCGTAGACGTGGTGACAGTCCTCCTTAGAACAGTCACAGCGACTCTCACACAGAGCTCCGTATGATGGATAACTACACGGTAAACTACAGTTGACATCATTTGCTGGGAAAGAGTATCCTGGGGGACATTCTTTAAAATTCAAAATGTCTCATTCAATATTGCATTTTTAAGAAAAAACGGTTTTGACTTTATGTTTTGCATATTAACTACATTTCAATAAATATTGCTTAATATTGGCAAATCGTGGTCTTAGATAATAACAATGATAGAAGGGAATAGATATTTACGCTAATTACTATGTTTTTTTAATTGTTGTGTAACTTTTCTTAAATACAGTCATAGCAAATTATCATGAATATTCTCCACAATGTTGAAATAACAACAAAAAGTGAGGACTATTTCCAAAAGAGTGTGAACAAGCTGACTAGCGTAGGAATTGGTCAAAGTACAGTAATACTTTTTTCTCAATATTTTCCTAAAGGTTAATTGTCTGTAATTAGAAAGGAAACATCGTAATTCGATGCCAAAACAGCCTTGTTAACCTTCTACATTATCACTCATTTTATAATAAATGATAGTCTTTTGATAACTAATTTTCGTAATATAAGAGGGCTGTTCGGAAATTATTAACGTGAAAATTTTGAAGTTAATGACAATATTTGTTCCTTATTGGTAAACCTACCTACACCCATTGACCCATTAAGAATATCTAAAAATTCAACTAGATACTGTTAAAATGGAAGCCAGATTACCCGAGAAAAAAATTATACGCATCGCAAACGTTTTTACGGATTTTTCGAAGCGTAAAGAGAACTTTTAAAGTCTTCTTGGACACCTTAATTTTGCCTGCAGAGTGATTCATCCTGGACGATCATTTATTTCATTCCATATTCAGCTGTGAACGCAGGTTAAGGAATTACATCACCACGTCAAGCTTTCTAAAGAGTGTCGTCTAGATATGTGCAGGTGGTATAAATTCTTGTCAGGATGGAACGGAGTGTCTTTCTTCTTAGATGACCATGTGGTAGAATCTGCCGATATGCATATATTTACCGACGCCAACGATACCTTATTAGGAGGAATATTTGATTCCAGATGGTTTCAAGGAGAAATTCCTGAAGAAGTACGGAATCTAACACAATCACATTCTATTGCATTTTGTAAATTATATCCGATAGTGATGGCCTGTGTTTTGTGGGGAAGTGAGTGGGTCCAGAAAACTATTTTATTGTGATAATGAATCTACTGTACATACATGTACATGTATTATCACGAAAGGTAGATCGTAGATCACAAATACTAATTATCATGGCTCTTATGAGAAAATTAACATGGTGTTCGGTTGTTATTTATTTTACTATCCATGCTAAGCATATTTCGGGAAAATACAATAACATTGCGGATGCAATTTCTCGTTTTCAGATGAAGAAAATTCCGCCACTTAGCACCTAATGCGAAACAGGAACCAACGCCATGTTTGACATTCCAACAGCAGACATTGATTTAAAATTAAGCAACGAGGTAGATCGATTATGGGACGCAGCGGTAAGCGAACAGACAGCAAAGAGTTATAAAACCGCCTTAGACCATTTTCTGCAATTGTTAGCTTTGTGTAATATCATTACTTTAGGTTTACCTAAGTGAAGACTTATTGATACAATTTGTTTAATACTGTCATTATGCACTTCATTTGATTTACAGTTATATTTATCCAGTATAAGGTTTCATTATCTGCGAGCAGAAAGACAATTTTCTTGCATATATAATGACAGGTTGAACTGCATTCTAAGAGGTATTCGTATGACGCAAGGCACGTCAGTTGTTAAGAATAAAAACGCTAAACGATTTCCAATTACAAAAAAATATCTTGCATCAAATTACTACAGTGCTTAAAGCCGGTGTAATTACTTTCTTCACTGACAGGATGATGTTAAGTGTTTGTCACATGGCATTTTTGGTTTCATGCGTTGTGGTGAATTTACAGTTAAAAACAAAAGTGATAGAAACGTCCGTATTCTTAATGAAGATATTTCATTTGCAATTGATAATTCACACTATTGTTTAACACTCAGCTAAAACAGACCCTTGTCAAATGGGTGTGCAAATCTATGTTTTCTATGTTTCACCGTATCACCCAGTGCAATCTCTAAATGAATTTCTTCAACTAAGAAAATTATCGGAGGGTCCCTCAAACGCACCCCTTTTTGATGATTATAATGGTGCTATTTTAACTAAAGAAGCATTTATAAATATGCTTAAACATTTGTTCTCGATATTAAACTTAAATGACAGTAAGTACTGTGGGCATTCTTTTAGAATTGGCACTGCTACTTCTGCTGCAACGGCAAGTATCGAATAACGTTTAATTCAGACACTAGCTAGGTCGATGGTCTTCTAATTGTTACAACAGATACATTAGAACTAATTTGCAAGTTATAAAGGATGCACAAAAGAAACTAGGCTTTTCCAAAAAAACAAATTGTTGTTTTCATTTAGTTTTTCAATGCATATGTGTGTATTTCTATTATTATACTTATTATATAAAAATCCATTAATCTTCTACGGGCTCTCGTGTTCATCAATTGGGTATTTCTGACCACTCGTGTGGCGTTTTTAAGCCCCTATTCAATTTAATTCCATAAACACTTTAGGCATGTTTATTATATTTTACATAAAATTGTAAAATGTTTCTATTATCATACATTATTTTGTGGTAGTTCAGTTTGAATTTTGTATAACCTGCCGGGCTCCCCCAGGGTCGGAAATCTTTAGAGATTTGACATTCTGTGAAAGTATTGGATCTCCCCAGGGTTTGTTTCGTTTTCATCCTCATTTGAGTTTAGACCTGCGCCGAGCACCACGACCACCGAGTTGTTTATGTACCAGCGTAAAAAAATTAATTTTGTAATATTAATCTGCTTAATCATTTGTTTAGGTTTCTAAATTTTAACACTTTCAAAATTTCTCACTTAAAAAAAAAATATTTGTGTTGTTTCAATAATTTCCAAACAACCCTCAAGACAAGATATAGAACCTACCTTCACAAGTATTGTTCTTAAGAAAGTAAAACGGACAGCAATAGGGTATTCCGTCAGCTCTAAAATTAACACAATTGGTGTAAACCTATACTAATTATCGGATCATTTTATAAATAGTAATGCAAAACGTAGGTTTTAGGTTTGATTTTTTAAATTTTTTATCAAAATGATATTTTTGCATTTGTTGAAAAATTCTTTGCATTTACAAAAAATGTTTTAAAAATCATGATTTAGAGTAAAAGTAAAATTGTTTAAGTTGAAATATTGAAAAATAGAAGCATCTTGTGGATAGCAAAATGTGTTCCTTTTCTTTTTGTACATGGTGAAATTAAAAGGAACTTTAATTAATTCTAATATATTATCACGAGTGTAAAATATTTTGCAACAGTTCAGGATTGACACAGCCCGCGTAAAACATCAAGCCCAGTTCAGATTTGAAAGTGAATTGTTTAAAATATTTTTGGACATTAAAAAAAATTAAATTTTTTCTACTTCGCTGTTAAAAATTACACATGATGCACAAAAATGTCACCAGAAGTTCAACATATCAAACCCTCTGAGTTCTGTGTAAGTTATTATTAGCACATATTCTCACCCTCACCCCCGTTCCCAAACACTTGCATAAACTTCCTTTGAAATTGTAAAAACATGTCCTACATAAAAGATATATTATAAGTAACTTGAATTTGGAGTATTTATACACATGTTGAAGTTTAACCAATTCCTTCCATGTGACATACGAAGTTAGACACTAGTTACAATATATATATATATATATATATATATATATATATATATATATATATATATATATATATATATATATATATATATATATATATATATAAGAAACACTAACAAACCAACAACACTCGTTATCTATAGTGTCGGATCAAAAGATACACGAACAAGATGAGATATAAAAAAGCACTAACGATAACCATCGACACGAACAATAAAGTAAAATATTGTCAAATTTTCGGGACGACCCGTCCCTTCTTCAGGACAACAAAATAAAAACTACTTATGAAAGAAGAAAAACATCTACAAAACTAGCACTAAACTAAAAACTAAATAATATAAAAGAATTAAAAAATGTATAAACACCGGATCGAAACGTGTCAGCTACATCTTTGTATTTAAGATTTCAAGCCCGAGATTTTTCTTTCTCGGGCTTTATATCTTCTATTTTTAGACTCTATTTACCTACCCTGGAGGTCTGCAAGTAGATTGAGAGGACCCTGCGATGAATAATGCGAACATTGGAACCATCTCCAAAACCTCATCCATTGCTTCAATCACATAAGTCAGGAAGTATTTCATACCGGATGTTTATTTAATTAATTCGATCGAACTAGTTCGGAGCTCGATTTTTTGAATGTTTAAAGTACTGAGAGAGAGAGAGAGAGAGAGAGAGAGAGAGAGAGAGAGAGAGAGAGAGAGAGAGAGAGCAGTCTTTTAATAATTTAAGCCTTTGACTTTGTGTCTGTTGTTAAGGACTAATTTTTAAGAGTCTACCTTTTTTTGGTTCCATTAAACATGTATTTGTTTTAAATGTTAAACAGTCCTTACACTACTCCCTGTTCCTCTTTCTGTCAAGAGTGTGCATTAATACGAACATCAGAAGGTGGTTACATATTGTCTTACGTATTGTTAACTGCAGTGGGAGTCAGTTTGGTTTCTATACAGACTAATTTCGATAATGCAGCTCATCAATAAAAAAAACACACCGTAAGAGCTTTTTTATTCTTTCCTTTATGGTCAAAATCTTGTAAATGAATGTGCCTACTGGCACTGTACCAGTTATCGGCTAAAATTTAACGTTTTCTTTTCGCATTTCCTTATTTCTTGATATTTTTGGATAAAACTTGACATACTTTAAATAGTGAACTCCTTATTTATCAATCTGTTAGTTTATATCATTATTTAGAACCCAAAACATCTTGTTTTGTGCTTTTTAGCACGCCACGAATATTTGCCGAGTTTTTACAATTTACTGTACCAGTTATCGGCTTCGTGATAATATAAAATACTAAAATCCCTGTACATGATGATTTTATACTCTGCTAAATGTAATTTGAATTATGCCCCTTATTGGGTCAGACTTAAGTAGTCGGGGTTTTGATACTTTGTAAACAAAACTCATAAAATTGTTCGTTTATTATCATACGGTAATACACCAAATCGTAGACTATTCAATACATAATTATGCAATCAGGCGTTCAACTGGGCTACGAATCGCTCAGAAATTAGTGATATACATGTTATATGTATTGATATTATATGTCAAATCAAAGAAGGGATATAATAACGTATCACTAAGAGGTAATATTCTGTTTTTAACTTATTACGTCACTTCCCCCACTGCTGAAAGAGCAGAGATGTAAAATCAGCGGTAAACAATGATCGTTCAAGCTCATGTATAAAACATATTCAAGAAATTTTCCAAGCAAACTTACTTTTCTTCATTCGAAAAAGACGACTAAATTAAAAAATCTTGGATTGTTGCGTGCTATAAACCCGAACTCTCAGTTTAGCCGATAACTGGTCTTAGCTGATAACTGGTAGAGTACCAGTACAGGCTGAAACATTTGATAAACACAATGAAAAATCATGTTTTCCACTGTCTTTTTCAGTAGAATATGAAGGAAATATGTAATAAATTTCAGAGTTTAATAAAGAATTATATCTTGAATGCCTTTCCTCCAAAACGGTATTAAACAAGCTCTTGACCTCCCCCTTAGAATGATGTCAAATTGAACATAGGTATCGGAATTACTTTTCCCGTGGTTATATATAGAATGGAAACATTTGGTTTCATTTAGCAAATTGGTATACCATCTGCTCTACAAAGCTAATTAATTGTAAAGTTTGAAAAGATATCTGAAAACATTAGTAACACAATGTAATAAATGATACAGATTTTCTTGGCATTCCTTAAAGTAAGCAGCAAGAAAGGGAATACAAAAGGATTCAAATTCAAATTGGTGTCATCTGTAGACAATCTGTCCTGTTGAATAAGCGTTATAATTTATTGAATAAACGTTATAATTTATCAAAATGATAATGAAGCAAGTAAGTACAGCAATGTATCAAATAATAAACATAGGGATCAGAGAGTGTAATTATTTAACGGCAAGCTAATTATTGATAGCAATACCTCTACTGACTCTAATCAGGCTAAGATTTTAGAAAAAAATAAAACAAAATGTTATTGTTTCTTATTTGTTTCTATTGTTGAAGTTGAAAAATCTATCAGATGTGCAATGAGTATCAAGATCTCAATGTTTTTAATCACATAGAAGAGTAGTCAGGCTACGAGTTTAATTTGGATAAAGATATATCATTTTATGATAACTTTTTTTTATATTTACCATAGATTGGTATGTTTAATGAGCAACAATTGATATTGCTTTAAACCAGGGTATACAAGTTTGTATACCGTCAGACTCAAGGAGAAAATTGACATATAAAAGATTAACATTCCTTACCCAGGTGGCCTGCAGATAGACTGAAAAATTCCGTTGGAGACTAATGCAAGACATAAGACAAACTTCAAATAATGGTAAGCCATAACTCACCAACTCGTTCTTGTTATAAATGAAATAAAATTTCCCTGTAAAATACAGAACTAAAGAGTAATTTATGGTTAAGCGTGTTTATCTGTGTCTTTTCTAAGAGAGTTTAAAAAGTTTATTGACAAGTTCTACATCTTAAGGAAGGAGTCTTTTTATTATCAAACATACTTCTTATAATAAACAATGCATGAAATTTTGACACAGTCAAACGGATCATAATACTTAATGATTCTATCAGTTTAATTAAATTTGACCTTTCTGTTTTCGGATAAAGGTCAGGTCAAGGTCACTACCTTTTCCTCACCGTAAAGAGTGATAAGAATAAGTGTAGCTCTTTATAGTTCTGTAAACATTTGTTTAAGATTTGAAGATTCAAATCTTCAATGAAATCATAGAGCATGAGAGTGTCTCTCAGCTTATACTACTAAATTGGAATAAATATTTATACTAAAATTGATATTGCTTAGCCCGCATTTCCTCTAATTTTCTTAAATTTTGAAGAAATTTTGATTATTTTTTTATGCTTACAATAATAAAATATTTCTAATTTTTATGTATTATGAAGACTTTATATAAAGATATAAATTGACAGAAAAGCTAATATATTGACCGTTTCATAAGAGAGAAAAACTGATTTTAGTGATTTTTTCACAAAAATCAATGTATAGAATGGGCGCTTTAAAAAGCTTATAAAAATGTTATTTGATAGGCAAATCATATTTTAAAAACATATTCTGAAACCCAAGTATCATATTATTAGTTCACATTAGTAAAAAAAATCCAACATTATTGTTATTGTTTTTAAAATGCTAAAACAGACTCATTATATATATATAATCTGCAGCAATTCTTAATTGTGCAACATGTGATATTTTCCTACGCCAATATTACGCCAAAAATATAGTCCTTGTTCCATTCTAAACATTGATTACATTTTTTATGCCAAGTTGTATGATAGTAAAAAAGAAAGAAAAATATACTATTTTAATTTCCTTTCATCTTGATTTAATGAACAATTAATC
This sequence comes from Magallana gigas, assembly GCF_902806645.1. NCBI lineage: Eukaryota > Metazoa > Mollusca > Bivalvia > Ostreida > Ostreidae > Magallana > Magallana gigas. The sequence goes on from NC_047564.1 coordinate 57,006,827, forward strand.
AAATTTACGTTTGACAAGTCGAAAACCAGAAAAGACTCCTTCCTTAAGTTTTGTTTCTGTGTAAGCTGCACAATAGAAGCAAATGAGATTCTATATACATGTACTGGAATTTAACTACATAAAATTGACGTTGTAGGCATATCAAATTACTCACATTAGTGATACTTGTTTTGATCTTTAAAAGAAAATGACACCTGAAACTTTATGTTCATGTATCATTTATTTGATATATACTTTATATAACATAAATAAAACATACATTTTCCAATGAACATTACTTTATAATAAGTCAGGATTTAAAGTCAGTAAGTCATATTTATTTATCATTGTGTGTGATTTGCAGAATCAAAAGAATTTTGAATCTTAAACTTTTTAGAATTATTCAGTGCTTTATTAATAACAGTTCTTCAAATTAATGTTCATGTTTTAAGCCTTATGCATTTTCCGACAAGTTTTCAAGCGTTGTGATATCGTTGTTGTGTTAACTGCACGCCTAGCTCTTGGGTTACATAGTCTCTCTTTCAGCAATGGGCCTCAAAAGCGGTTACCACTCAGACTAGACAAGTCAACAAATGTGATATGCATTGAATTATGGTATTTTAATGCAAAGTTTATCGCTACGACTCTTTCAGGTAACGCTAATAAATGTGTATTTTGCATTCCAAAGCCATTGTAGTGTGTATAACGTGTTAAAATATTCTATGCATTTTTAAAAACAATTTTTTCCCTCAAAGATGATCGAGCTGTGAGCTCTATGGTAACACATTGTGCAGGGAAAATTGATTCCCTATGTTGAGTTCTTCCATTTTCAATTGCTTTGAAGTAATATTAATTAGCATCACTTATCCAAACATCCTTATTTTATTTACAAGGACGGATTGATACATGTAGTTATAGAGTATAGAGTAAAGTATATATAGATTACAACTATTTTCGTAGAATTTCATACCGTTCTCGACTTTCTATTTGGAAAACATATACATCATTATTCTACGAAGGTTATTTTTCTTTCTAACGTCGGAATCTGACAAAAATAACAAATGTAATGAGTTTTGACTTACCAGCCAAAAAAAAATTGACATGCTACAAGTTTCATATTATTCAAAGTGTTTGTTAGCTCACCTGAGCCAAAGGCTCAAGTGAGCTTTTCTGATCACAATTTGTCCGTTGTCTGTCGTTGTCGTTGTCGTCGTCGTCGTTAACTTTTCATATTTTCATCTTCTTCTCAAGAACCACTGGGCAGATTTCAACCAAATTTGGCACAAAGCACCACTAGGTGAAGGGGATTCAAGTTTGTTCAAAAAAAGGGCCACGCCCTCTCTAAAGGGGAGATAATTGAAAATTATTGAAAATTTGTTGGTATTTTTCAAAAATCTTCTTCTCAAAACTATTTGGCATGAAAAGCTAAAACTTGTGTGGAGGCATCCTCAGGTCGTATAGATTCAAGTGTTTTCAAATCATGGTCCCCGGAGGTAGGGAGGGGCCACAATTGGGGGATCAAGTTTTACATAGGAATATATAGAGAAAATCTTTACAAATCTTTTTCTCAAAAACTATTGGGCCAGAAAAGCTTAAATTAAAATGGAAGCATCCACAGGTAGTGTAGATTCAAGTTTGTTCATATCATGGTCCCCGGGGGTAGGGTGGGGCCACAATTGGGGAATCAAGTTTTACATAGGAATATATAGAGAAAATCTTTAAAAATCTTCTTCTCAAAATCTATTGGGCCAGGAATGCTCAAATTTGAGTGGCAGCATCCTCAGATAGTGTATATTCAAGTTTGTTCAAATCAAGGTCCCCGGGGGGTGGGACCAAAATGGGGGGATCAAGTTTTACATAGTAATATATAAAGAAAATCTATAAAAATCTTCTTTTCAAAAACAATTTGGCCAGAAAAGATCATATTAAAATGGAAGCATCCTCAGGTAGTGTAGATTCAAGTTTGTTCAAATCATAGTCCCTAGGGGTAGGGTGGGGCAACAATGCGGGGATCAAGTTTTACATAGGAATATTTAAAGAAAATCTTCTTCTCAAAAACTATTAGGCCAGCAATGCTCAAATTTGAGTGGAAGCATCCTCAGATAGTGTAGATTCAAATTTGTTCAAACCATATGCATGGTCCCCGGGGGTAGGGTGGGGCCACAGTTGGGGGATCAAGTTTTACATAGGAATATATAGAGAAAATCTTTTAAAATCTTCTTCTCAAAAACCATTTGACCAAGAAAGCTCAAATTGGCGGGTAACCATCCTCAGATAATGTAGATTCAAGTTTGCTCAAATCATGGTCCCTGGGGGTAGGGCGGGGCCACAATGGGGGATACATTTTTATACATAGAGAAAATCTTTAAAAAATAACTAAACTATTAGGCCAGGAAAGCCCAAATCTGAGTTGAAGCATTTCCAAATCGTATAGATTCAAGTTTGTTAAAATAATAGTCCAGTGGTATGGTGAGGCCACAGAGGGGAATGAATTTTTACATAGGAATATATAGAGAAAATCTTTAAAAATCTTCTTTTTAAAGACCATTTGGCCAGAAAAGCTTTAACTTGTGTAGAGGAATCCTCGGGTAGTGTAAATTCAAAATCACAGTCCCTAGTGGTAGGGCGGGGCCGTGACGGCGGTTTGAATTTTTACATTGGAATATATAGAGAAAATCTTTAAAAATATTCTGGGAAAGTTTTTCGGTCCAAAACTTAGTACTTAGTGTGAAAGTACAGGTTATGCAGATATAAGTTTGATGAAACCATGATACCCAAGAGAAAAGTGGGGCCACAAAATGGGGGGGGGGGTATATAGGAATAGAGAAAAATCTTCTTACAGGTACAACAGCAAAAGGGGCTTGGTATTTACCAAAAGAAAGAGGTGGATAAAAATTGGCAGATTTTCAATTTTTTTAGCAAGATCTACTGTACTTAGTTGTCAAGATATTTTGATACTGTAATGCTAATTTGATCAGAATTAAGGCAATTGTTGCTCAGGTGAGCGATGTGGCCCCTGGGCCTCTTGTTTTTATTTACATCAGTTAAGATGATTCGTCAATGACATCGCAAAAGAAAAATGAACAGCACGATTAAAGGTTTCAGATAACATTGCTATTACTAATATTAATTGTTGTCTTCAAGTAGTAATGTTAGCTACACATAAATATGAGTTTACTTAGTACCATCCGTTAGACAAATAACGACTAAATTAATAGCATTTCTTTTGCAAATCAGGTTTTATACTAAACTCAACAACATGCAATATAATGAAATCGCCCAAGTATTGTTCAAAAGTTAATTTAATTGTATGAAAATAATGCAATGTTGTGAACAAACAGAGTCCTGGTGATTTGCCTGTAGAACGAGATTTCCCCGTGACAAAAAGTGCAAATATTAAAATAGCCGTTAAAAACTCTTCCGTTGAAGCCTAAATTAACAATGAGGAAGTTTTTTCAACTCTCAGTAAGGAAGTTATCAATGACTGCATGATCAATCAAAATTAAATTAGTTTAAGTTCAAAACGACATCATATTGCATGTAAAATAATGTTTGCATACAATATGAAAAAAGTATAAACTGGATCCTAAGGATTATTTGTTATTTAATCAATGAAGCTCAAGTTTTGAATTGTGTTAACGCTAACGTAAAAAACGTATGATAAAAACGACTTTTAAAAACAGTATACAGTAAAAAAAAAGTCCGCTGAGATATATTGACAAAAATGTAAAGAAGATATGGCATTTTCGAAATCAAAATTAATAGAATTTTGAAATCATTTTTGTTTCTCAGAAAATGTGTACTTTTTCATAAAAATAAATGGAAAAAAATATTTAAGCTATTAGTTAAAAAATAATTTTGCCTCAAACAGTTTTCATTTCTGTTTTATGTATAAAATCCATAAAATATTTTTAATGGGGTTGTAGTAAACCCACCTTAAACAATTAAACAATTATATATATATGTTAGACAACTGAATATGTTAGTATTATAAGCATATATTTCTGAAACTTACCAAATTTTGGTGAATCATTTATTTTTCAAATTCAATACAATTTTTGAGATAATTATATATGCTTTAAATGAATATTATTGATATCATATTGAACAGTCAAACTAACATTTTATCTTAGACAAAGTTTATCACCAACAGTTTTTTATTATTTGAATTACCAGTAACTACACCGCTTGTTATATAAGGGTTCATTTTAATAGATTTATATTTTTGTTTACGCTTTTGTTCGTTGCATTAAAAGATACCTTGTGCCATGGTAGTTAAATATTGTCATATGTTAATTCTTCTGAAATATTGTATATCAGTTACTCTGAGGGAAGGTTCGTTTGCCATACACATAAAATTAATGTATATCAATAAAAACGACATAAAATAAAAATTCTATTTACCTCGCTTTTACCCCTTAATACATGTAATATCCCAACTATAGTTATTTTATACAATATATGACTTAGATATTCTTAATGTTGCCAAATTGGATCAATAATAAATTAGTACTTTTTTATTAAACTCATTTTAAAAACATTAACACTATGTAAAAGATAAAAAGGTAGAACACATCTATTAATTCAACAAGTGTGTATTCAAACTCAACAAATGATGATTATGACATAACATTTCTCACATACTCACACATGTATGAGAATTTAGACACTGGTTGACTATTATAATCATGCGAATTAAAAGCAATGTATGCTTTCTTTCCATGTGGTTAAAAGTCCACATGTTCCGACGACCTTGCTTCCTCTGTAGTTGACATAGAGCTGATGCGATTCTTATTGGTATCATTGCAGTAGTTATCCGAGGTTTTACGGTATGAATTGCAGAGAAAGGTTTCTGATCTGCAAGTTTTCCCTTGTGATCTTGAAATGGTAAGTGGACAAGATTCTTGGTCATTCCGATAAACAAATGTAGAGTACCTGTCATCTTACACAGTAAATTATTTTACACGTACAGATATCTCTGTATATCTCACCGAGACGAAGTCAGGGAGAGCTTATGCTATACCTCCGTCGGCTTCGGTGTCCGGACCTGGTTTTAAGGTTTTTTTTGCAGGCCCTGTATCTCAGTTATTACATGGCCTATCTTCACCAAACTTGCCTGGATGATGCATCTGGACCTTTTTATGGACTAGAAAGACTTGGATCTGAATCTGAATCCTGAATTTCAGATGCTGGAGGAGGTTAAGGTTTTTGGAGCAGGTTAAAGTTTTAATGTTAAAGTTACTATTGGTCCTAACCTCATCAAACTTACATGGATGGTGGGTCTTTTCATACTTCTGCACCAGACAAGCATGAATGCTGAAACTGAACCATAGGTTTCGGATGCTGGAGGAGGGTAAAGTTTTAAGATCTGGTTAACGTTTTTGAAACAGTTGCCCTTTGATGATGATATCCTAGTTATTACTGGTCCTAATTTCACCAAACTTGCATGGATGGTGTTTCTTGTGATATTGATGCACCTGACAGGCTTGAATGCTGAATCTGTGACAAAGGTTTTTGATGCCGGATAAGATTACGTTTTTTGAAACAGGTCACATGTTAAATAGATAATAGTACTTTTTTAAACTTGCATAGTTGTAGAAACTATAATATAAATGAATCAGAGGTAGCTTAAGATGCAAAGCTTTGTCTCTGTTATCAAGGATGCTAACCATATATATCAGTTATTATTGGTCCTAACTTCACCAAACTTGCATTGATGATGTGTCTTATGATATTGATGCACCTGACAGGCATGGATGCTGAATATGAACCATAGGTTTCGGATGCTGGTGGAGGTTAAGGTTTTAAGAGCTGGTTAAAGTTTTTGAAACAGGTGCCTTCTGATGATGATATCTTAGTTATTACTGGTCCTAACTTCACTAAATTTGCATGGATGATGCGTCTTATTATACTGATGCACTTGACAGGCTTGAATGCTGAATCTGAGCCAAAGGTTTCGTAATCAAAGGGCGAAAAACAATCTTTAAGCAAGTCCTTAAAGGTGGTGTAAAGGTGGCTTAAAGGATATACAATCTTTAAGCCACCTTTAAGTCACCTTTAAGCTGCGCTTATAGGTCCTTTATGTCCAAACTTCTTTAAGTCACCTTCAAGCAATCTTTAAGCCATCTTTAAGCATCTTTAAGTGGCATTTACGCTCCCTTTAATTTGTCTTTAAACCATCTTTAAGTTTCCTTTAAGTCAAGTTTGATCATGCTGAACAATAAAAACATATATTAAATGCAAAAGCTCTTTTATTGGGATGGAGGGGGTCATCCGAGTGTTAATATAATTTCCAAGGAAAGGGGGGGGGGTGTTCCAGACGGTTTTAATTGTCGCTCCCTTATACACAGATCGCTATCATCAACACCGCTCCGATGGACACAGATTGCCGTTATAAGATTCTTTATAATTTTTTTTTTTTTTTGGGGGGGGGGGGGGTCAAAATATTTGTAGGGGTGAGCGCAGTCTCTGTATCTTAATCTGTGCATGAAAATTAAAGTATGTTTGTTTCCTATTATAAATTAATCGTTGAAATCTCTCTCTCTCTAGTTTGTCTAGACATAGTTTTGTTCGTTTGTGTATATCTAATTAGAGTCTATTGTTTTTCAAACTGAAGATAACCCCTGGAACTAACACAGAATATACAAGATATACACAACAGTTGTGTCATGTGCCCAGGTGCACGTTTGTTTATATCTAATTAAAGTCTATTGTTTGTCCATCTTAAGAAACTTATAAGAAAACCCCTGGAACTAACACAGAATATACAAGATATACACAACAGGTGTGTCGTGTGCCCAGGTGCACGTCAGGGTTTCTAAAGGCGTTGAAATCTTAGTATGTACGAGTATACGATAAGGGTAAATATGTCGCATACCCGGCCTGGTACATCATACAATTGTATGTACAAGTATATGTATACAGCATTTGCAATTGCCACATGCAGTATATACGTCACCGGTAATAAGTAATTTTTTTTTTAATTATGAATAAGCCAACTGCTTCTACATACATCACGTACATACATCACAAATTTTTAAGGACACAAAGTATGTTTAAGAAAGCAACGAAAACAATTACATCAATAATGCATATATAATGAACGTTTACTAAGAGAGAAAAAAAAACCAAAATACATATTGAGCACCTTTTTTATTGAGAGAGAGAGAGAGAGAGAGAGAGAGAGAGAGAGAGAGCACTCTAGAGTGAGTTAATCACAGGGGTCCAAATTTCCCAGTCTGTATTGAACTTATCCATTTCACTTCTTTCTTTTGCACAGAATTGAAGTACTTTATATAACTGTTTTAAATCATTCATAAGGGCATTTACTGTTAAATGGTTTTTCTGGCATCTACTTCTGTATATGTATTTTTTTTTATCAAGATGAGTACAATATTGAACACTTTTAACTTCACATCATCTAAGACACCAAAAATAAAAGTTTTATCATCAAGGACTATTCTAATTCCTTTAGAGTAGCAAACTCTAACAAATTCTGCTAATAAATGAATGTTGTACCCTTGGACATTCCCATAATAAGTGATATATTGTTTCCTCAGCATATGCACAAAAGGTACATAGATTAGTATCCACGTTACCAATTTTATACAAAAAGCTGTTTGTAGTTAATATGTAATGGTTTATTCTGTACTGCAACCATTGAAATTTAGAGTCTGAGGTAATAATAAAAGGTAAATGAAATATTATAACCCATTGTTTTTCTGTAAAAACAAAATGTCTACTCCATTTTTCTTTTCCCACTGGTGTTACATTTGTCTGATTTAATATATCATACATTGGCTTTGAACCTTATTTTGTTAATACAAAGGTTTTGATATTAAATGGTATAAAAGGTTTGAAAACTTCATTTCAATTTCCTTAGATCTGAAAGTACAGCTTGTCTTACTCCCATATATGTTAAATCATTCATTTGAGTATTACATTTTCTTTTCAACATTTCAAAATCTAAAAAGTGTTCATTTTCATCAAACAAGTCAATTACACATCTTACTCTTTAAGCATACCATGATTTATAAAAAAAGACTGATTTCCTATCTTAAATTCATTATTGTTCCACAATGGCTGGAAACAATAATCTTGCCATGATTTTACATTTAAGTTATCTTGGATTTTATTTAAAAGCTATGGTAACTTCCTTCCAAAAATCATTTTTTAACGATTCTTGCATTTGCATAATATAATCTGAACCTGTATTTAATAGCTTTCCTAAATTAATAGAATTCTCCAGCAGTGTTTTCCATTTTGAATTATTATCCTTAATTTATCTCCTAATCCACGTAGACTTTAATCCTTTAATATAGGAATTTATATCAACCATCCTTAACCCACCATGTTCATACTTCTGAGGGTTTGGTAAGGCTATAAATAAGTGGTTTAATTGTGAAATTAAAAGAGACTTAACCAGTGTTATCCTTCCAATTGGAGTCAAGTGTCGTTTGCTCCATTGTTCTATTACAGATTTTATCCCAACAAGTTTCTTGTCATAATTAAGTTTTACAATTTTATCTAACTCTACATCATAATATATGCCCAAAAGTTTGAATTGAGTTGTCCGTTGAAAATTCATTTCTGAACAGATTTTTTCTTCAGAATATTTTTTACTTCATATCCACACAATCTGAGTTTTTTCTTGGTTTATTTTAAGACCAGATAATTTATAATAGTCATCTATTTCTTTCATTGTTGCCCTTAATGATTTCTCAGTTCCATCAAGGATTATTGATGTATCATCTGCATATTGAGATATTAAATATTGGGTGTTATTAATTTTGATTCCTGTAATATCTTCATTATTTTTAATTGACAATATTTCCGCACAATAAAAAATGTAAGGCGATATTGGATCACCTTGTCTACAGCCTCGCCCAAGTTTAAAACAGTTTGATAAAATGCCTGCCTGGGACACACAGGACATAACATTACATTGAAAAGTTTTAATCCAGTTACAGATAAATGGGCCAAAATTAAAATAATTGAGTGTATTTTGTATAAATTCCCAAGCAACAGAATCAAATGTATTCTCAAAATCAATCATAACTAATACCCCTGGAATATAATTATTTTCTGTATAGTTCATCAGATCATAAATCAATCTAATATTTTCCCCTATATATCTTCCAGAGATGAAGCCAGTTTGGTCATTACTGATAATTTTTTTAGAACAGTTTTTATCCTGCTTGCTATACAACCTGACCCAATTTTGTATTTAACATTGAGCAATGAGATAGGTCTCCAGTTACCAAGGGAGAATTTACTCTTTCCCTCCTTGGGTATACAAGTTATAATTCCTTGTTTCTGAGTAGATGATAATTCTCCTACTTTATATCCATAATTTAAAGATATAACAACAAAGGAGCCTATTTTATTCCAAAACATTTTTAAAAATTCAACTGTGAACCCATCACTGCCTGGACTTTTATTGTTTGACATACTATTTAAAACCGAAGAAGCTTCCTTATGTGTTATATATCCTTCAATTGATTTTCTTTCATTGTCAGATAATTTAGGGACAGAATAATCTTTTAGATGTCACTTAGTGAAATATCTGCGCGGGTATGATAAGGCAACTAACAGCGATCAAATTCCTCTGATCGATATGACGTCACAATAAGCAGCATGATGTCATATTTTACTCAGAAACATGTCGATTTTAACTTTATCTCTGGTTTAAATTATAAAAACTACAGACATAAAATATCACTAAAAACTCTTTTAACTGAATATATCTTCAATTTCTCTCTATTACGTATAATTAACATTTATGACGTCACAAGCATGTTTAAAAGAGAAGATCATGTCGGGAGACAAATTATCGGAATGCAGTGTAAACAATGCCGAAATAAGACTTATCTAATACAGATACCTAAGATTTAGATGAGTGTCAGTTAGAATATAATCAGGATAATACAGGCATGGATATTTTGTTTAATCAGCGAGTGTTATAAGGTAAGCAGATCGACATTTACATGGCTTGACCAGCCTTTCCTCTGTAAGTGTGTACAACAAATGGCAAAAGTGTAACACTACCCCGGATATTAGGAAAGATGATATTGATGAATAGCAACGGTATATGACCTAAACTACCTGAAAAGTGCTGCTAGAATTGTGTGCGTTGTTGTTTTAAACGAAAAATACGTAGTATTTTCAATAAAATTTTAGAAGTTGAGAGGGTTTCCGATAAATATATACAATATCTTTTTTATGCGATTAAGAATAGGATTCTAGCAGCAAAACCAATAAACATGAACTAATTGCCGATCGAATTATAGTAGCAAACATACAAATGAACTTCGGGGTAGTGTTACACTTTTTTCATTTTTTGTTAAGGTAAAAAAGTGATCTATTTTTAACTGTCACGTGATACCATGGCACGGCAGCTTCAAAGATTGAGTCGATTCCAAAGTAGAAATATAATATCTTGGTGAACTCTTTCACTTGGTATTAATATCCCGCGCTGTTTTCATAAAAATAAACATTTTTTAAATTGATCATAATTTTGACGGTCATTAAACTCGGAGTTGCCTTAACGTACCCGCGTGTACTTTCTGCTATCATCAAATTATTTGCATACAAGTTTTTATAAAAATTGACCAGTTCATTATTTTCTGTTAGTATTATCTTTGGAATAATTTTAGTAGTAAAGTGACGATTTTCTAAATTTAGAAAATTATTAGTTGGTTTTTCTCCCTCATTTATCCATTTAGAGCGTAAACGCACCAAACTACCCATGACCTTATAGTTTCTTATATTTTCTAATTCATTTTTCTTTTCATTTATTTTATCTAGTATGTGTTTTTCGTATTCCTTTTCCAATTCTAAAAGCTCTTCTAGTAACCCCTTTTCCTTTTTTGTCCTTTGCTTTTTTAAATAGCTTGCATATGCGATAGTTTTTGATCTAATTTCCATCAACAGTGTCTCCAGAAAAAGCTGGTCGTTAATTGTAAATTGGATTTCAGAATCTGGAATATCTAGTATAGACTCTTTTTTGTACACTGGAACTGCATATTGCATTTTAATTTGATTATTATGACAGTTAATACTTTGCACATACTCTAAATCTTTTAAAAGGGAATTGTTAAATTTCCAAAGGCCACTACCATGTTTAAAATCATTAAACTTTAAAGAGATAAAAACAGGAGAATGATCTGATCTATAGCTTATCATGATATCACTATTTCTAACTTCTTTTATAAGTGAAGCTGAAATAAGAAAAAAGTCTAGACGTGCTTGTTTCAGAGGTGTAGGTTTTCTCCAAGTGTACCACTTGTCATATGGATGAAATTCTCTATATATATCTACTAAACTGTAAGACATCATATGCTCTAAGACTATTTCCCTCGCTTTCGGATTATTAACATGTACATAATTATAATAATCTTGACTTGTATCTAATACCAAATTAAAATCACCAACAATATTCATCTCATCGTTTTGTAATTTGTTAACAATTTTGCTCAAATTCTGGTAAAATTCCGGAGAATCCTCATTAGGTCCATACAAACATACGAAGCTTAACTTTCTATTCTCTATTGAGATACTAAGTGCTAATAAATTCCCTGTATTCTCTACTTTGATTTGCTCATATATTTTGAAATCAAAATTGTTATTAAAGAGAATAGCAACTCCTCTCGATTTCGAAGAAAAGGAATTAAAACAAGCCTCATAACCCCATTCGTTTCTAATATCTTGTTCCATCTCCTCAGTAAAATGTGTGTCTACTAAACATAGGATATTACATTTTTGTTGTCTATAGAATTGAAAAATATCTTTTCTTTTTTTAGCATCATTTAACAGTCTAGACGGGACTCCCAAAACGGAGTTAACTCCCAAAACGGAGTCTTTGGCTCCATCATGCATTGCGGTAAAATGGCGTTTCTAATATAAACAACGTGCAAGTTATGTGCCTTAGTTCTAAATAAATCTCTAAAATTGGCCAAAAACACGACAAAAAATAATTCTAAACTTTCAAAAACATTTCTGAACGTTTATGTGTCATGTTAATGTCAGATGTTCACAACCGTTTACTTGTATTATGTAAGATTAATTAATTCACCCAAAACTTCTATCACGCACAACTATAACTGTTTTGAAATAAATTTAACGCTTGGATATGTTTATTTATCATTGTTTGTTAAAAGTATAGTCTCATTTTAATCTTTTTCATGCTAAATTATCCAATTATCTTGAATAATTATGTATTTAACATGGTTTCCTAACATCGCAAATGCCGCGAGTGATTATGATTGTTTTGATGATAATTATCAGTTCAATTTAAAGAGTTATTGAATCTAGAGTGACAATTTGTTTTATTTTCTGGGCTTTCAAACAATCAATCCTATTTTTTAGATACCAAAAAGACGTTTTTTAATCATCGCTAGAGCAACCAGTTTTTGTTAGTATTCGGAGCTTTTTTCGTTTATGCACTTATCAATTTGTATGTTGGGTGATTTTAAATTGTAACACAATAAGAAAGAAGTAAAATTTAATGCAATTTACCTTTTATTAACGATTAAATTCCATGAAAAACACAAAAATATCACTTTTTAAGCATCGTCCAAACGTCCAACTTCGAAAAGAAATAACTTTCTTAAGTGCAAATAAATCCATATTTCGTGCAAATACGATCGATAGTAAATTATATCCTGGGTCTTTTAAAACATGTTAGAAGTCTGCCAACACATGCAGCACTTTGCAAGACGATTTCTTGTTGACCCCATGTTTTCATCGAAAAATTGCCATATTTTGTACCAGTGCGCATGCGTAGACTCCCAAAACGGAGTCAAAAATGCTTGCAGAAATTCACTTCCGTTGACTCCGTTTTGGGAGTCCGTCTAGACTGTTTAATCCTTGACAATTAACCGAAATGATTTTAATTTCAGCCATTATTAATTACCGGTTTATTAGTATATTTCATTAAGATCTGTAAACACAGACTGGGCAAATATATATGCAAATTATCGGCTCGTAGATCTGCATTTCCTATGCGTATATTTTCCAGGATAAGTCTCATTTCAGAAAGAGAGAGAAAGAAAGAGAGAAAAGAGAAGAGTATGATTAGTTTCTGAAGATATGAGTGCATATTCTATATAGTATTTGGTATTTGTTTAGCCGAAAAAGAAAAACACGCCAAAATACCTCGACCATATCACTCAGCAACACTACACCGGACAATTGTAACGAAAAGGAAAATACAGAATATTAGGTTGACAGTAGACAGAATATTTCCGGCGTACTTAGGTAACACAAAAAGAGATATAAATAAATAATTAATACATTTAAAAAAAAAGATAGGTAAATAGAATTGCTGAGATGTATGCGAATTACTTCAGAAATTGTTTTAATTCGAACTTTATAAAGAAAAAAAATAACACCGGATATATTGCGAGATTATATTATACAAAGAGAAGGGAAATATAAAATGAAAGTTGACGACAATAGACAAAATATTTCCGGCATACTAAAGGTAGCATAAAAAGATAAATAAAAAAGAAAATAAATAAATAAATAAATAATACTACGGTAGATGAAATAAAAAATGATTATGAAAATCAATAAATAAATTAATTAATTAATAAATAGATAAATAAATAAATGAAAAAAAAGGAGTTTAAGGAAACAATGAAAAAACTCTTCAATTTAACGATATTTACAAATTACATATATGTAATAGTTATTCCTTGTCATTGTAATAGTTAGGTTGTATTTTAACCATACGAAATAACAAGTTCACCCATCCAGAGTATTGGCTACCTCACACAAGTGTTCCTCCATGATTCGCAAGCGGTCCGGACCAAGGTGTCTGGGGCCACTCCAGCGCGTAATGACCACACCCACGTTGTTTATTTGATTTGTTTTCATGTATTGTAGAATGCGTCGGCCGGTACCGTGCTCCCCGTCATCCCAGAAACTTTCATGAGTTTTCCCCGCAGAATCCACAAACCTATAGATCAGAATACGGTGATCCGCCGCCGCAGAATATGGATCAACACACACCTTTCTGTACAGGTCCTGGACCTCTTCCACCGAGCTAACTTTTACCCCCGTTGCAAAAATTTCGGAACCCTTAAGTAAGGTAATTAGTAATATTGTTTGTTCTAGAATTGATAGTTTAAAAATCATGTATACAATTAAATATTTAAACATACTGGAACGGCGCCGCAATCATGAAAACATGGAAATTGCGGGAAATTGAAGAAATATCCTTATAGTTTCAATGCATTTAATAAAAGAAATTATTTCATTTTCTTTCTTAAGTTTTTATAGCTATAAATTAGATGAAAGTATATCTACTCGGTTTAAATTTATTAACTAAGAAGGCCTACTAGTGAGCCTAACGATTTCCATTTAGGTATAATATATTTTTTTTCACCAAGTTCCGTATTTCATTCTAAATACATGCATGCATGTATAAATTAGATATAATTGATTGTTACAAACTGAATGGTTTGTCAATGGTTTGTCAAAATCTTTTGAAGTAAACACATTCAATACATTGATTCAATATCCACTGATATATAGGATATAAAAACACCCGTTAATATGTAAGTTATCGTGGCGCAGAGTGATGTTAGTAAACAAAGAGTCCCGGGTTCAATTCTCGCCATGGGCTGGGTTTTTTTTTCATTTTATTTTCTAGAACAAAAAACCGTTTTTAATACCTTTTCTTTCATAAAGTTAATACATTTTGTTGGTAAATTAAGCACAATATTGAATTAATTTTTTTTAATGGCTTAAAGGTGGCTTAAAGGTGGCCTAAAGGTAGCTTAAAGATGGCTTAAAGAAGTGTGGAGATTAAGGACCTATAAGTTGTCCTTAAAGGTGGCTTAAAGGTGGCTTAAAGATAGTCTTTAAGCTGCCTTTAAGCCATCTTTACGCTTTCTTTAAGCCACGTTTATGCAACACATATAGCTTAAAGGTGGCATAAAGATCGTCTTTAAGCTACCTTTAAACACCTTTAAGCTATCTTTAAGGAGAACTTAAAGATGGTCATTCATCCTGTGAATATGGATGAGGTTTAGTTTTTTGGAACAGGTCACATCTTTAATAGATAATAGCTTGCATAGTTGATTTAACTATAATATAAATGATTCGTATTGGTAGCTTCAGAAGCAGAGCCGGATTTCCATTATCAAGGATGCTAAAAAATCTCCTACCTCACCCAATCCTGCTTGATAGATGTGTTTGTTGTTAAATGATATAACTTGATTTCTATATGATTCCTAATCGTGATTCCTAAAATGAATTTTGTTTATATATTGTTATACCACTTAAAATATATTATATGATATTGTTATATATAATATTGTATCATATGATAATATATATATATATATATATATATATATATATATATATATATATATATATATATATATATATATATATATATATATATATATATATATATATATATATATATACTTATAAGGTTAGTTACTGACTCACTACGGAAGTATATTGGGTTGATCAATCTCATCGATGGCGAGGCGAAAGGATTGCAAGGTTCCCTATTTACGGCATGACTTTGGTCATCAGCAATGGGAAGCTGTTGGGAAGATAATAAAATATGGATTTGAAGAATTTTGACATTTCTCCGTCTACATAGCTCGTCCATTTATGGAATACTGCATCGTAAGAGAAGCAAAAGCAGACTTAAAGGATACGTTTCTATCGTATGTCAGTCCATCTGAATCTTCCGTTCTGAAACAAGCTTTGGCAGAGGTTGACAAAGTGGATCTTGAGGAGCTCAATGAAATAATGCAGTCATATGACTTTTAAAAAAATGCTTACGTCTAACAACATTGAAAGAATCGTAAAGGAAATCTCCCACAAGGAAATAGTGCAGAAATCTATGTTCGTAATAGATTCATTCAAGCTTCATTTGCATGGTCTTATGTCAGAAGCAGTGCTTTTTGAATGTTATAAAAACCTTATACCGAACAATTGTCGAGAATCTGTCTTTCCCAGAAATTTTGCTATAAAAAGGAGCAGAAATGAAGAGATATCTTCAAAGATTCAAACGAGAGCAAGACAAAGAGGCTCTGGGAAAATTCTTGAGATTCTTCATATGATCAGATTTGATGTTGAAAGAAATAAGGGTCCGGATTACAAGCCTTGATGGTTTTGCTATAATGGTAATAACACACACATGCGGCTGTGTATAAGAGATACCTATCTCTTATGAAAAATATGTAGAATTTCGGTCAGAATTCATGTCCGATTTGATATCAGATGTTTGGGTGATGGACATGGAGTAATATTTGGAACAAAATGCGTTTTGGGTTATGAACGTGGAGGTAAAAGAAGGTAAAAGAAGAAAACAAAAGGATGCATGTGTTCATATCGAATTTGTTAACTTTCGTAAACTACAGACAGTAGCTAAAAATTCCAAAAATGTAAAAAATTTAAAATATACATTTAATGTACATGTTTTTAGAAATTGTTTGTTTTTATTCACTTAAACCACTGAAATTGTGTTCACAGTTTATTTGTTAAGCATTTTTAATGTGATTGTTATGTTATTTTGGAAACGATCCAAAAAAGTATTTTCATTCAGTTTGTCTGCCTTATTCTTTCTACAAGAACGTTTTAACTCATGAAAACATGATTTGTGGTATAAGATTGTTAAATGAGTTCATTTTCAAAAAACGTAATGATTGAACAGGGTTATGTTTAATAAAAAGATGACTCAACGAATAAAATCAATATTAATTGACAACCACAGATTAAATGTGTATCAGCTGTTGACTTTATACGGCCTCGTTAAGAAACAATTTTGGAGGATTTTGGAGAAACTTTTTTATCGTGCAGAATTTTTTTTAGACGAAAATGACAGAAACAGGCAATTTCAGGTATTTTCAATATACCTTTCTTTTTGTTATACTATTCATTATTCACATTTTTAACATTTGATAGGTTTTTGACCGGGTCTAATTTGTTCTGCCCTAGATTTGGAAAGAAATTTTTTACATGAATTTCCACTGATATAATTATAATTTTAAAATAAAAAAAAAATAAGACATTTACCTCATTACCTCACCGTTTGTTTAAGGGGTCATCTCAAAGATTTTTAATTTTTAACAAATGACCCTATAGGGTATTGCTTTAAATGTATCCATTTTGCAATTATTTTAAAAACTTCTGCCCTAGGGATTTCTTTTTCTGTTCTACATATTAAAGTTATTGTTAAAAGGCATCAAATGGTCAAATAAAAAAAAACCTTTTACCTCCTGGTTTGTTCCAGGGGTCTTATCAAAGTTGTTTTTCTGTATGCCCAATTTCCCAGATTTGTCAGATAAAGGCTATTTTGTATTTGACAAAGGCGGAAATGGAGATCTTTATAGTATTATTAAAACATTCAGACATATTTAAGTAATAAATGAATATTTAACATCACATATTAAGGGTCATTAATATAAAATACATGGTTACCGTCTTGAAATATATGAATTAAGCTATATTTAGGCGGGTCAAGAAAACGTGGCAGAGGGCTAGGCTTGCTGAACCCTCTTCGCTTTTTCGACCCGAGCCCAAATATGGCTTATACTTTGAGGCATTTATGTTTATTCCAAAATATATTATCAATTTTACGCATCAAATGAGCTATTACAAATTTCGCTGTATGTCTGCAGTTGAAACTATCTCGCCATGGCGTCAACCAAGCAGAAAGATGACGTCACAATACAAATGAAACGTTGCGCGAAAGCGTGCGTACTCGATCTGTACTTGGCCTGGTTAAATTCAACTGGATTTTCTTTTTATTATGTTGTGTTATTAATAATGATCTTTCTGTAATAATTAAATACAAAAAATCACCTTCATTTACCATATAATGATCATCTGTACAATGAAATTAAAACATGAGGAGTGAGATACCTGAAGACCAAAAAGATAGGACCTTAAATTTCTATGTTTGTAAAAATTAATCCCTGATTCTGCTCACGTTCTGAATGCTGAAAATAAAATAAGGGGAACAAAACAAGATATAAAACCACCGCTCAAATATATTATAAAAGTCCATTTGAAAAAAGCCATTATTTTTGTTTTTACAAATTTAATTTAACCTTTCATGCATTTCTAAAACATGTGTAATTATATCTATTTGGTACTTCCAAAACCCACAAAAAAGTGACAAATATAATTGAAATTAAGACATCAAAATAGTGATATGCTTTTGGCAACAAAAAGCTAATAAAATTGGATGTTGAAGCTATATTTTTCCTAGAGTTGGTCATCATATCATTTTGTAAAGAGCGAATATTGATAAAACATGTAAATGTCTAAATTTTTCAATGTTCAAAAATTGGAACAAGGACAAACTCTATGGAATCAAAGTATTGAAGTGCTGAAAGCCGCGCTCTTTTGGTGTATCTTTATGCATATTGTGCACCCCTGTGAATGTTATTGTCATTTAAATTTTAGACCATGTGGTTTTATTTGACCATTTCAGTTTCACAGTAAAAATCGTGCCTCGTGGTTATAGTCTATTTCATAGAATCTAGGTACTTGTAGTCAAATATAAAATCTAGTGGTTTATTGATCTTCATTAATTGGTGGATAAAATGTGTTCTAGAAATAAATATGACAATTCAAAAAATAGCTTTTGTCTGCTGTTGCAACAATTAACATGCTTAATAGAGATCCTCTCTGAAGATTAATTTTCGATCCGCACCTGACCTAGTCATAGCATCAACAGTGAAATAGACTATACTATTTTATGCAGAATGTTCCTTAAAAATGGATCGATATACTAAGTTTTTATGCAAAACAGACATCTATTATTTTCTTAAAAACATGATATTGTACACCAAAAGCTTCAAACAAGGCTATTATTTTATTAAGCAACCCAATATTTATCTTTTCAACCACTCTACACGTGGTGGAACACGAACGATAACTCTGTTCTGAATATTATCGTTTAGTATAAATAATCGCTAGATGGTGAAATAAGACATACATCTTTAAAGAGTTTTATGTTTTAACATAAATCAAAGTAGGATATGATATGAAAAACGACCAGTACTTACGTATTTTTAGAATATTATCCTAGCACTTATACTTCCGCTAGAAATTTCACAGGAACTAAACAATTCTCGGAGAAGTCTCGGGAACTTTCATTCGAGCACCTCTGGATTTATTACATTCTTAGCAAAGATAAAGAAAACATTTCGAACACATTCGCAGGGGTGTTTTGTAGCAAAGACTGAAAATATCTCTCTCTCTCTCTCTCTCTCTCTCTCTCTCTCTCTCTCTCTCTCTCTCTCTCTCATGCTTTTAATGTCCGCAAAGCGTCAGAGCGAGCAAATTTTGTAAGCGGCTATAAACAAAAATATGTCTATCTTGTAGAAAAAAGATTGAACAGTTGCTGCCTCGAATTTTGCAACAAGCGTCATATATTCCATTTCTTCAATGCGCAGCAAAGTAGTTCATGGAAATTCATACGCATTGTATGTGTCCAAAATGTACAGTCTAGTA
Source organism: Magallana gigas (assembly GCF_902806645.1). Lineage (NCBI taxonomy): Eukaryota > Metazoa > Mollusca > Bivalvia > Ostreida > Ostreidae > Magallana > Magallana gigas. Next base: position 57,026,300 of record NC_047564.1, read on the forward strand.
TTAGCAAATTATGGGGAGGGGGTGGTGCCGGTGTAACGAAGAATATTGACCCGGGTTGAAAATTGACCCGGGGGTCATTTTTCAACGTTGAATATTGACCCGGGGGGTCATTTTTCAACGTTGAAAATTGAGACCAAAATCGTGAAATTTATACCCGGGGTCATTTTTCAACGGTATGAGAAAGATTTTTCTAAACTCTGATGACCTCGACCCGTTGAAAATTGATCCTGTTGAGAATTGACCCAAACCTCAGAGTTTTGATATGAACTGGAACTTACTCTACACGGTTTAAATGAACAATCATGCACATATTTGAAAGTTTAAGTTTTAAAATGTACATACTGTCCGATACTTATGCGGACGTGGCTAATTTCTTTTAGGCTGATATGTCCAATTAATCATTTAGTTTTTAGATTGAAGATATGATATCCATTTATTATTACAATACTATGTAAATAAAGCTAAGAAGATGACCGTTTGCTTCGGAATGGAGCAGGCGAGTAGGGCTAGAATACTTTTTGACATAGATGACATGGTTTTCATTCCCTCATGTGACAGAATTTTAAGTTTAAACTTGTCAAAATCTCAGATAAATATATCTAACAAACATATTGCCCGTTATCGTCACTTTTAAGGCAATTCAACAGAGCTCTAATCGACAGGCACCTGACGTTGTATATTTTTCTAATAACTGAAAATATATAACCTCTATTCTGCTTTTTGGGGTAAAGGGTATAAATATTTATACCAAGACAAAAGGATATAATGTCAGATACCTATGCTTAATTTGAAGAAGTCAGAATATTTCACTGACAAAATAATAAATGAATGGTTGTCATATTTTTATCCTTTTTCATATATACTGGGGTTTTTTATAAGTATATATACAGCATATACATATTTACACATGCTTTTAATTTTTTACGACTTAAAACTAATTTTTCATAAACTCGTCTGATTAACTATTTTGAAGCACCATCCAATTTTCTGCATATACAGTTATAGTTCTTCTTAAAAATGCAATTTATTTCTATTATTTTGAGTTTTCAATTCTATTATTTACCTGTAAATTAGAAACACGGGCAACTGACGTAATATATTTTCTCAAAATTAAAAACATATACCCTCTACAGCAAAAATGTTATCAATTTAAAAAAAAAGTAGGTTTGCATCTAAATATACAGTCGGAGGATTGTTGATCTAATTATATTAATGGTATATACATGAAAAGGTATGCGAAAAGTATACAACTGATAGATATGTTGTTTGGAGCAGCTATATCAAGGAAAAATCCGAATTGCTTAAACATGTACAAATTGAAGCAACCAGGACAGTGATAGGGATCATAGTTAATTCTTCTAAAATAATTTTATATAGTGAGCTTAATTTGAAAACCTTGCAATCTCGAAGGGATTACCATAAACTAATTATATTCTACAAGAATATGAATGGTTTAGCACCACCAGATATGTTAATTTGAATTCAATCATATTTTCTTACTGAACATGCATATAATCATAGATCAAATTAGTTTTTTTACTATCTACCACTATATACTTATTAAAATAATCTTCATGCAGAAAAGAAAATTTCATCAACTTTATCTTTCTTTTAAGTCAAAACTTACAAAACAAAATATACCTAGAGCTTACAAACCTTTCAGTTAAGACAATAGGAACTATTATTTTACGTCAATTACGGAATAAAGCTAGTAAAGCTTACTTATTTAAGGATTTTTTTATCTGATGTGAGTCGATGTTTATACTGTGGGTCTGAATCTGAAGAAAATGTGATTTTTCCCCTGGATATCCAAGATACACTCAACAAAGAGACGAACTTTTTAAACAACTTATTGACATTAGTGTACCATTTTATAAAAACTATATACTTTATGGTAGTTCTGATTTTGTATATAGATAAAATTGTAAAATTGTTTCCCATGTTTATACTTATATTAGATCTCCAAAGCGTTTTAGATTCTCTTAAGGTACACTGTTTAAACCTATTTAAGTAGTATACCTGTATATTTACTGAATATACAGTTCCCTTTTATTTACTGTTCTTTTCAAATGGGCTGGATCATGAAAATCTCATTCTTGTTTTTGTATCCCTACAAGCAGTTATAAATGAAGGTGATATGTTAGTTAATATAGGTGTGAGTGAACATGTCTACCAACAATATGTCATACAATCGTATATGATAAATATTCAGATAGTTCTTTAATATTCAAGTACCTCATGTCTTATATACATATTATACACACATTTAACACGTTTAAATTAAATTCATAATGTAGGTGGCTGTGATAGGAAGGTCAATCATCTATTCCAACGCTGCTGTATGATCTTCTACTACTTATTTCTTTTCAAAAAATGCAATTTACCAATTTATTGACGAAAACAATTACTGTTAGTAAATTTATGATAAATTTTTGTGATCAAAGCAATTTAGAAACTTTTAAGCAAAATTCTATTGTCATCCTGTACAAAAATTAGGTTGCTAACTTGCTACAGATTCCATGAAGCAGAATTGTTAATGCCTAGAAAAATTAGCGATTTGATGATATTTAGTTACATCAGAAGTTATTCTAACGGAACAAATAAAACGCCAAAAATCGGCTTCAAGATATAGTTACTACAGCATTGTTCATGAAAGAGTACAATCATGTTAGCATATCATCATTTTGTAAACTGTTATTGGCTGGATGGGTGTGAATACAAAATTCAGATAGTCACAGTTTTAACAAACTGAGTGGGTGCAAACACAAAAATCTCAATATGACATACTGTAATATTTTTTTATTTACACCCACTCAGAAAATTTACAATGAACAATATCAAAGTTTTAATTTACTGGGTGAACGTAAAACCAAAATTAAATAATATGACGTATTGTAATATATGAAATTATTTATATTTGTACACTTCTCTAGCAAATTAAAAAAAAGAGTTATACTGAATTGAATATTTTAACGTGTAACCATGTATACTAATATTATTAAAAAACATATATTTCTTTAAAAATTTATAGATATCACACAAAACATCAATTATACGCGATAAGTTTATTATGGATAAAATAGTTATTACATGTACATATTTAAAGGGATACTATGTAAATTCAAAAAATAATTATTTAAGTCTCATTTTAACCCCCCCCCCCCCCCCCGTTGAAACATGTTAATCTAAAGAATAAATATATAAAAACTGATAATTTTTGATTAAATAAACTCAAGTTATAATATTGATCCGTTAATTTGTGCTTCTTTCCTGTTGAATTTTGAACCGGTTTCATGATCAAAATTCCACGATGCGGGTCAATTTTCAACGGATTAGGGTCTTTATTCAACACCTTTGGTCTCAATATTCAACGTGGAAAAATGACCCCCGGGTCAATTTTCAACCCGGGTCAAAATTCTTCGTTACACCTGTAAAGGACGTTATGAATTGCTTGTGCTATAATCTCTGTTTTTATAATAGTTAATGCATATTGATATAAAATGAAAGTAATAAAACCATAGGTGCCCAAATTAAAGTTCACGAGACTTCACCAACATTTTTTCAGATCCTGTGTTTCGAGAGGAAGTGTAAGTGTTCGGATAATATTCTTAAAATACGTACGTACTGGTAGTTTTTCATATCATATCCGACTTTGATTTATGTTAAACCACGAAAATCTATTAAGATATATGTCTTATTTCATCATCAAGCGGTTATTTAAACTAAACAATGACATTCAGAGTTATCCTTCGTGTTCAACTACTCTAAAACCACTCTACATGTGGTTAACAATATAAACATTGGGTTGCTTAATAAAATTATAGCCTTGTTTGAAGCTTTTGGTGTACAATACCATGCTTTTTAAAAAATGAATGTGTGTCTGTTTAAACTTAGTATATCGGGCAATTTTCAAGGAACATTCTTTTCCACCAATTAATGAAGATAAAGTTTAAAATCAATAAATGTCTAGATCTTATCTTTGACTACAAGATTCTATAAAATAGACTATAAAGACGTGGCATGATTTTTACTGCGAAACTGATAGGGTCAAATAAAATCACGAGGTCTAAATTTAAATGACAATAACATTCGCAGGGGTGTACTGACTGACCTCATGTACTATTTCACGGTTTAAATGAATAAACTGAATTGAATTGAACTGGAGTACATGTATATATATTATTGTAGACAAACATTAAATGAACAAATCTGCCATTCCACAAAATAAATAAAATTGGCTGCAAGCCTGTAGTTCCCGGTTTAAAAAATTTGGATGGACGAAAAAAGTAAAACCCTAAACTAAAATTGTAATACTGTAATGTAATAATCGACATAACATAAGAGAAATATTATTTTTCCAGTCGCTGTGTAAAAATTCATTTAAATTTTATAAAATAAATACACAAAGGTTGAAAACTGAAAAAAGTGTGTAAAAACTCTTTTCGATAAGATTGATATTGCAACAAGGCAAAGTGCACGTATAGATCCTCCATTGTAAATAAGATACAAACCAAGAGGTCCAGGGACCACATCGCTCACCTGGACAACAATGCCGTTGAAATAAGATGTATGGAGTCATTAACAAAACAACTTAACAATTTAGTAGAATTAATCCAGTATAATTTTTTTTTTAATTTTCTCCAGATGTTCCTCCAGGTATGTTAAACATTGATCATTGATAAAGAAAAGCTCACTTGATATTAAAACTAAAAAAAAAAACCAAACCAAACCCCCAGAAAAGAAAAAAACCCAGAAAAAAACAACCTTATTATACCCAACAAAAAAAATAATTTAAAAAAAAACCTATGCTGTAACACCCTAGCCAACGGATAGCATGAGACAGCTTATGTACTGTAGTAACGGGGTGACAACTTTTCTCTGCAAAGTTGCATTTGTAATACATGTATTCCTTTCCACAGTAAAAGGGCTTTCTAAATGTAACTTAATCCATTTACTATTTTTACTACAGAAATAACTATGTGTTGCACCGGGTCACAATGAGGTAAAGAGGGATCGGTTTCTTTTACTTGGCATTTGAAAACGATTTACAGCTCATAATTCAACAGAAAATCTGAAAAGCATTGCTACAATTTTTTTAATTTTTCGCACAATTCATAGAATCGTTTCTATATATTTTTTTTTAATTTTGCTGCAAGACTAAACATAAAACCATTTGTACGATGTTTAAAATAATTGTTTGTAGTCAATGAAATGCTTTCTTAGGTGATTTATGAGTTAAAATGACTCGATACCTTTGCACTTAAAATAAAATTTAAAAGCGGGGCTCAATGAAACCACATAATAAATATCACACAAACTTTAAAAAATTAATTTCTTTTGAAGGCGAGTTTATAAAGGTTCACACTAGAACTGTACGAAGACTAAGCCACTTATTAGATAAATCCACACCGGTGGGGATAAGCTCCATGCATCACTGCTGCCACCACTTGGGTTGTTGGTCACTGTACTGACCGTGGGGTCGTTGCTGTAAAGGTAAATAATGATTTATTAAAATTAAATTGTAGATCAATGTGTTTTCTGATAAAAAATTCAAATAATGTAGAATTAAAAAAAATATTCAGCTGCTCTCAAAACAGAGTACTTGTACTGTGTTACATGATGAAAAGATGAAAACTCAAATAATGTAAAACTTGGATTTTTTTTTTTATAAAAATCCTTTCAAAATATATTAATTTCGCGTTTCGATAGTAATAGCAGGAAAATTAAGTATTGGTGACTACATGTTTATAAGTTATATGCATTGTATTGGTTAGAAATTGACCAATAGAAAATGTTTTCAGTGGAAGTAAAGAACCTGCAGGCGTTTACACGAAACTTTTCTAGTGTGTTACTAAGATATGACTTAGGAAAAAAGTTAGGAAATTCCTAAGATCAACTTAGGACACATCTTACTTAAGATGTAGCTCGACGGTAACTTAGGAACATATTGAGTTAAAATATTCTAACCTTTTTTAAACCATTAAAATTTTTCACATTTATCCATACAGATCGAATTTGAGAGATTTTTTGTAGGAATTAGTCATTAAACATTTTGCCAAAGAAAAAGTGTACGTGTCGGTATTTAACACAGTAGGCCTAAACCAGTAATCTTAATGTAAACATTTACCTAAATATATGTCAGTGTCCAATAAGAATTTAGTTTAAAACACCTAGTGAAAAAAGAAAACAAAACAAAATAGAAAAGAAAAGACTCCCCCCACCCCGAAATCCAAATGACTTCTATTATTATTATTTTTTAAAAAGAAAATATGTATCAAAACAGAGTTGGCTTACAAGGATATAATTATTTAATCAACATGTGTCAATTCTTTGAGTGTAAATTAGCATTTAATTATCTTGTCATTCAAGTGCATGTAATACACAACACCCGGGCTTTTCATAGAATTTAGCATTACATGTAGAAACACATGTTTTTTAAAAATATTTTCTAACAATGAAGTGATAAAAATTAAAGGGATTGCATGTACATGTACATACTTGTACGTTTATTAAACAACTACTAGCAGAGCGCATTTTTGGAAGCATGCCTTTGTTTATCGAGCCGAGCCGTTCTTTTCTATATCAGGTTGAAACTTGCACTAAATAGACTAAACTTTGATATAGGATGATTCTCATCATAAACAAACACTTTATAGCATTTGATAAACCTTCCTTTTATAGAAAAATGCAAGCAAACTTTCAACATTGATATGAAATACAAAAGTTCATTGATCCAGAGCAAACGCAATTTAAAGCGGCATTTCATATCAACCAATTAAAGCATTCAACAAAATGATTCCCCAAACAATGTGAGACGTGTCGTAACTTGAGCATTATAAATAACTTGGATTCTCTTAAAACATAACGCCCTATTTATTTTGTTTTTGTTTTTCTTTTTTGCTTTCAATGAGGATAAAAGGATCTGCCTTATGTTCGTAATAACTTAAATCCCCTTGTTACCATTTGTAGAAAATTCTTTATGGTTACGTAGAATTTCAGCCGACATTATTGACAAAAATCAATATTGATCGAAGCCTAACACCACATTTTCTTTCTGTTTTCTCACTTTAAAGGTCTGTCATTATTGTAACATTGTGATATGTTTAATAGAAGAGTACAGTCGTTAAATATTCATACTGCGGTTTGCAACCGACTACAATGCGGGAAGTAAATAAACTATCCGACCGGGTATTCAGTGTACCTGAACGTGAAGGTATCTTATTTCGCAAGCTATTTAAACAGAGAAATATATCTACCTCTTTATATTTACCTCGTTTTGTTCGGACAACTAATGTCGGCCACATAACACTGCTTGTCAGGATTTATCTTCTGACAGGATGGATCTGTTGAAGGTAATTTTTTATTTTATTGTTATTAAAGAAAACGAGTATACTAATTATTGAGTAGATGTCATTGTAAATTAAGGTAACACACTTTTTTTTCTTAATACATTTTTACCCCTCATACATAATAGATTTTATGTCGATAGATAGAATCGACACAATTTTCCATATCGGAAGTTTGAATGAACATATATTAGCATTTCTTGAAACAATTACACTTACAAAGAAAGATTTCATTGGATTTGTAAGATTCTTTCGGACACCCGCTGAAATTTGTTTTTCTGACACAACTGCTTTTAAAATCAAAGGAAGCCTTCTTTAGATACGGGTTGTAGATAACACAGAAACCTAAAATATAGACCCCAAAAAATGATAAGTTTGAAATTATGGGAAGTATAAAGAATGCAATAATATTTTAATAACTGTTAAATAATCATTTTTATTTGGAATTAAGAATATTAGTATTTAAATAATTATTTTTTATTTGGAATTTTGAATATTACTTTGTTTTTCCTACAACCTTTAAAATGTTTTACAAATTTGATGAAATCCTTGCAAAGTACTGAAAAATGCTGACTATGATGAACAACTGGTATATACAATTTTGTATAATATTGGTACCTGGTTGAATTAATGTAGCTGTCAAGCAATATTCCTCAGACTTGTTCAGAAAGATTGTTGGGAGACAGTGATACTCTTGGGAATTATTGCAGACTTCGGTAGATCTCTGCCTCCATGTCTCGTTAGTAGGACATTCCACCGAAACAGTAGACATGATAGAGTTTACTACATTCTAAAAACAAACAAAGAATTTAATGTTATATATACTAGTTCTGCCGTGATAAAATTATGTTATCAATCTGTTATATACATGTACCAGGATTCCTTAAAGTACAAATAACATATCGAAATCATTTTCAATGTCGATTCTATTGCAAAATTCAAAATTTCAGTAGTGGGTTCCGTTCTATTTGACTCCCGAACCACCTCAGATTTATCAATGTTAAATGAACCAAGGGGAGATATAACATCATATACTCGAATTGATACAGTTTAACCCCAACGAAGAGACAGCGATCACTATGGATCATTTTGACCAGGCCATGAATAATGCTGCTGCAGAAGTTATTAGCTTCAAACGCATGATACTTCAATACAGAGAGGAAACAACTTAAGAAAAAGAAAATCTTTTCTATAGATGCAATGTCACAGAAACTGAAGAAAGGACAGCAACCAGAGAGAGATAAGGACGCAAAGAAGTCTGCGAGGAGAGATAGAAGCCACTTCACCAAGCAACCTGCAGAGGAAGCAAAGACAGCCACTTAAGGGAAAGACATGAGAACTGTTCATACTAAATGCCATTATATTGGTCGTAGAAGGGATATTAAGCAGGAGCAAGCCGGATTCAGAAAGGCAAGATACTGGAGCAGTCAAGTGTGTAAACAGAACAATGTATGCTGTATTTGTCGACTCTGAGAAAGCATTTTGGAATCATTATGGAAAGTTCCTGTGCTTTTCTCTCTCGCGACAGCGTCTTGAGGAACGTCACAAAAGGGAAAAGAAAGGACATGACCTCAATTATAAAACACCTGGGTTATTATCCTATCCAATACTTACAGATATCAACATCTCCATTAGAAGACAGAGCACATCAGCGCAAAAGCTATCAAAATTGACTTGTAGGTCAATATTTAAAAGAAACAGGTCTAATATATGAACAGATCAACAAGTCACAACGAGCAGCTGAGTCAAGGAACCAAGCTCCAGAAGTATTGATCACGATCTTACATCAACACCATCAGTGTCCTTCTGTGTGAATCAAATTGCTGGAAAACGTTTCTGCCGATTAAAACAGACATTGAGTTAATAGAAAGCAGTAAATTTTTGCTTTTCATAATTTATATAGGGTGACTCCGATATAATTGTTAAACGGTGATAAAAAGCTAGTAGAATGTGATTTATATCTACTTCAATGAACTTTGATGGAAAGCAATGGATTGTCATTAAGTAAAAGTATATGACATGTAATGCAATGTGATTCAAGTGTATGTATACTTTGTAAACAAAGGTGATTTGGGCCACTGGCACAGGTTCCTCTTTATGCAAGCTATGAATTAAATGAACTTATGAAACATGATGTAAACTGCACCTTTTGATTTACTAGTACATCTTTGAATTTCTGAAACAGATCATGATTAAAGAAAAATGTCTTCTTTATGAGTTAAACATAAAGCAGAGTTTGTACTTAGCTTCTTGAAGTGACAAAAAGTCAGAGCACCCTCTTACTGAGAAATGCTTGCTGATGAATTTATGCATTTTATCATTTAAATTCAGACACTATATTAGAATGATTTGGGCTAACTAATAAGGTTGGGATAAAACTTCAATTATGCTTACGTAAATTGAATTTCTGGGAAGGAAGCAGAGTCCGTGTTAGAGAATTTTGATGTTATGAATTGGTCAGTTTCTAGATCAAACTGAGCATCGCCGTATTAGAAGACTGTCAATGGACTGTCTGCGGCCACGAACGACCAAAAGTCTGCACATGTATCTTCCCGACTCTCTTAGTGAGATTGGAGAGGAAAATTATCGGCAGTGGTTTGCAACGGGGCAATGAAGTTCTCAGAGCAATCTTTGCAAAGTTACAATTTAAGTAATAAATATGCAGTCATACAATGTATGTAAATCACTACAAGCATGTATGTGAGGAGACTCACTGGTTTGAAATTACATTATTTTTTTCCAGTCAGTTGCACCAAAGAGAATTAAGGCCACGTACATGTATATATCACCCATTTCAGTTAACATTTTTCATCCCTGTCCGTTCCTCTTAATATCGAGCCATGGTGTTTTTTATTTCAATTTTAAAGAATATCTGATGAAAGCGATTAAATATAATTCGTCAGAGTATATACAAAATGAGCGCCCCCCCCCCCAATAGTTCTACATAATAAGTATTGCATCATTTTAATGTGTAAATGTTAATTCCCGAGCATGCGCGGGATATCATCTAGTATCTCAAACTTTGCATAATAGACACATATGCTTGGTTTTATTTTCTGATTTTATTGGATTTTACAGAAATATCTATTATAATCTGAGAAAAAAATAAGACTTTTTAATATGATTTCTTTGCATATTGAATCATTAATGAATAAACAGGCGTTTTATTATTGCAACAAGATAAAAATATTAATGAGGTGAAGAAATTGTGAACTTTTTATTAATGAATATTAAGATTTTTACTTTTATGAGAATAAATTTGTATATGATGCGATAGTTCATTCCGATATAAAATTATAAAAGGAAAAGTGTACATGTGCAAGTCGCACGTTCAGTGCAGAAAGGTCGTATCAAATACACTGTAGCGCCAGTAGCGCCAAAAGAAGCATATAGACCAAAATTTAAGTTTTGAATTTTGGTAAAGCTGTGTGTCTAGTTTTAAAAAATGCTAAAGGAATAAACTTTAAGACTTTGATTGCAGGATCCAAATTCCTTAAAATGCTAAACGTGTGATGAAATAACTGTACAATATGACTGTACGATATGGCATTTGCGCCAATGTGAATCTATTTTTAGGCATGACATAAGTAAATTTTTTAGAGTATTTAAAAAATCAGCTTAATCTAATTTCTTAAACATATCTAAAGCTGTGTAAAAGACCATATATTTAACCATTTAACAAAGAAAATTAAACTTGTTTTCATTAATGTGCAAAATAAAATATTACACACATGAGTAACAATTCATCGTCAAAATATGGCGAACCATGCATGTATAACAAAGCGTGACCCGTGTAGACTTGATGTTATCAGAAGAACGACGAGACATGTATTATCTACTTACCAAAATGAATGCCTTAATGAACAGGAGGGATGGAATAAGCATACACTGCATTATATACTTTGTAATATATTTGCATTATTAAGACTGAAGAAAGCGGAGGAATATAAATATATAAAAAGCAGGGGTGCATGTGGGGAAAAAATCTTAATAAACAAAAAAAAATTACAAAGCTTACTTTCACCCACCTTAGTTAGGCGAAACGCAATGGGGATGCAAACTACCGTTCTTTTCGTTGATAAATGACATGCTAGTTACCTTTATTTACTTTTTCTTGCAGACTGGAAAATAAAGTCGTTTCAATCCAAAAAATATATGTATGGGGTTTGGAAAAAACTTAAGATATGACAGGTTACGACGTAAGACACTGTTTAAAAGGGTGTATTTTCTGAGTCGATAATGACCACCAATTGTAATTTTTGCAATGTTATAATATTTATTTCTGCCCAAGGTTCGTCAGTGGTGTAAAACGACTTTTCCAGTCGGCGAGTAATGTTTGGAAGCTACTTGTGCAAATAGAAGCAAATAAAAGAAAACATGTTGAGATTTGTTTTAAAACATATAACATATCAGAAAAGAATGGTAACTAAAATAACTTTTCCGCTACATTTCCGTTGAAATTGAAACTATTGCAATTAAAAAAAAGACACTGCACGTAATTAGGATTTAAAGACCTTTTTTCATTATCATACTATAGGGTTAACAGTTATTACAGCAACATATGTTATGTTAAAGTTTTGTTATTGAAAGAATTCAAAACTAACACTATAACAATCGTAGTAATTCTATAACTTCAATTTCACTGTTTTATACCTTATTTTCACTGCAATTTCTTACATGGTCCCAAATAAGTCTAGGGATGGGGGCTCCATTTTAATTCAGTTTTTTATATGTAAATTCAAGATAAAGCGTTGTTGCGACAAAAGTCGTGTGTTTGTGTTGGGGGGGGGGGGGGCTGTGACACAAACAAACTGACATTCTATTTGGTCGTAGGGATCTCCTCTGAAAATAATGAATCTTTGTCTGTTCGTTTCGGTGGTTTGCTATTAACATAGACTTGCACGTCCTTATTTTGTTTTAATGCTTTTATATTTCCTTCTTTCACTGTGTGTTCAGAAAGGTTAATTCCTGCTACCATATATAACTGGCATCATTTAACGGTTAACATATTAAAAAGAGCACTTAATATTAAACAAAGAGACTTAAGCAAGTCTACTGTAAAAACGGCAAGTATTGAACCAACCGTTCATTAATCATTTACATCTTACAGTAGTTGGCCAAAATGGCCGCCGTAACATTTTTATTTTGTAAGGTACATTTTAAAAGGAAATAAAACATATTTTTCTGTGATGGCCAGATTTAAAAAATGTGCCCTATGATTCTCCGACTTTTTTTCTTCTTTTGCTGAGTTTATTTTTGAAGTTATTCCCCTTTGGTAAACATTTAGATTAGGTAACCACGAGATGACTGAATCCCATTTCAAAGTCCCCAGAACCAACCAAAAACATGCTTTCAAAAGCAAACAGCTTGATTTACAGCAAGACCAAAGTATTATGTGATGAATAAAACTAAGTAGACTGCTTCTCATCAGTAATTGTTCGTCACTTCACAAATCGCCTATAGTTTGTTAGAAAAAGATAACCAGACTTCTAGTCCCAATTAAACAGAGCAGAATGACAGCATCAGCACATACTTTGGCTTACATACTGTTCAGACATTAATATCATTGAAATTATGTGAAAAATGCTAATAATACGGTTACAAAGGTCAAAAAACGAAATTCGAATTTTCCGTGACCTAAAAAAAGTTGTAGTTGACATTTCGAGTAGTCTTACTTTATATTGATTGCGAGCCTTTACATCGTTAAACGAGGAAAATTGCAAGAATATTTCATATCCTAGGATATAATACAAAGTAATATATATGTTTGCCTAGTCATTTTTTCTTTGTTGTTAGAATTAGTTAGTCAAAAAACTTCAGGCGATGACGAGACCTGCGTTAACGTCGACCATTTTGGGAACATACTTATGGCCAACTACTGTATGTTATAAATTCAGTTTCATGTACATACATTTTTTAAAACAAAATGATGCCCTTTATACTGTAAAATTTCTAAATTGCATTATTCCAATATGATTGTAATTTTAATGTTTGTAAATAAGTGAAGATAAAGAGATTGTAGTAACACAAAACAACAACGGACGAGCAGCTCAGACACCGAGCCTTCAACACCTACCCTAGGTACAGATATGTCAAATGAACTGAAACTTATACATGCTAGTTTGACCGAAATCCGAGAATCAATGGTGAAAAACGCAGATATTAAAGACATCGTAACCAAAATTGTGTCAGAAATAAAGAGCGAGATCAAGAAGGAAATTGTTGAGGAAGTAAAGGCAACTTTAACACAAAAACTCACAGAAAGCGTAACGGTACATGTCAAAACTGAATTCGAAAACAAGATCGACAGCAAGACAAAAGAATTCGAATTGCATACAAAAGATATCGCTGATGGCGTGAACATGGATTTAACGGCTTTGCGAGAGAAATTCCACGACCAGCTAAAGGAATTGGGAACATTGAAGGACAGTTTGAAGCGGTACCAGGCCATGACGGAAACTGCCCTCACACTTGCCAACAACAATCAACAGTACTCCCAAAAGAATAACATCAAATTTCTGGGCTGGAAGGAGCAAAGGCAGGAAAACCTACGGGAGGATCTGTGTTCTATTATGCGAGAGGCGGCGGGCGTGACCATCGACCCATCGGATATACTGGAGATACACAGGATCCCGGGTGCACAAGGAAAAACGAGGCCAGTCATCGCTAAATTCAGGAACTTGGAAGTAAAGGTAAGATAATTAAGAACAGATCAAAGGAAGAGGTGAAAAAAAGATTCCTCATGTTTGACCATATCACGCAAATGAATTCCGAACTTCTGCGCGAATTAAAAAATGACGATCGAATCCAAAGTGCATGGTATTACAATGGAAAAATCTTCGGACTGGACCAGAAAGGAGATCGTCATAAGTTTGACATATTAGACACTGTCGGAAGGAAGTTTTAAAAATCCTAATGTGAAATTCTGCGGGGTGTCCTAAATCGATCGGGATCGAGATTCGAAATATCTTGACTTTATTGTGACTGGTGGTGATCGGAGTCGAAATACTCTAAAAACAATGAATGAGTGTGTGAATGTAAGATCAGGTGCGTGTGTATTTGGGTTTAAGTGGTTGCTTGCTTATTGGAAACTATCCATTTGTTTATTACTTTGTTTTATTTTTATGCTGTTTTTGTGTTCGTGTTCACAAGTTTATGCCATCGACTGACAATATTTTAATACAGGTAGCTATGGTGAACTGCCAGAGGTTCACAAAACCTTCGAAAATATTCTCTACTCTGTCATTCTATATTGCTTTTTACATTATTTTTTCCAATGCCACAACCAGATAACATAACAATAGCTACTGTGAACTGTCAAGGGCTGGCAACTCTCAGTAAACGTAAAGATGTTATTAATTATTACAAACAAAAACAATATTCAATAATTTGTTTTCAAGATACACATTTTATTCCGGATAATGAACCATTCATTGAATCTCAATGGGGATATAAATGTTATTTTAATTCTTACATGTCAAATTCAAGGGGTGTTTGTATTTTTTTAACAACAATTTTGAGTTTAAAATCCATGGTGAAAAGAGGGACAGTGGGGGTAATTTACTTGCTTTAGATTTGTCCATTGAAGATAACAGGGTAACCCTCATAAACATATATGTCCCAAATTCAGATAACCCTCAATTTTATGAAAATATTAGAGATATATTTTTAGAATTCGACAACAAATACTATATATTATGTGGTGATTTTAATTTAGTGTTAAATCCTTTACAGGATTCCCATAATTATTGTAATATAAATAACCCTAAGGCTCGTTGTAAAGTTTTAGAAGTCATGGAGGATTTACAACTCCTTGATTACTATAGAGTTTTGCATCCAGATAAAAAAGCTTATACTTGGCGTAAAAAAAATCCATTAAAGCAAGGCCGTCTTGATTATTTTTTGATTTCTAATAGCTTGTCCAATTTAGTTGAGAACTGTGTAATAAAGCCAGGGTACAGGTCAGACCATTCTATTGTTTTACTTGAAATTAAATTTAATCCCTTTAAGAGAGGACGTGTTCTTTGGAAATTTAATAATAGTCTTTTGACTGATAAAAAGTATGTGTCAAAGGTCAAAGAAACTATTCATTCTGTAAGTAGTCAATATTTAGAAAACATAGGAAGTTGCGATTTTCAGTGTAAAAATGGTATTAATGAAAGTTTATATTTGGAAGTATTAATGATGGAAATAAGGGGGGTTACTATATCTTATTCGGCATATAAGAAAAAGGAAAAAGACAATAGAGAAAAATTATTGCTACAGGAAATTGAGGCTCTGGAGTTAAATAATTCTATTGACATTGAATTGTTGGATGAAAAAAAAAATGCTTTAGAAAATCTTCGCAAAGAAAAATTACAAGGTCATATGATAAGATCACGTGCTCTTTGGTTAGAAGAAGGTGAAAAACCCTCGAAATATTTTTGTAATTTAGAATCCCGTAATTTTTTAAACAAACTATAAAAAAAATTGAAGTGGATGGTACAGGAATGGTATATGACCAATCAGAAATATTAGACAATGTAAAAAATTATTATGAAAATCTATATTCATGCAAGGATGCAAATTTAGTCAATGTAGATTTGGAGAATATTATCTATAACTACAACTCACCTAAGTTAGAAAAGCAGGTGGCCAAAAGTTTAGATAAAGACATTGTGGAAGCAGAGGTACTTACTGTAATAAAACATATGAAAAACAACAAATCTCCTGGAAGCGATGGATATACTGCTGAATTTTTTAAATTTTTTTGGAAAGATTTAAAACATTTTGTTGTAAGAGCAATTAATTGTATTTTCTTCAAAAAGGAGCTCCCCATCTCACAAAGACTTGGTGTTATTTCATGCTTACCAAAAGGTGATAAGCCTAGACAATTTTTAAAAAATTTGCGACCAATTACTCTTTTAAATGTATTGTATAAAATTATTTCAGGATGTATAAGCTTGAGTTAAAAAAAGTCCTAGACTCGCTGATATCAGATACACAGTCTGGCTTTCTAAAGGGTAGATACATAGGGGAAAACACTAGATTTATCTATGATATAATGTCTTATACTGAATTTAAAAATATTCCAGGTCTTTTAGTTCTTATAGATTTTGAAAAAGCCTTTGACTCAATGTCTTGGTCTTTTATATATAAAGTTCTAGAGTTTTTTGGTTTTGGAGACAATATTATACAGTGGATAAAGATTTTAAACACCAATTTTACGGCCACTATATTACAGAGTGGCTTTTTATCAAAACAATTTGATATACAGAGGGGTTGTAGACAAGGAGACCCTGTTGCTCCATATTTATTTATCCTATGTGCTGAGATCCTTGCAATGCTGATTAAACAAAACAAGGACATAAAGGGTATTTGTATAAATAACAAAGAACACGAAATATCACAATATGCAGATGACACTTCTCTAGTCCTTGATGGTTCACCTAAATCTCTTTTTGCAGCTTCAGATACAATTGATTTTTATTCCAGTTTTTCTGGCTTGAAGATAAATACTTGTAAGACAAAAATAATTTGGATTGGTTTCAAAAAATTTTCTGATCAAGTCTATCATCATACAAGATGGAAATTGGATTGGGGATCTACAGCCTTTAATCTTTTAGGTATTCAGTTTTCAGTTGATCTTAAAGAAATTATAGATATTAATTTTGGGCTTCAAATTCCAAAAATTTCTGCACTCATTGAACAGTGGAAAAGAAGAATTCTTACTCCTATTGGCAGAGTTACTGTTATTAAAAGTTTGCTTATCCCAAAATTAAACCATTTATTTATTTCACTGCCTACTCCAAAAAGGGAGACAATTTTATACCTATATAAATGTATCTTTGAATTTTTGTGGAAATCTAAGGTAGATAAAGTTAAGAGATCAATTATAACACAAGACTATTTTTCAGGGGGTATAAAAATGGTGGATATAAACAACTTTATTACAGCCCTTAAATGTTCATGGATAAAAAGGTTAACAAAATCATATAAACCTTGGATGGATATTTTTTACACCATCAATGGACATGATTTTTTACAGAAATTATATGATTTTGGAGACACTTTTGTATTGGAATGTCTACATAAAGAAAACAATACTTTTTGGAAAGATGTTCTATATTCTAGGTCATGTTATATAAAAACTATTAATAACCACTCAACCATTAAAGACAACATTTTAAATGTTCCTATAAAAGTGGGGTAAAGGTAGTGCAAGATTTTCTTGATGAGGAGTGTAATGTTTTAGCTTTTGATGTATTTAAACGCATATATAACCTCAATGACATATGTATTATGCAATATAATAGCATTACAACATCAATTTTTAAATATTTGAAACTATTATCTATTGACAGGAGTTCTGTAAAAAGAATTCCTAATCCATGTATGCCAGTTTTTTTGCCACCTATTTTAATATCAGAAAAATGTACCAAAGTTATTTACAACTATTTGAATGAGAAAGATGATGTACCAACTGCTATAAATAAATGGAGGACAGAACTAACTCCATATGGTGTTGATGATATTTCAGAATTCTTCCAGTTGGGTATTACCTTAAAAAAATTAATATCAAGTCTTTAGACAGCTGTGGATTTTGTAAGAAAAATGTAGAAACCATAGTCCATGGTTTTTTTTCTTGTGATATTATACATACTCTGTGGAGTGAACTGAGTCTGCATATTTACAGAAAGACTTCTGAAAGGATTGGGTTTAATGTATTAAATATCATGTTCGGTGAAGCTCCATTAACATGTCATAACAAAGTTATTAATTATATTATTCTATCTATGAAACAATACTTATTTTCTTGTCTGATGTTGAACAAGGTGCCAACACTAATTGGTTTTCTTGGTCATTTAAAGATAAAATATAATGTTGAAAGATATGCTGCAATTCAAAGTTCTAAAGTGCATAAATTTGAAAAACAGTGGGATAGTTGGAAAGAAATATTTGACTAGTAACTTTTCTCTTTGTCTCTTATTTGTTTTATGTTTTGTTTTTTCTTTCTTGTGTATTATGAACTTTACAACAATTTTTTCCTTTTCCTGACTTTTTTGTTTTTTGTTGTTATTTGTTATTACTTTTTTTTTCAAGCAAGTAACCACTGCTTAGCGCAATTAAAAAAAGTTTATTATCTAAAATATGATGGCGAGTGTGTGAGTTGGTGTGTTTGTGTGTGGTTTTTGAGGGTGTAATTGTGTGTATGCTTGTATTTCAAAAAATAAATAAATTATAAAAAAAAAAAAAAAGAGATTGTAGTAAATTATTTTATAACAAAATAAAAAACCTTTTTAACCACTTAAAAATTGGGTATATATGTACCTTTTCCTACAACCTTTGATTAAAAAAATGCTTTAAAAATTGGGTTAAATCCTTGCGAAGTATAGAAAAATGTTGATTAGGTTGAAATATTGGTACATGTGTTATCAATTTTGTATAGTATTGGTACCTGGTTGAAATAATCTAACTGCAATACAATGTTCCACAGACTGGTTTAGAAAGTTTGTAGGGAGACAGTGATACTCTTGGGAAGTATTGCATACATGGACCGATCTGTGCATCCATGACGTCTCGTAGGTAAGACATGCTGCCGTTTTTCTAAAGAGGTTAACACTTTCTGGAAAATCGAAGCCTTTTAATAGTGCATGTACATATTGTGATTAAATCGTGTTACCAACTTAACTTTTTGTAATTGATATTAGTCTTTAGTTAATGTTTAAAAAAGAACCCGCACAAAATCGTCAAAATGAAGAAAGATACAGGGCCGTTTGAATGTTGGTATCTGGATTGTTCCTACGACAGGTTGTGCTTGCTTAAAATTCACCATTAATAATGCACTCGACATTGCTTTAAGTATTGGGCAATCCGAAAGAATCGTTATTCTAGTATATTTTTTCTCTTCTGTAAGTGTGACGTAATTTCCATTGGCAACCTGAACAACCCGAAAGCTCTGGGCGGAATTCAATGTCATCGGTCGAATCAGATGTCAAGATCATAACGTCGTTACATCGTTCTTAACCACTTTTAAAAAGATAAGTTGAAATCGGTCACTCTGACGGCTAGCCAAATAAATTTGTTTATTTCATAAAGTAAAACATTATACTTGGTGAACACTAAGAGCTTTGGTTCATTTTTATCATTCTTTAGAACATATGTTCCTTTCACCCTTATTTAGGGAAGGTAATTGTGTACTCCAACAATTACTGCTAATAGCATTACATATTGTCAGGGTTTATATTTTTAATCTACAGTTTAAGAATTCAATTTCAAATTGTAAAGCAATCATAAATAATAGTAATAAGATGAAAGTTTTAAAAAAGTAAATCAATATATTGTAATTGAACATTCATGTGTCATTATATAAACTCAATTGAGCTTCAGGATTATAAAGTATAAATACATGTATTTGTATTATTTTGTGTAGTAGCGTAACCATAGCAATATTAATAGCCGATACTCGGCAGTATTATAAATAATAAGAGCATTTACTCATAAAGACCATTTCCTTTGTTTACATCTCAGGTGACATTTGATTGCCACAGTAATTTTTTGTAATTTGTTGTTATAACTTGCTGAAAGTAAAAAAACTCGAATTCAGGCTATTCAGGTATTTATGTCACAATTTTTATTACATGCTATCAATGCTACATGCTAACATATCCGGGGTTTTTTTCTGTAACCCTGCAGTTTATAAGTAGAAAACTTCATGGAAATACTGCTACTTTAACTCAAAATAAACGTTCAATGAACTCTTGACATAATGGTTTTTTACTTTTGAAGGTAATATACCAAATGGTTAAATAGTAAGATCAACAAGAAAACCTAACAGACAAGTATGAAAGAACAAATCTTGATAACATCAAGTAACTGGAAGTTCTAAATCTAAAATCTAACAAATGCATCTTCATAGGGTTTCATAATGAAAGTTGCTTACTAAAAATCATAAATCAGAAACATTGTGGTAAAATTCTCAATAGATATGTCTTTAAAAATTCGTAGGGCAAAAATACAATATCAATATTGCTATTTTAATAGGATTTCGCAATTTTAAAAACAGCCCTTAAGAAAAATCATAATATTGCAAATATATGGTTTAGTAAATCTCAAATCATTAGCATTGTAGTAAAACTCGTGTAAGAATTTTTTTTCAATTATCAAGGGTAAACATAGTTGGGTTCGGCATCGTTAAAGGGACTTGGACAAGATTTTAGATCAAAATTTTCTTTTTCTTTTTTTATGTTTATATTGGTCATTGTGAATGATTGATCAAAATTTGAATGTTAGAAGTCAAGTAGTAAGAGAGATACAGAGGTAAGAAATCATTGTTATCTAAACAAGGCTCGAGTCTAATATTTGTTTACAAATAATGTAAAATGTGGAATTACCATTTCTTTGACCAAATGACTCGTGGCAAAGAAGGTAAACTAATTTCATGTGTTCATAGATAAAATGATACCATAAAACGAAATCCAAATTCAAAGAAGAGCAACACGGATTTTCAAATAGATAGAGGTAGGATCAGGTGCCTAAGAGGAGTAAGCATCCTCTGCTGACCGCTTACACCGCCGTGTGCTCTTTGTCGTAATCGCAAAAAAAAAATCAGAAATGTCCGTAGACAATTAGGTGATTAATTATGAGACTTAAACCAATAAAACGCATCTGTAAAATCCTTAGATAAGATTTTCTAACTCTGTATCTTGCATATAACTCAATATTTGACCTTCAAATTTTGACAAAACTTTAAAAGTTTAAAACTTTAACAATTCTTAACATTAAAATTGCAAAAACAAAATGTTGATATTTGAGCTCAAATCGTGTCCAAGTACCTTTAACGTAATATACACGGTCGACAGGAAGCATAGAAGTGGCAAAGAGTCAAGAATAGTTACCTACTGGTCCCAACGCCAGGAAGGTAAAAATCAACATCATCTTTAGGATTCCTTTTTTGATGATGCGCCACCATAAGGACATTCCCTTTCAGGTGCAGGTAACGGTGTTCATCTGGGCTTTTTCCATATCATTTACAGAAATACCTTTTGACTACAAAACGTAATAAATATATCATAGAACATTCGTGTATAGAAACAAACGGCCCATTGCTACATCACATCGCTCCCCTGAGAACAAGACCCATAATAAAGCCAGCTTTGTAGAGTCATATTTACAAAATACTTGGCCAGTGTAGAATAGATCCCGTAAAAGAAGATTTTCAAATGTTTCCCAAATAAATCCTAATTACCTGAGGATGCTTTCACACAAATTAAAGATTTTCTTGCCAAATTGATTTAGATAAGAAGCTTTTTCATTTATTGATTTTTTTTTATTGATTTATTTCTCTATACATATATTCTCATGCAAAATTGTTACCCTCATTGCAGCCCACTCTACCCAGAAGAATCATGGTTTGAACAATCTTAAATCTATACTTCCTGAGGATGCTTCCACTCAAGTAACAGGTTTTTTGGCCGATTGATTTTTGCAAAAAAGATTTTCAAAGATTTTTTCTATTTATTCCTATGTAAAAATTCGACCCCAATTATGACTCCTCTCCCTGGAGATCATGATTTAAATAATCTTAATTCTACGCTACCTTAGGTTGCTCCTCGCATTTAAAAATGTGAGTTAACAGAAACTAAGTGGGATTATTTTCTACAGAAGCTATCTCCTCTATCAGAGGGTCATTTCATAGTAAAACTTGAAGTAGGTTGGTATTCTGTAAGTAAGAATAATCCACTCAATAATACTACGCATACTTTTCATATTTTCCATATTTTTTTAAGCAAAAGAAATCGATTCCAAATTAGGTGATTGTGAATAAAGGAGGATGCATAGCCAAAAAAAATCACACAATATTTTATACCGTGTATGATCATTTTGCAAATTCGTAAAAGAAATCTGCGTAAATAATTTTTTCGAAATATTTTAATTAACGAAACGTCATATTAATGGTTTTTTCTCATTATGTCTCTTGTAAATACACACATAACAAACCTACGAGGGTTTAGTCAAAATTGCGTTGTTCTGTTAAAAGAAGGCACGGAAAACAAAACTTTTAACACATAGGAGTGAGCAAACTTGAATTTGATTTATGTGTTAATAAAATATTGCATTGCTAATGAAAGCAGTCTAAATAATGTAATTGACAGGGGGTGCAATGTCGAAGAAAATAATAGCCATACAATTTAGCATATTTAGATATTTATTTTAAACCGAAATACCGGAGTATGTATTTGGCTTTGACGAAAATGACAATCATTTACTTACTCAACCTGGACGGCTACAAATAGGGTTGGAAATAGATTTTACGCTATTCAAAATGAATGAAATGATATGGCACTTACACTGCAAACAAGGAAGTTTTCCAGTAAACATTGTTTTAACTTCATGAATCACATCTAGCTTCCTGTTACAAATTCACACACGCACTAAAATTTATCATAAAGAGCGAACTGTTAAAAGACCCTTGTTGAATAATTTTTGTTCATACAATAAAATTAATATGTATCTAAGCATAACAAATATAACTGAAAATATGTGTTAAAACACCATCTTTATGAGCATGGATCGTTTAATGGAAAAATGAAACTATGCTTTTTCAAACGTTCATTTAGAATAAATACGAAGAAAAAACAGCAAACAGCTTGTACTTTCGATATTTGCTACCTTGTTTAAATGAAGTAAAAATCTGTTGCATGCAAATTGAGTAGCGCGTTATGAAAATTTGTATGAACACATAGCTGCAGCTATGATACTGTATCTTTCAAAAAATTCATGATTCAATGCTTATAATTACACTTTTTATCTTCTTGTCTGCAAATGTTATTTATACTTTAAAATTCATATCTTATCCCAAGGGTAAATTCATATTCATGGGAGAGCCACCGTAAAAGCCACAAGCGTGAATTTTGATTTTCGCCTGTGATGTTGCAATGTTTGTGACGTCATAATAAACTTGTCATTCTAACCTTTGAGTACCCTGCGTACATTGCAGTCTAATAACTGCCGTAGCTTTCAACACACTTTACATGCCAAACATATGTGGGATGTAAATATAAATGAATATTGATTTCGATTAAAAACATTTATATATAATTTAGATATTTAAAAATATAAATCATGCCCTTCAATATAATGTAAATGTTTGGGGCTTTGAAGTGCATGAGTAACATACCTTCTGTTTTTATTTTCGTCTTGAATCTAGTAAAATGTAATTCTTCTAAGCTCCATCTAGAGGTCTTTGCTACATAAAGAACACAAGTCTCACATTTTAAAATCTTAGATTTTAAAAGTAAATAATAGGTATGATTTATATTTACCTAAGATAATAGTACGCCATTATTTTTGTGCACTTGAGATATTCTTTAAAATAACTAATTTCCTCGGGTGTTTCGTTATACTTTAATTTGTTTATTCAATCGACATTTGGTGATACATGTAAGCATGGATACAAAAAGTAATGCATTTTAACAATTCATCAAACATGCATTATATTTGTTAGTCAACTAATTGAGATAATATACATCACTTACATATCATATGTACATTTTTTGTGGCAGTTCTATGTTTTCTTTCTTGTACACAAAATCATTTTCATATTATTTATATGAATACAAAAATAGGATTTTACAACTTTACATTATAGTGGTACGGCTATCGGCGCCAAAATTATCCCTTCATATACATCATGTAATACAAACCATATCAAAATAATTCACATATTATTTCAATTTGAGCTGCATATGTGCGAAAATACGTTTTACGTTATAATCAAAACGTTTTACTTAGATTTCAACGTGCTATAATAGTTTTTCGTTTAGAAACGGATAAATAATCTTGCCTTACCTAAAATGGACAAGGCACAAAAAAAGAATAAATAAATTAAATTGTCGTCGTTCACGAGAATAAACTCAGCTCGTGAAACTTGATTCAATTTTAGAAGTCAATACCTAAAACTTACTGGTTACAGGACATCCGTAGACGTGGTGACAGTCCTCCTTAGAACAGTTACAGAGACTCCCACACAGAGCTCCGTATGACGGATAACCACACGGTAAACTGCAGTTGACATCATTGGTTGGGTTAAAGTATCCCGAATGGCATTCTATTAAATTTAAAATGACTTATATTAGCTGCATTTTTCACAGACCGCTTTTCAAAGTACAAAGTATTCTTGGCAGCATGTATTTAGGGCTGTCACAACTGTACGACTGGCACTCAACATCACATGCTTACATATGGTAAAAAAGTAATAGAGAGAGGGGCGAAACTTCACATATCTTTGTAAAACAATTACTTTGCACAACTGCGTTGATCAATATTTCGTGTACTCTTTAAAAGTAATACAAACATGTTTTATCTAAACATTGATTAACGGAGAATAAAACCCACTTGCATATTTTAATCTTGCATTGTCAGATTTTGAGTTCCTACATGAAATCATGTTCAGCCATGTAAATAAATAAATTCAGCGTGAAAAAATTTAACTGGACAGCTTTCAATTGCATGTTCATTTCTGTTCTAAATGAGTTCACTAACCTTTGGGTGTGCTTATTTCAAATAACATTATTGAAAGTTTCTGTATGCTGTATTATTATATTGTCGCATATAGGAGAATCACACACTCATTGTATAGCCAAGTAGTACATATAATATTAGGGGGATCGAAAATATCTAAATCATATCTTAAAAAATTGGTTTATCATGTTGGTAGCCTGTTGGCCACCCAGCCTCCTGAATCATTTGCTGGCATGAAACAGATATGTATGTGGACCATGAACTAAAACGATGATGTCATAACAAACATGAAAACAGAGTTTACATTGCATATATAAACAATATTTATAATACAGTAAATACTCGTACTCTTTGACAAAATGCGAAACTTACCTTTGCAGTTGTTGTTTTGGAGAAAGTAAAACGGACAGCAGAATGGTATTCCATCGGAACTGTGATAAACAAAAAGGTTTTTTTGAATTTTGAATTTTTTATTACAGTTATACCGGATGCAAAAAGGTAAATCATTGTTTCAAGTTTAAGTTCAATTTTATTTGACAGAGAGTAATACAGAACCCTTTGAGTAAGCACATGGCTACTGTGTGCTATTTGTTTTGCTGTGTTGGCCCACAAACCGTGCTGTATAAACCAACTGTTTTGTATCAAAAATACATAACTATACATAAATATATATGTAGCAAATTTATTCTTATAGTACTAATTAATGTTCAGATTGATGATTAAGGTGTTATCTCTTATCAATTTCTCATTTACCGTTAGTCTTATCTATCTTTATGCCAGACCCCTAATTACCTAATAAATATAGTGATAATTAGTTAATTGCCCGAACAGTTATGATTATTTAATATTATGTATTCCCTCCCCACACTGAGGAGGTAGATTTTTCACTCCCCACACTGAGGAGGCACTGTTCACTATATAAGTAGGTGAAAGTAACAGTAACAGTGCAGTGTATAGTTAGTAACAGTGTAGTAGAAGTGGTACAGTGTGTGTAATAGTAGCAGTGGAAAATGTAGTAATAGCAGTGAGCAGAGTAGTAGAAGTGGTAGAGTAGAGTATAGTAGTAGCAGAGCAGTTTATTAGAGTAGCAGTAGATAACGAATATATTTGGATTTATACATGTGTGGATTATTTTCTTGTGTGAATTGTTCTTATGTAATGCGTAGACTTTGTGTGTAGATATGCAAATAAATTAGTAAACTCTTCAACGACTTTTCTATACTAGGACTTAATACATTCATTCGGATCAAAGTTAAATGTGTTGTAACTCGGCAATGTTCAGACCGCACGCTTGGCGGAGAAGTGCGCTACATATAATTTTTCAGTAGGGGTTCCTACGTGGACATCTCAAAAACAATTTCCTAGAGAATATTATTTTTTTACTTTCTGAAAACACACTTAAACTGACGAAATTCATACTGTGATTTAGTTTTAACCCTAAACGGTGAGTTTTTATTTCTGTTTTGGATTCCGAACAAAATTGAAAACTGACAGTTGTTAAAAACCGATGCAGTATTGATAAAACCCCTTATAGTGTATTGTCTTTTTCATGGACAATATTGAGTCTATTCTTTCATCGCTAATAAAAAGAATTGTGTTTCATTGTGTCTTGTATCTCGAAATAATTTTAATGTGTTGTCACTGTAATAATGAGATAGATATGGTGTTCCGATGGGGCCACTTCGAACTTCGCACATTCGCCTATAGGGCAAAGATGCGAGAGTGCTTAGTTGAGGTAGCGAAAGTGCGAAGATGCGATCGATGGCGAAGTGCGAAGATGCGAAGGCGAAGCCCGAGAATGCAAAGGCGAAGGTGAAAAGTTGATAAAGCAATGAAGCGATACTACTATCGCTCCTTCGCGTTGGCAACTTCGCATTCGAGCCTTCACATCTCTACGTTTTCATCTTCGCATTTTTATCATTGCAGAGCTCTCTAGTATCGTTTAAAGGGTTCTGAGGCATATTTTGGGAATTTAATTTTATAAAATTAATAAAATTTAGTTATCCAGGGGGGATGGGGTCCTTGCCCCCTTAACATTTTACTTCGTGAATTTATCAATATTAGATTTTCCGAGGGGCTCTTCCCCTTAAGATCCATGTGTAACCGCGTTTAGCTTCGTCGTCTGGAACCGCATTTGTTGTGCGCAACACGCACGGGGTGAGGGAATGTTGGCATCGAGGGTATAAGGTATAATGTTATGGCGCGTTGTAGGCCGTATGGTAAAAACAAAGGATA
Organism: Magallana gigas; assembly: GCF_902806645.1. Taxonomy (NCBI): domain Eukaryota; kingdom Metazoa; phylum Mollusca; class Bivalvia; order Ostreida; family Ostreidae; genus Magallana; species Magallana gigas. The sequence continues at coordinate 57,053,383 of NC_047564.1, forward strand.
GGTTTGTCGTATTTCCGAAAGTCCACCAATATACAGTTCCAGAGAAATAAACAGGCAATTGATGCAGGGACTCCACATTTATAGTACGAGACTCAACGATTACAACAGTACAACAATTTAACAGACAAGCATGTTACAAACAAATCGGATATGGCTAGTAGTGGCCTCAGGACTCAAGACTCGGACTGGCTGGTCGCCGTATTCCAGACTGACGATTTACAACTGTACATGGCTATAAATTGACAGGTGATGATATAAGTTAGCTGAGTGAAATATTGACAGTAGTAAATTAATTAGATAAACTTAATGAGTCCTTGATATCCTTGACATGAAAAACAGAAAATTGCACGATGTTGTTTTAAGGGATTAGTTCTTGAGACATAACACTCTGTCTCTTTAAAGTCACACATAGAGTCCAAAAAGTGTCAATCACTAATTGAATAAGTAACTTTGTACGAACTAAACCATGGGAAAATATTACGAGACAGATGTTGATTTTAAAAAGTGAAGTCCAAAACAAAGTTATTGATGAACAGTGAATTTTGAACGTTGATACATGCATGAGCAAGGAGTGTCGCTTACTGAAATTAGAATGTTACTGCGTTTGATCCACGGTAAACAGACGGCTGGTATAAGTGATAGGAGTCTGGAAGTGCATATACACACATTATGGCGGACATTACATTTTATATGGAGTATATAATGAATAGGCATAGCCAGCACTGGTAAACATATATGTCACATGTACACATTAAAATATTTATATACATTCAAAGTAAGCACGATGGCCTAGCGCATGCGTGCCAATTATAGCATGAATTAATCGGAAAACCTTGGCGAGTACGGTGCCTGCATCAAATTCTATGCAATCGACCGAGACTGAATGCAATCAAAAAAGGCTAAGGCGAAAGTGCAAAGATGCGAAGCCTAAGGTGCAAAGTTGCGAAGGCAAAGGAGCGCTAGTACTATCGCTTCTTCGCCTTCGCACTTTCGCCATTGCATCTTTGTATATCGTCGTCGCATCTTTGCACTTTCGCTCCTTCGCACTCTCGCATCTACGCCCTAAAGTTGAAAGTGCGAAGGCTGAAGTGGCCCTATCGGAACACCATAGATACATGTATATATAATTGTTAAGATGACAATGGCCGATGCAAAACGTCAGTATCTTGTTTTATCGGAAATATTTTTTTAAGATATAACCCTTCTTTCACGTTTATTTGAATATGAGTTATAAGTTCTGTTTCTTTCTGTAAACTGGAGTAAAAATTACAATATTGTAAAGACTATTTCACAAATAATTAAAAAAAATGTGCTGAAAAACTTTTACCTATAAGGGGGTCATTATTCTATAGGGGCCACTCTTCTTCATGTAGAGTTTGCTCATATTTATGAAAATAACACTTATTCTTCAGGAAAAAGGGGCATTTTTCTATGTAGAATAATGACCGGGGGTCATATTTCTGCGTAGAATAGCTGTAAATAAATTGAAGATATGTACCAGTGTTAATAATTTGAACATTCTATAAGATCACTTTCATGATAATATGACACAACTACTCAGATATCTGTATATACATCTTGTCAGCTACTTGTGCATTACGTTACAAATATTTCAATTTTTAACAGTTTAATTCATATATCTCAAGTAGCTTTATATAGAGATTGAAGATATTAGTTTTATAGGTGTGGTTAATTTAAACATTGTATAAGTTCACCTACATGATATTACGACACAATTACTCAGATATCTCTTTAAATCTCGTCAGCTACTAATGCATTTTGTTACAAGTATTTTTATTTTTTTAGGGTTTTGTCAACCTATCTCAAGTAACTTTATAAATAAATTGAGGATATGTAACAGTCTATCTTATTTCTACAAGTGCAGTTATACATGTATCAACATTCTATTAGGTCACCTACACGATATTTTGACACAATTACTCAGATATCTCTTCAAATCTCGTCAGCTACTACAAACATTTCCATTTTTTTGACGATTTTCCACATATTTCCAGTAGCTATATTACAGATAAATTGAAAAAAGTTACAAGCGTAGTCAATGTCAGCATTCTGTCAGGCCATCCAAATTATATTACGACACAACTACTCAGATATCTCTCTTAATTTTGTCAGCTACTAGTGCATTTCGTTACATATATCATAATTTGTATCATTTTAGTCATCCACATGATTTTACGACACAAATACTCAGATATTTCTCTATATGTCGTCAGCTTTAAGTGCATTTTGCGAAAAATTTATTTATTTTTTGCGATTTTGTCAATATATCTTAAGAAGCTGTTTATATAGATTGAAGATATGTAACAGTGTTATTAATTTGAACATTCTATAAACTCACCTACATGATATTATGACACAATTACTCTTCAAAAAATGCACTAGTAGCTAACGAGATTAAGAGAGATATCTGAATAGTTGTGCCGTAATATAATGTGGATTACCTGATAGAATGTCGAAATAAGCAAGACTGGTCAATATCATCAATCTAGATATACAGCTTCTTGAGATATGTTGAAAAACCCCTAAAATAATAAAAATATTTGTAACAAAATACACCAGTAGCTGACGAGATTTAAAGGGACATCTGAGTAATTGTGTCATAATATCATATAGGTGACCTTATAGAATGTTCAAATTATCCAAACTTGTAGATATCTCCAATCTATATTTACAGCTGTTTGAGATATATTAACAAAACCGCCAAAAATAAAGATATTTAATATTAAGGTATCCAATGTATAATGAAGGGATATTGAACAATTTTGAATCATTTTAAACTAGTTAAATATGTATTGCTAGATAATCATGAAAGTGAAATGAACCAAATTCACATGACAGACAACATATAAGGAACTGGTCATTTCGCACTTTAAACTTTTTTAAAAGAGTTATCTCCCTTTGATGAAAAAAAGAAAATTTTAATTTCGTCAAAATATCTGCGGTAAATATTTCATTTTATTTCATATTTCAATAAAAAGAAAGTTTATGCATGTATTAACCAAGAGAGTTTAACGAATCTCAAGTTACTGTTTACAATATCTTAATAAAACATATGTTGCCCGTAGACTTCAATGCAACATTCAAGGTGTCATTAGTTGAACCATAATCAAAATTTTGAACATTCCTTTGGTGGAGTATTTTTATTTGATAACACCTTCAAAATGATATCATGATTAAGAATATCAGACCATTCATTTATAAGGTACAAAATGTGGTCGTTATACATCGAATACCTTTAGCAAAATGCACTAGTAGCTAACGATATAAAAAGAGAGATATATTAGTCATTGTCTCGTAATATCATGTTGATGACCTTACAGAATGTTGAAATAAGCAGGACCAGTACATATCATCAATTTATATATAAAGCTACTTGCGATAGGTTGACAAAACCATAAAAAATTAAGATATTTGTCACAGAATGTATAAGTTGCTGAAGAGATTTAAAGAGATATCTGCATGAGTAATTGTGTCATAAAATAATGCAGGTGACCTTATAGAATGTTCAAATTAACAACCCTTGCAGATATCGTCAATCTATATTTACAGTTACTTAAAGCCCCTTTCACAATTGGCGCACGATCAGAAGCGAAACATTCGAAATATTCGTGAGACCGAAAAAGTAGATCTGAATCGTATACTGTTTCCGAAATAATCGCATTTTAAAAAGTATTCGTGCAAAATTCGCACGATTTAAGCGAGCGTTGTGCAATGTAAATGCAATAAATCTTGCAATATATCTTGCGTCTATATGGGTCTGTTGTACAAAGAAAGCGACTGTTGAAAGATAATACGTAAGGATCGCGTGAGAGACCAGACGAGAGTGATCGGACGATTGAACGTGCGCCAATGCGATTAAATGTGCAAATATGCGTTCCTTTGTACGAATGCTCGTGCAAGTCAGAGGGGGTATATACCGCCTATTTCCGACGCTCTGCAGTAGACATAGTTGAAAGCAAGAGAACATGCCGCCCAAGAAGAAACAGAGATTATTATTATGATGATTCTATGTCCACTATTTTGAGGATACTTGATGCGAGCACCAAAACGCATGCAACGAATGCGAGAGCTCGTGCAACGTATGAGATAGCTCGTGCGAATCTAAAAAATTCCGATCGCAAAGTGTTGTAAAGTGCTCGTGCGCCAATTGTGAAGGGGCTTAAGGTATATGAACTTAACTGTTAAAAACTAGAGATATGAGTAATGAAAATCCACTAGTAGCTGACGAGATTAAGAGAGATATCTGAGTAGTTGTGCCGCAATAAAATGTGGGTGACCTAACAGAATGTTGAATAAGCAAAACTTTTACACATCATTAATTTAAATATATAGCTACTTGAGATATGTTGACAAAACCCTATAAAATAAAGATATTTGTAACAAAATGCACTCGTAGCTGACGACAAAAAAGGGAGATGTCTCAGTAAATGTGACGTAATATCATGTAGATGACAATATAGAATGTTGGAATTAGCAACACTGGTACATATCTAAAATCTATATATACAGCTGCTTGATATCTATTGATAAAATCGAAAAAATACAATTATTTAAAACAAAATGCACTAGAAGCTGACAAAATTAAGAGAGATATCTGGGTAATTGTGTCGTTATATGAATGACTTGAAAGAATGTTGATATTAGCAAGACTGGCATATATCTGCAATTTATATATACAGCTACTTGAGATATATTGACAAAACCGTCAAAAAATAAAGATATTTGTAACAAAATGCACATGAAGCTTACGACATAAAGAGAGATATCTGTGAAATTCTATCGTAATATTTGTGGAAGACCTGATACAATATGTTGATATTAACAACCCTTGAAGATGTCATTAATATTTATGTACGGCTACTTGAGTTACATTAAAAACTTGTCTTTGAAATAGAGTTAGTAAAAACGAAATGCACTGGTAGCTGACGAGATTAAGAGAGATATTTGAGTAGTTTTGTTGTATTATCATGCGGATGACATGATAAATTGTTATAATTAGTAACATTTGTTGATATTTTGAATCTATATGTACAGCTACTTGAGTCAAATGGACAATATTGTCTAAAATAGAGATATTTTAAACGAAATGCACCAATCACGGAAGATGGTTCAATATTTCAGGACACAATAAAACTTGTAAAATATGTATTTGGAATGAAATTGGAGATGAATTCCACTATTTGTTTAACTGTTCTGATTCTTGTATAACTGATGCTAAAAACATGTTTTTACTTAAATATTATATATCAAATGCTTTAAAGTTTGAAGCTTAATGGCATTTGTGAATGACTGTATCATTGCATCCTTCGATAGTTTGACTCAGTGATGGTCATTATAATTAATCATCACCTCCTGATTATAGTAGAGTTTCATGCATGTGTTGCTTGTATATTTAGGGAACAATTTTTCTCCTATAGGGAACTGTCATTATGAGAATTTGAACAAGGAATACAAGTTGTGACCTTTGATGTTAGTTAAAACTTATATTGGCCTAGTACATTATTTTTTTTTCAAACAAGTCGTTGGTAAAATAAGAGTTATAAAGACATTGACCGATCCTGAGAGCAGTTTTATCTAAATACATTGTACAATAATTCCTTGTTTATACTATGGCAGGGCAAAACCACATTCTTAAGGAAGAATTAAAAACAGAACTCATAAAAATCTATTAGAATGGATTACTCGACATACATGTAGCGACTGTCATAATTTGCATTGTTAGTACTATATTTTGAATTGTAACTATTATTTTTAATAGACTATCACTATAAGACACTTAAGCTACCAAGTGGGATGTTTAATGTGCATTGAAAATAAATCAACAACGACATGATTTATTGTGTGTAGGGATGCATTATTTAGGAATATATAGTTATGTTAATGAAAAGACCACATTATACTAACCCTCCATTGCTGCAAAAACTACATTTTCTTTACCTGTACTAAATCTTAATCCCCAAAATATCAAGTTTTTGATTTGAACTGCTTACTTTCACTTTGGTTTCAAAGGTGGCAGGGGATAGTTTTTTTGGTCGAGGAAATGTGAGGCAGATAGTGCTCATATATAAGATTTAATTTTTCAGTGGGTTTCTAAATTTGCTAAAATTGGTTTGCATGCAGGGGACACATGGTCCCGACTCTTGAGAATTTTTAAACATTTCATAATTAAACAAGTACAACTTACATATAGCACTATAAAGAATAGCCAGGGACGGTCTCAAAATTTTCTGAAAAATTGCCCTTTTTCACATTTTCACGGGTCCAGAACCAAGCTCCAGTCCCGAGCAACTGTCATAAACTACCATAGGATTGGTAGCTTAATGTATACCCATGCAAATAATCACCAATTGATGGGGGGTCAATCACCCTCTTTTCGAGTGACATCTCGTGTTCTGAACCCACCCTACTTTTCAAGCACAAAACCGAAAGTGAAAATTTTGGCCACAGTTTCGCATTTTCATTCCATATCTGATGAAAAGTGCTACCAGTATTAAAGTGTCATATATCAATGAAATTGACATGAGCTCCACGAAATGAATGCAATAAATATTCTACCAATTTATACCCCTCAAATAACCAGCCAAACCCCAGGTTCTCCCTTTATTTCAAAATTTTGACTGGGTCTTTCCTTCGAAACTATCCCCTGCCACCAAAGAAGTGAAGCGGAAGATTGATAACTCTTACTCAGAAATTTTGATTGATAATTCGTATACAAAGTTGATTATGACATTGATTTAATGAAATAATAATTTGTAATAGTATTAATGGTTTGAAAGGCACATTCATTTTTTACTTGTTATTTTACAGAAGTGTGCAATCTATGATAAATATTTTTAGTTTTGAACGAATTTAGTCATAATATATGCCCCCCCTCCTATACAATTGTGTAATTTTATCTAAGTGTTTGCAAAAAAAATTGACCAATTAATATGACATTGCATTTGTTTTAATCTTTTACAATGAGGCATATTTGTGTAAAGGTTGAGGAAATTCTATTGGAAGGTTTTTTTTCAATTTAATAGAAAATTGAAATGGAGTTCACACACACACATACACACACACATACGAACACCCACACGCACGGTAGCGATGCTATATCCCCTTCGCAACAAGCTTTTAGAGTTTGCCACAAGCATAAAATGTTCATGAACGGACATAGAAACGAAGTCTCTATCCGTATTTATGCCCAAAAAATGTAGACAACCAAAAATCGCAATCGGCAAATATTGTCCTACTCGGCGTCAGCGAGCTATGGTGGTGCAGGGCCCAGCTGTGTTCCGGACAAGAATACATACCTGCTTCAGCAATCAATGTTTAAAGAGCAAAATATAGAATTTGGCTTTCATAAAAGAAGATGGGTGAATAAGGCGTGTAAACTACCCATATGTGGATAGATAAGATACTTTAAAATTAAAAAATCAACAAATCTCATAATTTCTTTCTAAATTGTTGAAAATAATGTATATTTACCATAACATCGATTTATAACCCATAAATATGTTAAATATTTGGAATTTGTTGATTTAAACTGGTGTATGCGTGTCATAACCTCCAAATAGTGTCATTTTTAGAAATTCAATGCCTTTTCTTTTATAGAGTGGGTCAGAGTTCCATATTTTTGTCATAGTCTATATAAGGTTTAAAGGAAATCAAACCGATTTCAAACAAGGAAAACATGGAGAGATGACCCACTTTACTTTAAAAATGTCATATTGTATTGCAACAATGGAACATTTTAGAAAAATAATACAAGTCCGTAAATTCGTGGTTGTAGTCGGATATAGCATTTAACATTTGAGTTTGTTGTGACTGAAATGGCTCAGTGGTTAGAGCAGCAGACATTAGAAAAATATTATTGATTTAGGGATTTTAGGTTGTGGGTTCGATACCACCAAAACTTTAGAATTTTTTTCCTATCAATTGTTAAAATATTCAAAACTGAATATAGTTAAAGATTGATCCTTTGTAGACTTGTATTATAACATTATCAAGTATATGTAGTTGAAAAAAATTAAATTTGAAATTTTATTTTACGACTAAACCAAATGGGCATTTGCGCTATCTTGTTCCCCCATCTTCTTTGAAATGTGGTTTTTAGATTCATTTTACGAGGAACAAAATTTTTTTAAAGTCAGTCCTACAATAAGATCGTAAATATGGTTCTGAGCCCCTGTTTTCAATATCAAGTTAAATTCCATAATGTGAGTCCACTGTATAATAATAGTGTCATGTTTTATGTTTAAACACTCTATAAATGAATAGTGCATGGTTATGATCAAACTAAGCGACAAAAAGTCGTATTCTGCTATCAGACCCGGTGTTTTAGTAATGGTTAAAAATTGAAAATACAATGCTGTAAGTACAAACATTAATAGTCCTTACCCAGGTGGCCTACAAGTAGATTGAGAGATATTTAAACCGAATGGAGTAAACAATACAATAATCCTCAAGTTTTCGTGATCAGATGCCATGATTGATTTTTAGGAATTGTTGGCACACAAGCGCTGAATCAAATTAATACGGACACAAAATAAATGTTGAGTTATTTATAAAACAGACATATGAAGTTCTAAACTGCTTCGTTTGTGAGGATATTAAATGCTATCGGATTGACATTTTAACTTCAACCAATTAAGTTATTTTCCGGCGTACGTTAAATTGATAATAAATAAAAGTCTTTTATTCGAAGAAAAATGTCGGGTTGAAGTACAAAAAGTACTTATCTTAAACTAAAATAGTTTGAATAAAACTCGTTTAGGTTTTTATTTGAATTATTACAGGAAAAAGATGAGCGGCATGGACAAGTTAATTGTGCATACATGTATCACTTGCAATTAGCCGTTATCTTGTCGATGCTGACTTTGACATTTTCACATCATTTTGTTTGCATAAATTGAAAATAAGTAGTTAGAGCATACACGTAAAAGAAGTAAAAAAAATCCACAGAAGCCACAAGCAGACAGACACTTAAAGACGCAGAACTTCCTCATAAAATTTCCATGAACGGACATAGAAACGAAGTCTCTATCCGTATTTATGTCCAAAAAATGTAGACAACCAAAAATCGCAATCGGCAAATGTTGTCCAACTTGGCGTCAGCGAGCTATGGCGGTGCAGGGACCAGCTGTGTTCCGGACAAGAATACATACCTGCTTCAGCAATCAATGTTCAAAGAGCCAAATATAGAATTTGGCTTTCATAAAGTTTGCAATGCGGTTTTTAGATTCATTTTACGAGGAACAAAAACATTATACAGTCAATCAAAAAATAAGATCGTAAATATCGTTCTGAGCCCCTGTTTTCAATATTAAATTCAATCCAATATTGTGAGTCCAATGTATAATAATATATGAAATAGTGTCATTTTTTATGTTTAAACACTCTCTAAATGAATAATGCATGGTTATGATCAAACTAAGCGACGAAAAGTCGTATTTTGCTATCAGATCCGGTGTTTTAGTAATGGGTAAAAATTGAAAATACAATGCTGTTAGTATAAGATTATTAGTCCTTACCCAGGTGGCCTACAAGTAGATTGAGAAATCGTTAAACCGAATGGAGTAAACAATACAATAATCCTCAAGTATTCGTGCTCAGATGCCATGATTGATTTTTAGGAATTGTTGGCACACAAGCGCTGAATCAAATTAATACGGACACAAATAAATGGTTATTTATAAAGTTCTAAATTGCTTTGTTTGTGAGAATATTAAATGCTATCGAAATGACATTTTACTTCAACCAATAAAGTTATTTCCCTGCGTATGTTTAATTGATAATAAATGGGGGTCTTTCATTCGGAGAAAAATGTCGGGTTGAAATACAAAAAGGTACTCATCTTAAACTAAATATAGTTTAAATAAAACTCGTGTAGATTTTTATTTGAATTTTAACAATTAAAAGATGAGCCGTACTGACCAGTTAATTGTGGCTATCACTTACAATTAGCCGTTGTCTCGTCAATGCTGGCTTTGACATTTTCATATCATTTTGTTTGCATACATTGAAAACAGGTAGTTAGGGCATAAACGTTAAAAAAGTAAAATAAAAATTCAAAGAAGTGTCATGTTGTTAATTTTGAATTTACCGGGTGGTAAATTACAACATGACAAAATTTTGTATTTACTGCCACCCGGTAATTTCAAAATTTACAACATGACAGAAGCTTGAACGACCCTCAGACATTACTGGTGCAACCTCTTCCAAGACTAGCTGTAGGTCTGCTGGTAACCCTGGTGATTTTGCAGAATTTGATTATCTATCAAAATAGATATTTGTACTTTGCTACATGGTGTTCAAAATTACACTCTGTATCGTCTGAATTTCTCTTATTTAGTATACATGTATTTACATGAGAGTGTCGCCATACCATTAATCGGGTTTTATATTTATTTGTTAGGAGTTACCATCTTCACATACAATCAAAGATGTTCAGAACCTTTCAATACCTTTTTTCATTACTATGACACCACGATAAAGTGTTTATTATGCACCCAATTTTTTGTCAGGAAGTTAATGTCTGCCATGTTGCAGTCTTAATGTTATCATAAACACACAGTCTTCTGTTTATTAAACAGCAATCACCCCGTCTAATGTAAATCAAAGTGTTCAAAGTACAGATCTCCGGGTTCATTTGATGAGTATTGAAAACGTTTACAACTGAGTTTATATACATGTTAATATACATTTATATAGATATAGTAAATGTAATAAACTTGAGAAGGTCAGATATTTAAAACAACTTCTGCAACAATTTGACTACGATAACGGGATGATCTTGGCTACAAGTGTAAACAATGTATTCCACAGCTCAGCAACTTTACATTGCAAACTTGAAGCATTTAGAACATTACAAAGATAAAGAGTACCATTTCATGATTAAATATATCTGATGTAAACATAAAATAACTTAATGTCATGCTATGCATTCTACATTCTCTTTTAAGCTGGAACTACATTTTTGTGCGGAGAACGATTTCAATGGTTGTTCAGTCAACTGAAACTAGAGTCTACGAAATGAGCCCGGATAATAGAAATTTTTTTTTCATAAAAAGCATACCTTTACATTCATTGTTCTCGGAAAAATAATATGGACAGCACGCTGGTCTTCCATCAGTTCTAAAATTAACATACGCAATATAAAAGGGGCATGGCCACGATTTTGTTCAAAATTAAGGTTTTCCGCTCTCAGCGGAAAACCTTACTATTATTCTGAAAAATTTTTCAAATTTCTTATTATTTTTTTTTCTTCTAGACGCCAACTTTGATCCTTAATATCTCGCTCGTTTGTTCACTGATTGTTTTGAAAGTTTCAGGACTGATAACATGCCGCGTGATGTTGTCGTTGCATATTTTAGTTGAGGAAAATCCCTATCCGGTTTTGAGTTATTCCCCTTTAAGTAAAATTTAACGACTTCTTTTGTCCAGGGGGTTTAGCTTTAACGATGACTGGCAGAGTCTCAAAGATGGGCTGGTTTGGAAGCTAATACATTGAATTTGTGCGAGATATATTTTATTTATTATTTAAATGCAAATAAAAGGGAAGGTATAGATGTTGAAACAAAGGTAAGAAAAAAAATCAAAAAAATTCGCGTATTTTCCGTGTTAGTTTTCTACCTGATAAAAATTTGTTATAACATGTATTTTAAAAGTTCTTGGTCTTACCCAGACCTTTCATTCGGTATACCGAAAAAGGGGCTGGCCCTTATAATTAGGGAGTTTGAGGCGTCCAAAGTTTCTTATCAATAACTTAAAAAGGAATAAACATTTCTAATGCATTATTTAAGCAAAGTTGTAAAGAAATTAATTTTGAATCTTCCTATAGTATTTAATTTAATGTTTTCGTAATTTATAGTCAGTATTTGCAGAAACAATTGTTGTCAGTTCGGTCCATTTGTGTGGGGGTGCGCACGTTTATGAGGTTATGAAAGGGCTTCTTGTAATGCACTAACTGATACATGTAGCGCGCAAAAATAATTCCACATAAAATTCCCAAATGTTTTATACATATGTACATTTTCATTTCATATAGATAAACCTCTTTGACCTTATTTTTGTTGTTTGTTTCATAACTGTGCCCCTGTCTATATTTAGATGCATTACGAGACTCAGGTAACCGATCGATAGGACGCTAGCTGTATTCAGGCCGTCGCCTAGACGACAGTGCATGTGCTTGTAGAGCTGGACGTACACGATTAACGCCCCACTGTGTTACTGTAACAGACACATTTTGAATTGTTTCAGTACTGGGAGATGTGTTAATAAAATGGTTCCAATGCATGGTAATTAAACTCAACTTTTCTACAATACGTATACACGGCCGTCATATAAAGCACAATAAGTATTACTGTCATGACAAATGTACGCTGGCAATTTAAACGAACGCGGGATTGCTCCCGATAGAACATACTGATTTGCGATGGATATAATATAATTATCATCGTGGAGATGATTTTAAAAAGTGAACTTAATATTCGTATACGATAATATTTGAATCCAAAGCCGCTAGTTTTAAGTTACGGTTATTAGGGATATTAATTATGACTTGCCCCGCGTTTCAGGTTTTTTACTTGCAAAACGTCTACAAACGAAAATACCAAACAACCTTCAGCAGCAACTTATAAATTATTTATTCCATACACAATTCTAAAGAGGTAATTAAATAAATTTTATAAATGCTTTATACTTGTATTCGCTATCTTCCATGGAAATAAGTGGCATGGAAAAAATGTTGTTCAATGTTCATCAAATACGCTGTAGCCTTAGCAATCGAAAATAATTAACAAACTGTATATTGATAGATTGACATATCAACAAAGATTCAGACCCGCAATGTGTTTTCTTACCAGATCTATAAAACGTAGACTCAATGACTGAATTCTTTACCGTTTTCCGTCTGGGTTATTTTGAATCACGTGTGTACGTTATGTGTAGCCATATAGATGAACACTTTAAGTGTTTAATTTTTAAAAGAAATTGTGTACATGCAGAGCAATGCAATGCTAGGACAATAAAATTCCAGCAATGTATATGGTGAGGCCGGTCAGACTGATACTGGTTCTGCTTGTTCTTCAAATAGCGAATGTAAGACGAAGTATTTGGGTGTTATATTTTATACAAATCTTAAAAGCTTGCATTACTCAACAAAGTATTTTATTGGAATTATTCTTAGTTACCTTAGCTGCATATATGTACCGCTCGGTCTGTATCCCGGAAAAATTGACTACCATCCGAAATTTTTCATACAAGGTCTACAGACTTGCAGCTACATGTAACATTACCTTTAAAAATACATTTTAGAATTTGCCGCTGTTTATAAATTCATTAAAAAGACGCGCAGAATCAAGTGGTAATATGTCGTTTGATATGGGATTTATGACGTCTATTTATATTGTTTTCCTTAGAATTATTTCATTATTTCAAGCTTGTGGGTGGAATGAAATCAGTTTCACATGTTATATGACATAAAGATGTCCTCTCCCCACTTTTTCTCGAAGTAACTATTTTTATAAAATTTACATAAAAAAAATTGAATTATCATGGAGTTGCCCCCCCCCCCCCCCCCATTTTGGTAGCATGTAAAAAAAATGCTATGAAAATCATGAAATTATGAGTGAAATTTTGAAAAATTCAAAAAAAAAAAATCTGTTTTTTTTTCTTGTCAAGATTTGTTGGATGAGTTTGCCCCCCCCCCCCCCCCCCCCCCCCCCACTTTCAAAAACGATGCTACGCACTTGGAAATTACTCATTTCTTTATTCCCCTCTTTAATAAACAAAACAAACTAACAAACATAACCGATCCAGATAAATATAATTACATGTATCAAAAATAAACTTAAAAAACAAACTACACATTCATCCTTCACCCACAATATTGCCACAACGATATTTCTCATCGTTGTAGACCCGTGTAACAATCTGTTAAGTAGGTGCTTGCACGAAAAAGAACCCCTTGCTGATCTACATTTTCATTAACGCATACAAAGAAAAAATATATTTTGATTTTATTTTTGAATTTCTTTTGATGTAAAAAAAAAAAGAGAAGAAATTGGTTCTCAGTCTCTCTTTATGCCTGTTTTTTAGCGGTTAACCCAAGTTCATTTTGAATATCCTTTTGTAATTTAAAAAATGCGATGTAAATTTTTTTCATGCAATATTTCGGATAAAGCAATTAAGGGTTGTTTCTTGAAATTTTATTAAACCATAAAATTGTAAAATGCTAACATTGAAAATTGTGCCCGATTTCTTTCTTTTTTTTAAGGTAAAACTTTATTGATTTAAAAAATGATTCTTTGAGACAAACAAATTGACATAATCAATAAGAGTTTGACAATCTCTAACTGCAGGTCTGTAGCTTTTAGTCAGAAAAAGAATCGGATGGACGACCTAGGACACAGATCGTCCATCCGAATTTCTTGAAAATTGCCATTATTTTCGTACGCGGACGCAATACTCACCGAGACTAAATGGTTCGTATCTTAAGTTTTAAGTTTTAACTGCTTTGAAAGGTAATATTGGTTTTCTGATAATTATGAACATGAATAATTAAATAAAAATGGTTAAAAGTACAGTAAAATGTCCGGCATCGGTCTTCTCCGTGCGCGGATCTAGAAGGGGAAGGGTTCCAGACCCCCCCCCCCCCCCAGCGAAATTTCTTTCAATTACGTGTACATTATAAACTTACCAAATATGCCTCGGACATCCCTTGGCAAACTCAAATAACCGTCTGACTTTTCAACCCCCACCCCGGAAAAATTTTCTGATCCGCGCATGTTCTACCTCCTCGAAATACAAAATTATTCTTCAAAACCCCTTGTAAAATTTCCAGGATCTCCGCATGCTAGTAAAAATGCTAGTAAAACGTTTGCCAATGGTCTTTTTACCTTCGTACCGGGCATAACCACAGTCCCACTCTTTGAATAAAATGCGGCGAATCAAACTAGGGACAACGTGTTAAGATCTGTATTTGCTCATAAACATGTAGTATCATCGTGCAAAATACACTGTTCAATTATAATTTTTTTTTTTACTTTACTTGTAAAATTCAACACCTGTTTCGTAATTTTTTCTCACAGTTTATTTCTTACATAGTTACTTTTTTTATTTAGTGATTGACACTTTTCAGACTTTATATGTGATTTCAAAAAGACAGAGTGTCATGTCTCAAGGACTGTTAACCTCTTACAACAACATTGTGCAATTATCAGATTTTCATTTCTTGGACATCAAAGACTTATTGAGTTTATTTAATTATTTTATATCTGTGAACCTTTCACTCAGCTTACTTATATCATTACCTGTCAATTGCAATTTATACTCATTGTTAAGATTCTTATAAATAGTTATGTACAATTGTCAATGCGCAGTCTGGAATACGGCGGCCAGCCCCGGCCACGTCCTACTCTCCCAGAGTCTTGAGTCCGGAGGCCACTTCTGGCCATATCCGACTTGTTTGTAACATGTCTGTCTGTTAAATTGTTGCCATCGTTGAGTCTCGTCCAATAATGTGGAATCCTGCATCAATTGCCTGTTTATTTTTCTGAAACTGTATACTGGTGGACCTTCGGGAATATGGCAAACCTACCCTTCGTTTTAGCTTACGGCCCACAGCGCGCCCCAACCATTTACCTTATACACTTTACGCCAACATTCCCTCACCCGGTTCGTACTGCACACGACCGATGCAGATCCAGACGAATTCTCTATCACCGTAAAATCTACGCGGTCACAGAAATATAATACTTTGTTTCTCAGTGTTTACACATCTAATATTGTACTATGGTCAGCTATCAATTTTTTGTAATACGTCACAAGTATGACGCAGCTACGACGGAAAACCTAATCGTTGCTTGCAACGAGCTCGTCTCTAGTTTATTTTCTGTTTCTGTTATTTACAATGCTTTAGGAATGCATTTGTAATGATTACCAAAAATTTTAGAGTCGGTTGTTAAGTTATAAGCAAGATACAGTGCCTACAAGTCTTTGTCAGTTAAACAAGGCTCGTGTCCTGTTTGTGTTTACATATGTTCAATATACCACTAAAAAAAATTTCAACTTGATATATCTATCTTCTTATTCATTTTAAGCATAAATAAACAGTTTGTTTATGATCTACTGTCTTTTACTGAAACAAAAAATTTACCTGGTTTACTTGTGCTTATAGATTTTGAGAAAGCTTTTGATTCCATGTCTTGGAAGTTTATTTATACAGTTTTAGAATATTTGGGTTTTAGGGAAAATATGATTAAATGGATTAAAATTTTAAATACATGGATCAAAGCATCAATCTTGCACTGTGGTTTCCTTTCAGAACAGTTTGATATACATAGAGGATGTAGACAGGGGGACCCTATTGCTTTAGCAATTCTAATAAAACAAAATACAAGTATCAAAGGTATTGTGGTTAATAGTAAGAAACAAAAGATTATCCAATATGCAGATGACACAACTTTAGTACTTGATGGTTCACCAAATTCACCTTTTGCTGCACTTGACACTGTAGATTTTTTTTCTACTTTCTCAGGACTAAAAATCAACAGCTCGAAAACAAAAATTGTTTGGATTGGTGCTAAAAAAAATTCTAAGCAAGTATATCATCATACTAGATGGAAACTAGTGTGGGGATGTACAACATTTAGTTTATTGGGAATAGAATTTTCTGAAGACTTGGAAAAAATAGTTAACCTAAATTATGATATCCAAATACCAAAAATTAAATCTATGATACAACAGTGGAACAGGAGAATACTCACTCCCATTGGTCGAGTCACTGTAGCCAAAACATTACTTTATCCAAAGCTTAACCATCTTTTTATTTCTCTCCCAAACCCGAAAGAGACTTTATCTTTTTTAAGTAATCTTTTCTATGAATTTGTATGGAATTCAAAGATTGACAAAGTGAAGAGACATATTATCACCCAAGATTATTTAAAAGGGGGATTTAAAATGCTAGAAATTAACAATTTTTTAAGTCATTAAAATGCTACTGGGTTAGGAGACTTTTTAAAGATAAGAAACCATGGATGGACATCTTTTTTGAAATCCATGGCAATGAGGTTACAAAAATATGCTTGATTTAGGTGACAAATATATGCATAATTTTGTGAAACATAGTACTGTTTTCTGGAAAGATGTATACCAGTCATACTTAACAATATTTCAAGCTTCAGATAACATAATCTTTAAGCAAAAATTCTTTTCTATGCCAGTTTGGTACAATAAAAATATATGTGTTGGTAATAAAACAATTTATGTCAAATTGTAGTATGAACATGGTGTAAAAATAGTTAGTGACTTTTTGAATAATGATGGAACTTTTTTATCACAACATGATTTTGAAAAGCAATTTAGCTTGACAAATATTTGTACCATGCAATTAAATAGTGTTATCAGTGCAATATCTAAGTTTTTCAAGACCATGTCAGTTAACAGATCTGATGTGAGTAAAGATTTTTGACCATTTATTCCTTTTTATTTTGAATATATACTGTTGAAAGAAATATGTTCCAAAGTTTTGTATCAACTCATAAATAGTAAAGATATTGTTTCCAAGGCAATTCAAAAATGGAACACTGAACTATCACTTCACTTAGATATAAATGATTCTGTGAAAGATGTTTTTAAAGTTTGTTTTAAGACAACTACTGATACTTCAATACAATGGCTACAATACAGAATTCTTCACGGAATTCTTCCAACAAACTATTATTTGAAAAAGATTAATGTTATTTCATATGATGTATGTGCTTTTTGTAAGGAAAATGTGGAAACAATTCAGCACGTATTTATGACATGTTCAGAAATACTTCCTATATGGAATAATCGTAGTATGTATATTTATAGAAAAACTTCAAATAGAGTTGGCTTTAATGTTAACAAGCCATCTTAAAACACAAAAACAGATTTCTAAAACATTGGTTTAAATTTCTTTATCGATATATTAACAATAGGAAGGCACAGCTAGTGGTGTTCTGGAATTATGCTGGAGTGGGGTCTCAATGTAGAATTGTGGATTTTTTATAGAATGGGTTTCACATCGGCAATGTCATAGCTCATTGACTGTGCCTTAATCATTATGTATCTACATGTACCTTAATTTCAATTTCGAGGTGAACATTTTCAGATTTGTAGCAATTATATCTTCTCTGGCCTTTCCGGCAAGCTCGGAAAACATTTCAGAGGTTGTTTTCCGAGCTTGAAGGAATTTAAGTTAAAGCTAGCTATTTATCATAATATTCAAAATTAAACTTTGCTTTGTAAGACCTTAGCTGCTGTTACTTTTTGACATTTACAAAAAAACACAAAACTTCATGTAAAGACGAAATTCAAATGGTACAGTTTATCTACCTTTGTCTAGTATTCCCAGAATCCCCCACTATGGAGTCGAGCATGCGTATTCCAGTGAAAAAGACTAACGTAGTTGCGAGCACTCGAGAGCGCTAGCAAAAATGTACTATTTGGTGAACTTCCATTCATTGGTTACAACAAAGTAGTTAGTTTTATCATTCTAAACTCCAAGCAATACATTTTTAATTGTTCAAAACAAGACAAAAAACCTGACATTTTTGGAATGTTACATCATCTGTCATTCAAATATAAAGTTGAAAAATATAAAGCTATCAAATCATGTGAGATTACAAAATTTAATAAACTCTGAGTAAATTTGAAAAACATATTTGAGATATAATTTTAAACATGGTAAACAACTGTTCGATTTATATATGTGTGTGTATATGCGTGTGTTTATTTATATCCTTTATGTTTGCTCTGAAGAGAATGTAGTATGTAAGGGAGAGAAAGAGTGTGAAAGTGAGAATGCCAAAAAGTTCTTATATATATTACCTTCTTTATGAAATCATATATGATTGTGAAAATGAAACAAAAAATATTAAATTATATAAAAATAATAATAATAAACAGTTCCTAACGTTTGAAACATGAATTTTAGGTCTAAAACTGACATGTGCTATTCAACGTTCAAAATGTAAACAAAAACTTTGTTTACATAGCAAAACATTGTAAGCTCTGCAACTAGCTTATGACTCAACAAATTCAAATTATAGCTGCTTATTAGTAATGCCTTACTGAAGCATTGTTAACAATAAAATCGTAAAAATAATTTTTGACAAAAATCGTGACAATGCTCCTTTAAAGGAAATTGTCTAGATGTTCATTTAAATGATATCTTAAATGCCTTTGACTTTAAAATGCACCATGCTTGGCATGAAATACTAGAAAAAATGCATTGCCGTTAATCACTGTCACATGAAGTCCCTAAGTGATAAATAAGCAATGTTTAGAAATACTAAATTGTGATGATTAATTTGATTCGATTGCTATATAGATAAATCAGGGCATTTTGATGAACTTAGATAAACTCTTTATCATATGTTTCATTTCTTTTCAATTATGTCAACTGTGTACAAAACGATTTGAAAACAGCAATTGAATTAATAGTTTTGAAGGAAAATTGACTGTACCTAAGCAATGGTTTCTGAGAAACTTAACTTGGAAATTTTTTTGATAAAGTCTAATGATAAGCCATATCAGTAGTTTGAGTTGAAGTTTGAATAGAGTCAGTTTTAAAATTCTATTATGAGCACTGTTCAAAGCTTCGGTGAACATCACAGTTTGTTAACCTATACGATCTATATAGCAAAGTAAACCCAACCAGCGGATTTCTAACAACAACCAAAGGAGCCAATTCAAGATGAGTATCAGCGTAAAAAAAGTACCATTTATTTTATAACATGACCCTAAAGTTAACTTTTTCCTGAACTCAATCGCAAATTATTTTTGTAATCATATGCATGATAAATTGGAAAGATGAAGAGTAAAGTAACCTACCTAGGTGGCCCGCAAATAGATTGACATATTCCTAAACTTAGTAATGCCAACAATGCAACACAGTTTAAGGATTTATGAACATAGGCCATATTCTAGTATTATGATGTTTTAAGTTAGCATTTTACATTTTTAAATATGTGAAACTTCCTAACAGGAAAGCAGTGATGTGTGAAAATTAGCAATTTATTTTTGCAAACTTTTACGAGTGTTAGTTGGCTACACGAATCAACACAAAATAATCATATCTGGTATCGGGAATATATGTTGTTCCGCTAAATCGGACGATTAATTATAATATAATTTATAATCACATACATTTTGTATGCAATATCTTTAAAGAAAAATAAACAAATAAATACCACATTTAAGTTTTGCATATCAGTTAAAAATATTGGAACAGCTATCAGATGTTTTATCGATCAAGCCGAAATTAAGAGCAAGGAAATGTTTAATACCTTTGGGAGGAAGTTTTCATGTCATTAATTGTGAGATCACTTAAAATAATTAGCTGGAACTATATATATATATATATATATATATATATATATATATATATATATATATATATATATATATATATATATATATTATATGACATGATGATGATCTTTTTTTTGACAAGGTAGAATATCGCCCTATTTGGTATGACAGTGTAAAATGAAGATGAACACTGACTGATTAGTCAGAAATGCACAAATATTCAACACACTAAGAGACAGGGGAGTCGAAATCTTGTACATATGTGTTCAATAATAAAGAAAGTAACTTACTTGTTTATATAATTAGTTAAATATTGCACTGTTCATCAAACTATCATTCTTTTATATTTATATTCCAAATATTTTTTGCATGTAAAGTGTGTGAAAAGGTACTGCAGTTATGAGACCGTAACACACACAGGGTACTCAAAGGTTAGAATGACGAGTTTTATTATGACGTCACAAACGTTGAACGCTGTCAAATGCAACGTCACAAGCGAGAATCAAAGTTCACGCTTGCGGCTGTTAACTGGCTTTTATAATACATCATGTGTTTTACTTCATCCAAATGAAAGATAATATCCTGAAATTTTATTTTAATTTTTGTTTGATAAAAATTACATTTGATATGCTTTTCATATTCAATTGATAATTCAGACATTTTTTTCATTGAAGAAAAGACAAATGTTGTTTGTTATATTACCAAGTGAGAGATAGCTGCTTGCGTAAGTATCTTTTAACTAAATCAAGTCAAGATAGATAGATAGATAGATAGATAGATAGATAGATAGATAGATAGATAGATAGATAGATAGATAGATAGATAGAGTGGAATCATTAGATTTCGTGGGTCTCTATTATTATCCACTTATTAACAAATAACATCCTCCACGAATTATCAAATAAGGGTTTAAATAATATTTTCTTAAGATTGTATATGAGAATACACAAACGTACGTCCCCACGAACCTGAGAAATTTAGGCAACCCACGACAATTGGTCCCCATGAGTTTAAATTATTCCACAGTAGCTAGTTTTCTCTCCTTCTTTACAGCCTGTAACGGAAGTTTTGGTCATCATTGTTCCTTGTCATGCCTTAGAGGACACTGTGGAATGCAGTGCGAAGATCAGTGTCCCGGTGATGATTGTGATAGTCAGACCTGTGTTTGTAGCGGTAAGTATCTGATAACAAACTAAACACGAACATTCTCAGAGTCATGTGATCGTATAATCGAAGGTTGGTTCACGAGGTATCTCGGAAATTTCACTATTTGAATTTTGTATGTTTTTATATTGAAAATTGGATTTTTATTGATAAGGAAATGAAACTTCACTTGATAAACCGAGAGTAGTTCAAATTACATCTATCACAATATAAAATCATTATGTTACATATGTAAACATATTTACAATGTTAAAATATCAAGCTGAAGGCAAATGTATAACACAATGCTTGAAGCCAAACCTTTGATACATTTTCCTGTCGTCCTGTGATTAGGTAGGACAATCTAACTATGCAAAGAGTGAAATACAATATTTAGATTCCTGGAAAACAGTTTAACTGATGCTGATGTTATTCAGGACAGAGAAAAAATAATTATCATTTTTGTAAAATCAATTAGTACTTGTAGTTTATATTGGTAGAAATTCGTAAAATATGTTAAGACTGATGATATCTCATGTATCAAAAACGATAAACACATCCGAATTAATGTTTAAACCGTAACTGTTCTGATGGGGAAAAAGAAACATCGGAGGAGGTGATGTAAAACATTTGATGGTGCAATGAGAAAAAAGTACTAGTATTCGATTCTTTTTCCTAATCTCCTTTTCTGTTTTTTTATGTGATATGATAAATGAAACATAAGTATGGCAATATTAAGCCCCACACCCTCCCGCCCCGGAAATGGAGGGGACATTAAAAAATCTTGTAGATATGATATCAAAAACACATGACAACATTCATGCTTATGTTTTTACAAATTGATGTTAATTTTTAAAATAATCCCAACACAATAAAACAGTATACCATTTTAATTCAAATATTTTAATCAAAAACGTTTATTGTTGAATAGAAAGTTTAATACTATATGTCGTCTTTTAAAAAGTAGTGTTTATACTGAAACAATATCACATCGGTTTTTTTTTCTTTAAAGTATCTTTATAGTATCATTCATAATAAAAAATACAAAGAGAGAACGGTGTTGGTGTATCCGTTCCGTTACGTAGGTTGACGTCACTATGGTTGAGTCAGATTGACAGAACTACTGAGTAGTAAATTATAATAAGATTTTATAGTATTTATATTAAATGACAATATATTGACAAACACTAAATACTATATCCTTCTGTTGAAAACAATGAATGTTACTGTTCTTGGGTTGTCAATCTTAATTACCATGATTCGATTTTTTTCTTCCTGGACACGACTCCGTGACGGACACAATAACCAAGCTACAGAACCAAGGAAACAGAAGGGACGGTAAGGCAGTGTCACATTGCCCGGACATCGCTGTCTGTTGTTACAGAAATCTCAGGAATATATCACGTGGTTTCCCAATCTCGATTCGGTGTTTCGTCCTGTAGAAAAACAACTCTTGGAGAATTTAGTTCTAGAACCATTGACATCACTAGAGGTGCTGGATCTGTCCAGCAATAAGTTATACAACGCCATGTTAGATGAATGAACTGAGAAACTGGGGTACTCGACCCTTAAGGTTTTGAACTTGTCGAGAATTTGGTTGTATGCTTTAGACGCAATGTATATTTTTTTTTGGAAAACAAATGGTTTTCAAATTTGACAGACCTTGTTATGCAACAAAGTCAAGTTAGAAAAGTGAAAATGAAGAGTTTTAAAAATCTTTTAAAACTGCAACTATCTGATTTGAGCCACAACTCTATATGAATTGCCGACTCTAACAATCTGTCATCGCACTTCCTTCCAGAGTTCCCGAGACTTTGCTATTGTTCAAATAATCTTCAGCAATAGAGTCCTACTTCTCCGCAGAAATCTCGACGGTCCCAAATCTCGGACACCTTTTTACTCACAGATTACGATCACTGCTTCACAGACTTGGTCAAACTAGATCTTTCTCTTTATCCTGTAAATACTACTCTGCCGATTACTTTAATATATTTTAAAGATTTGACATATTTATACATTTAACAGCTAAGTCTTCAATGTCTATGCTTTTTTGCAACCCTAAATCTATGAGAGCTGTCTATATGTTACAATAAAAAGCAATACATGAATGTGATGGATTTTTATACTTTTCTTCTTTGCAACCCCTTGTTGAAACATCTAACACAGAACAACCGATATATCTCTTGTAAAAATATTAAGGATGCTTTCAAAGCTGACTGATTTTCTTCCTTGTCTCTCATCAACTGTAACATACAAAACGCCCCCAACTCAACAAATCTTCCATCGTTATCGTCTATTGATATGAGCTTTAAATCAATTCAGTGTCTGCATGCTGAAGCCTTTCAATTCCTGGGCAGATTACAGTATGTCTCTTTTAATAGTAATGCGCTTACATTCGTAATACTTGAATCTTTATCAAGGGTTCTCTGGGATACGAGTGATGTTTTAATTGATCTCTCATCTAACCCCCTCTATTGTGTCTATAGTTTGGAGTGGTTCAAGATATATTATGAGAACAATATTAATTGAACATCCGGCAACTCAACCAACTGCTATGAACTGAATCAATACGTCGTGATGAATCTTATTATGGTCGGTGTGTTATGCTTAGTCGCAATCCCTTTTGTCGAACTCATGAGAAACGGATGGGATATAAAGTACTACAAACATGCATGCAAGTACAACAATTTTACTTCTCCGCCGGGAGACTTGCGCGGCAACTTTCTCTATGACTTTGTAGCATACAGCACGCGTAACCAGAAATGGATCTTGGCAAAACTAGTCGATCACGTAGAAAGTAAGATAACAGATTCTGTTTGCACGACAGAGTTATCATTCCAGGTGGGGTGCAAGTCGAAGATGTTCTTGAAAGTATAAAATTCAGTCCCAGGTTCTACTTTTCAAAAACTATTAGTATGTTGATAACTAATGCAATTTTTATGTTTGAATAAATCTCTGCATGGTTTACAGGAAAATGTTATCTAAAATTTGACTGTAAAATTATTTCATGAGATGTGTGAAAGTAAAACATACAATTCGTTTATACCGTCTCATTGTGTAAATTAGTTATATATTATATGAATTCCTATGAAATATAGTAAGAGCGTTCAATTAGTGTTCTATTATACAAATATCTAGCTTTCTATATTCATTTGGAATTTCTTAGCGTAGCATAATCATTTACCTGTGTGAAATGTATTGGATATATAATGTATCGCAGATGTTTTCTGAATGGTTCCTTTAGTACCTTGAAAAATATATTTTACATATTGTTTTTCAGACAAATACAGTTGATATAATGAATTTGTTAAAGTTGATTTTACCTTTAAAAGGATAATATTACACCTATTTATTTAACAGTAATTATAACTTTTAATATGAATTTCTTTTATCTCCGATGCAGGCAATAGTTACTTTTTCATATTCTTGCGGTCGACTGAGAAGAGGAGTGTGATAAAATCAAAAATAAGCACGAAAAAGAACTTTACTAGAATAAGACTAACACTGTGCCAAATCAGGACTAAATCTGGACTTACTTGTCACGTGACATCCGTAGACGTGGTGACAGTCCTCCTTAGAACAGTTACAGCGACTCTCGCACAGAGCTCCGTATGCTGGATAACCACACGAGATACTGCAGTTGACATCACTGAATAAATTAGAAAATCCTGGAGGACATTCTGTAATTAAAAAGTGTGCTTTGGGTAGGGTACACCAGTTTGTCCCGGTGTATAGTACTTATTTCGTATTCTTATGCAAAAAACGTTCCCTTGTAGCAAAAAAAAAATCAAAATTTTCAAAGGTTAACGATAAGATTTAACATATGTTGTTTTAAATACAATAATCACCTCCTAGAAGGTAAATCACAGGGCTCAAAGTACAGATATCCGGACTCATTTGATGTATATTGAAAACGTTTACAAGATAGTCATTGTTACAGACTAAATAAACACACTGAGTCATTATTCATGATTTAAATGAGTTTATAAACATGTTAATACATATTTATATAGATATCGTAAATGTTATAAACTTGAGTGGGTCAGATGTTTAAATCAACTCCCGAAATAATTTTACTCTGATTACGGGATGACCTCGGCTACAATTGTAAACAATGTATTCCGCCGCTCAGAAGTATTTAGAACATTATTATATATAATAGTGATTTATGTAAATGCCTATAGTAAACTAAATATCAATCTTGTTGCTTTTTAATGACAGAGTATCATCCCTGTCTGAGGTAAAAAAAAAAAACACTTTTATTTAAATCCTCGGTGAAAAATAAAACATACCTTCACATTCATTGTTCTTGGGAAAATAATATGGACAGCAAGCAGGTCTACCATCAGCTCTAAAATTAACACACGTTGTATAAAAAGGACATTATCTAGATGTTCATTTAAATTATATTTAAATGCATTTAACTTTACAATCAGCCATATTGGGTATAAAATAATAGCTAAGGGAAAAATGCCTTCACATAAATCACAAATATACCAGCAGGAAATTACATCCGTTTGTGAGGGGACCGAATGTGTTCACAATGAAGTCCCACGAAACTAATACTGAGTGTATTGTTGTGCAACAGCTGCATGGAAAGCAAGGAAAGAATATATACTTTTACGTCAAATCAATTAATTTATTATATTAAATTTAACCCTCAAACACAGATCAATTTTTAAGGAAGGAGTCTTTTCTTTTTCTTGTCAAACGTAAATTTAATTAATTTGTCATTAAATCAAGATGAAAGGAAATTAAAATAGTATGTTTTTCTTTCTTTTTTTATTATCATACAACTTGGCATAGAAAAAGTAATTGATGTTAAGAATCTAACAAGGACTATATTTTTGGCGTAATATTGGCGTAGGAAAATATCACATGTTCGCAATTCAGAATTGCTGCAGATTAATGGGTCTGTTTTAGCATTTTAAAAACAATAACATTAATGTTGGATTTTTTTACTAACGTGAACTAATGATATGATACTTGGGTTTCGGAATATGTTTTTAAAATATGATTTGCCTATCAAATTATATTTTATAAGCTTTTTAAAGCGCCCATTCTATACATTGATTTCTGTGAAAAAAGCACTAAAATCATTTTTTCTCTCTTATTAAATGGTCAATATATTAGCTTTTCTGTCAATTTATATCTTTATATAAAGCCTTCATTATACATTAAAATCAGAAATATTTTATTATTGGAAGCATACAAAAATAATCAAAATTTCTTCAAAATTTAAGAAATTTAGAGGAAATGCGGGCTACGCAATATCAATATAAGTATAAAAAATTTATTCCAATTTAGTAGTATAAGATAATAGACATTCTGATATTCTATGATTTCATTGAAGAATACAATCTTTAAATCTTAAACAAATGTCTACAGAACAACAAAGAGCTACCCTTATTTCTATCATCTTTTACGTTGAGGAAAAGGTAGTGACCTTGACCTGACCTTTATGCGAAAACAAAAAGGTCAAATTTGATTAAACTGATAGAATCATTTGGTAATATGATCCGTTTGACCCTGTCAAAATTCCATGAATTTCTTATTATAAGAAGTATGTTTGATAATGAGAAGACTCCTTCCTTAAAGGCTTAGCGATGAGTAAGACTAGAAATATACACTTAATTACCAAAAAGTATATTTTGACAAAGAAATTTTAATTTATATGGATCAAATAAACAATGTTGAGAAATAAAAAATAAAGGTGGTTAATTTGAATCTATTGCTAAATGGGTAAATCAGTTCATTCTTATAAACTGAGATGTACCATTTATTATTTGCTCCATTTCTTTGCAATTATGTCAATTGGGTACAAAATGATTCGAGAGCAACATTTAAATTATCAGTTTTGATGGAAATTGAATATAACTTACTCCCGTTTCTGAGAAACTTAAGATGACCTGGAAACGTATTCCGGTTAGAAATAATGATATACTATACGAGTGTTGTTAGAAAAGTTCGCGTACAAGTTCGCTTATGGGCAAACTATTCGCATGATACCATCGAAACTTCAATGGTCATTTTGTGAAAGTTTCAATTAAATAGAATAATTTCTGACCGTTTTTTCGCCAAATATGGACGATTAATGCTAGAAAAATGAGTCAAAAACGGGCCGTCATTAATCTCCGATGCTGCTTATTTTTATGGGACAAAGGTTTACAATTTGAACCACAATTGGAATTGATGGTTTGAAAATGGAAATACTGAAATCTTGATCTCTTGCAGCACCCCGACCCCCCCATACAGCCCGGATCTTGCACCTTTGAATTTCGCTTTATATGCTTATCTGAAGTCAAAACTGCATGGACAGAGATTTTTGGACCTAAATGATCTACGATATGACACAAAAGACATTATACAAAAATTTGACAAATAATGGTGTAAACGTGCATTTTATAAATAGGTTTATGGCATAATGTGTGTGAACTAAAAGATTTTTACTTTGAAAAAAGAGTGACATGTTTAAATTACCTTTCAGTAGTTTGACGTCACCTGACGTCGTGGAGATATGAAATGGTGCGCCGTAAATCCAATTGATGCAAAATAAAATCGCTGTATCTTTTGAAAACAACTTCAAAACCATGTGATGTTTTGCATACTTATTTTCACATGATAACAAATTCATAAAACATACGTCATCATATAAAGTATACTGTTTTTTTGCCGTTAATCACTTTGCGAACTTTTCTAACAGCTCTCGTATATATAATGATATGCTTTAAACAAAGTCATCAAGAGTACTGTTCAAACCTTCGATGAACATCACAGTTTGCTAGCTTCTATCTATACAACAACGCAGAACCCCCCCCCCCCCCCAAAAAAAAGAATAAACTCAAAAAAGAAAAAAAACCTAAGGAATATTTTACAACAACCAGTGAAGCGGCCAATTATAGATCAAAATCAGCGCAAAAACGTACCCTCTACTGTATAACACGACGCTCTTAACCTTGGTAACATTTTTTCTTGACGCAGTTGTATTTTCTATGATCAGAAGCTCGGTAAATTGCAAAGATGAAGAGTAAAGTTACCTACCCAGGTGGCCCACAAATAGATTGACACTTTCCCAAGCTAATTGTTGCAATAAATGCAACATATTTTAAAAACTGATAAACATGTCCCATGCTATAGTATCAGGAAGTTTTGTGTTAGCATTTTACAACATGAAATGAATGATATGCTTATTTCCTTATTACGTTGACAATAACAGAAATCAAAGAACAAGTTTTGATATGTTGAAATATATGTTTCCTATTACATAAAAAGAATAATATCAAAATCGTAATACCTCTTATAACAGGCAAACAATATTATATGATTTTTTGCAAATTCTTGTTTTTTTATTTATTGCATTAAAAATCCTTTGTGAATACCTTTTTTTAAGAGTCCTAGCGAATTGCCGGGGAAAAAAAACTCATCTCATTTTCCCGTGTCGAAAATAAAAAAAATATTGAAACAGCCATCAGAAATTCTATCGTTTGAGCCGGGATTAGGATCGAGGAAATATGCGAGGAAGTTTACGGGTCGGTAATTAATTCTGTATTCACTTAAAAGAATTAGTCGGAACTATTATAAGAAATGACAAGGCAAGAGACAGAGGAGCCGAAATCGCTTATACGTTTGTTTAATTATCAAGACAGTAGCTAGGTGTTCTTATAATTAACAGGTCAAATACACTGCGAACCAATTATCATAACCTTGTGTCTATGAAATATTAAGTTGCCTATCGACTCCAAAAAGCTACAATCATTTTATCTAACAGAAGAGAAGTGAAGACATTACGACGTCACAAACGTTGAACGCTGTAAACTGCAAAGGCACAAGCAAAAATCAAAGTTCACGCTTGTGGCTGTTACAAAAGTGTATATTGTACAACATTACCTCTGTTCTATGCTACTAATATATATATATATATATATATATATATATATATATATATATATATATATATATATATATATATATATATATATGTGTGTGTGTGTTCTATGCTACTAATATATATATATATATATATATATATATATATATATATATATATATAGAGGATATCTATATTGTGTGATTTTATATTTGCTTTATCCAACGAGTTGAAATGGTGTATATATTTGCGAGGCTTGCCGAGCGAATATAACCATTTCAACGAGTTGGATAAAGCAAATATAAAATCACACAATTATAGATGTTCTATTTATCTCATACAATTTGATTTATATTATGAAGCCTTTGAGACAGTCCCTTATGTGACCCGAATTTATTTTTTTTCAAAGATTAAAAACGATGATGCAACGTTGTGTTATCCGGTTATTGTGACCTTGCGCAATACAATTTAGTACGTCATTTCTGAGATAACTCTAACTGTTTTAATGTAAAGTATCACTGAAATAAACCTTGAAATGATTTTTTAGCTCTAAATAATTTTTCTTAGAGCTTATTCATATGATTAACTGGAAATACTGATCAGAAGATTTGAATGATCAAGTTTGTTGACATACACAAAGTTGCGAATGCACGTTATAGTTTGAATTCAATTGACTTGAACAAGGAACAGTTGTTGATGTTTTATAACACAAACACCAGCCTAATGATTAGGGATTGAAATTAGTGAATAAGGATGCTTACTGGTGGTGGAATCAAAGTCTTATGAAACATTATTTCGGTAAGGTCTTGTATATAAACACAATTTGCACAACCAGTACGCTCTGTTTCCATCGCGTCGTCAGGATGAACTTGTTGATAGTTAACGTAATTTGCAGTTTTATAAACTACACAAAGCAAATTGAAAGTTTGAATGGGGCTAAACTTATCAAAAATCTTGACAAACAAGAAAAGAAGGTCTTTTGGTTACAGTTATGTATAACTTTGTAAAAAAGAGTTGGGTGTGGGGGGGGGGGAGGGGGGAGGGCTAAGCCCCCCCCCCCCCAATAGCCCGGGCTGTTCCGAAGCCTATGCTACGCAGTTATGTGTTTTCCTTCATATTTGTAAGTAATTGAAGTCTTTGACAAAATCCATTTTATATAACTTATTGTAGTTGATATAGTTATGTTGAAAGTACTAGCAAATCTTCGAAAATAGGTCACTGAAGCGTTGAAGCGAGGGGCTGTGTCAAAAGTAGTTCCGACCGGAAGTATTTGATATAGCATTACCCGTGTGATATAGCAAAGGTTTATCACACGGGTAATATACACCACACGTATGAGATAAATATATATATATATATATATATATATATATATATATATATATATATATATATATATATATATATATATATATATATAAATTAATGTATACATATATGTAGCTTGTACAGTGTGTTGAAAGCTACGACAGTCATAACACTGTAAAACAAACAGGGTACTCAAAGGTTAAAATGACGAGTTTTATTATGACATCACAAACGTTAAACGCTGTTAATTGCAACGTCTCAAGCGAAAATTAAAGTACACGCTTGTGGTTGTTATATTGGCTCTTCCATCAATATGAACACTACCCGAAGGATAAAATGGGAATTCTAAGGTATGAATCACATTTGCAGACAAGGTGAGAAGTTATTACAAGAGGCCAACTGGCCTTTACAGTCACCTTAGTAGCATATAACCCATACACAAACTTGTCGAGGAGTATCATATACGCATTTAGTTAATTAGGTTTCATTCTGGAGTAGAAAAACTATAAATTTGAAATGACGACCACCTCCCTGCCTGAAATCTTTCAAAAAGAACTGTGAAACGTATAATTGTAGCGAAAAACTTAAAGATCTGGTCTACAAAATCATGAATTCAGTTTTCCTTTCAGGTCTGTGGGAGTAAAGAAGATAATTTTTAACAGTATATGCATTAACACCTATACATCCATTTTGGCCCTGCCCTAGAGTCAAAACCCATATTCGAGGGTACATGAAAATCAAAATTTCATAAGAGGACTTCCTGGTAAACATAATTATAAGTCAGCTTTTTATACAGATGTGTGAGAAAAGAGAAGAAGATTTTTAAACAATATATGCATTAACACTATATTGGCCCCCCCATGTCCTTAACCCCTGACCCAGGGGACATGAATTTCACAATTTAGGTAGAGGAGTTAGTGGACATCATAACCATGTATTAAGTTTTTTGCCAACATGTTTTGGGAGAATAGAAGAAGATTTCTTAAAATTTAAAACATTTTTACTTTATGGCCATATTGGCCCCACCCTTGAGCCTGAACCCCTGACCAAGGGGTCATGAATTTCAGAATTTTCGTAGAGGGCCTAATGGACATCATAACCATGCATTTAGTTTTTAACAATTATATATTGAAGTAGAGAAGAAGATTTTCATATATTTAATACATTTTAACTATATAGCCATATTGGCCCCACCTAGAGCCTTAACCCCTAACCCAGGGGTCATGAATTTTACAAATTTTACAATTGAGATAGAGGGCATCATTGACATTATAACCAGGCATTTCGTTTTTAACAAATATATATGGGAGTAGAGAAAAGGTTTTCTAAGTTTTAATACATTTTAACTATATGGTCATATTGGCCCCACCCCAGAGCCAGAACCTCTGACCCAGGGGCCATGAATTTCACAATTTTGATAGAGAGCTTCATGGACATCATAACTATGCAACTAGTTTTTTCCTAACCTGTGGGGGAGAAGAATTCATTTTTAATTTTGGCTTTTTTGTGTGCATATTTTGCCCCACATGTGGCGCCCGGGGGGGAGGGAGGGGGACAGCCATGCATATCACAAATTAGATTCCTTTTACCATAGCAATGCCTCAAACCAAAATTGTTACAATCAGCCTTGTAGTTTTTAAGAAGTGAAAATGTAAAATTGTTAACGCACGACGACGTACGAAAACAGATAGCAATAGAGTTTTTCTCAGGTGACCTAACATTGTAAAAATGAGCATTAAATCATGCTTTTTTTAAAGATACAGTCTCATAACTGCAGCAATCTGTGCATTAAAATTTTGCGCTTTACTCAATTTGTATGCACACATCGCTGCAGTTATGACACTGTATCTTTGATAAAATAATGATTTAAAGATTAACTATATAGTTACATGTAGTATTACATTTAGAAGAACAACAACGATTAATGGACTGTAATGGTTGAAATGGTTTATAAGTTACAAACCTCTGTATACACTATTTCAGCCTCCTGGAAAAAGCGAAGATTTCTTCATACAGTATAGATACATGCAAAATGTTGCGAATGCTCGTCAGTTTGAATTGACTCGAAATGGAAATGGATGGTTATGTTCAAATAACAAAACATTATTGATTCGAAGTTAAATATTTAACTAAAGATGCTTAGTAATGGTAAAATAAAAGTATGTCTTGGAAGTAATTTGTTCGTTGATATTTGTTTAACAAAAGCCGTATTCATCATTCGACAATTAAATCTATATCGCTTTTTTAAAGATAACGAATGGTAGCTATCTCTGATGTTTTTAAATCAAATTTTGAAATGTTGTACTTGAAATTTTATTATCTATTTTTTATGAAATATATATTTTGTAAAGTTTTTGCATGAGGAAAGATAAACATGTACTTACCTGTATTAGAGGAAGGAAAAGGGTAATACTATAGATAAATGAATAATAAATAGTGTTGGGAGTACTTGTAAAATTTTGATATTTACGTTGTATAATACAAGTGTGATAATAGATTTTTATTTAAATTTTTAGGATCTGTCAACATTTATGTATGCTATCTAAAAGTCGAAATAACCTCAACACCATATTCTGAGTGTTACAAACGTATCTATCATTATTTTCTCTGGACAACCACAGTACGGTAGTTTGCTTGTATTTAGCTGTACGCATATTCTGTTTGACAACAACGTTACTTTGTTCTGAATTCTATAAAAAAAATTTATTTATCTTCAAAATAGGACAAATATATTATAAAAGCAAACCGAAATATTACATTTAGCATACATCCTTCCATTCTGAGCTAAAGTCAATGCACGTATATATACTCATAAATAACAGCTGAACTGCACAGCCATCGGGGTTTTGTTAATTATGCACGTTTAAAACAGTATTATTTTTTAAATTAAATAAAATATATAATATTACTACAAAGCCTGAATTTATATATTAAATTGCTTTATTTCACATTCACACATTCACATTATGTAAAATAAAGAAATGAATATAACATTAAATTTATAAAATTCCTAGATATAAAATATTAATTTTTAACCATGAATTCACTATTTCTGTCAAATAATATTATACACTTCGAGGGTATATAGCTAAATCATCGTATTGATCGAACGAAAACAGCAATAATTATCTATTATATGAATCAGCGACGAATTGATACAGACATATATTAAATTGAGTGTTATAAAGCAATGTTTAAGGTTGAAGTCATTGCCGAACAAATTGAGAATCGCGATATTTCATTGAACGATCTTTTTTTAGTCAAATGTAGAGAAAATCAAATGTTATATTGACCTCCTAGGTTACGTGCAGGTAAATATAACGTTCTTTTTTATCGAGATATTTTGATTTGAGCCAATCAGAGAGCTAGGAGTTAATCAATCATATAAAAAACATAGTATTCTAGTTGAAAACAATTCCAAGTAACAGCGCTTATTAGCGCCTTCGCAGTAGTTCCCCATAGCCGCACAGTGTGAAGTGAAGGTCCCAGACCTGCGAGATCCTCCTTGCTTTTCTGGTTTAAGATTTCTGGTGAACATGTTTATCACACAATATCCGATGCATATTTTACATGTATAGAAAAAGCTTTATTGTATTCATTTATCTATACAAATCAACTTTGTTCTTTTTTTATTCTACCAAATATTGAGACTTTCGTTGAGAATTTCTTTAAATTAACGGGTAGATATGATTTAAGGATTATTTTCTCATAAGTACATATCAAATTAGTTATGAAAGTTTCAACGTTTCATTTAATCTTACAATAATAAATCCACTCAAAACGCGTGATGACTTCTATTTTCGTGCTCATGGCGCATGAATTGACTAAGTGTATTCACAGGAAATTGAACGTCGCAGATTTTAATGCAAACATAAGGGAAATACACACTGAATAGATAGGTATGATGGCAGTAATTTCCGAAGTTTTACAATGTGAATTGCAGAAAAAGGCCTCCGAGAGCAAGTTTTCTCTCATAATCTTGAATGTGGGAAGAGGACAAAAATCTCATCCATTCGGGTAAAAACTTTCCTACACAATAAACATTTTACGCGCACAGACATCTCTGTATAACTTTTTTTTTCTTCAAAATTTGAAACCTATAAGTTAAACGAATTATGTAATAAGAAGAGAAAAATGAAAAAGAGAGATACATTATATATAGCCATCCGCAGTTCCACCTGATGGCATTGTACCCTTTGCCACATTCTATCAGATTTTTAGATTGTTTACACATGTATTGTATATTTTAGTTGTATGTGTATAATGTAGAATTAAAAATTTTATACAAGCGGCATTCAATTGCATTGTTTTTAATTTTGATATTTAAAACTTCACCAATTGCTATCACTACTTAACGGTAAGTATACACAGAACAAATTTGTGTCTAATAAAGAGCAAAAAAAATATTTCGCTACTTTAATGCATTGCTATTAAAATGAGGCCAATAAGAAATTAACTTTACCACGAAGTTTCAGTTAAAATCCGTGTGAATGCATGGTTGATATGAAAATGTTAAAAAAAAATTGACTGTTAAACTAATGCAAGAGATACGTGAAAGTAAAATATAAAATTCGTTAATTATGAAGGTGAATTCCTTTGATTCTTAAAGATGTTCGCTCCTCACAATTTTGAATCCACCGCGCAACTCGAAGTGCATAATTCTGGAAGATTTAAAATTTCAGAGTGAAGATTTTTCGATAATTTTTACATATATATACATATACATATACAGATACATTTAAAAAATTCATATGTTTATGTCTAAAATAATATACATTGTTGAAATATAGGTTGCAATTACTCTCTGATATATTTTTAGTCGCGTTTGTTATGGGGCAATTAACGACATGCTCTATCTCAATGTCGTCTGTTTGTAAACATCGATAGGACCATGTAAAATGGTTAGTATTAACAAGAAAACGTGGATCTGAACCGAGAAAAAGAAGAAAGATGACGGGCAGTGTCTAGGCATCTCCGGATTCGTATGGCAATCAGTAAAGACCATTAATTAAGTTGTGAGTGTAAACTCGAGTGTGGAAATTGTCTGGTCAGATTTTTGTTGGATTTGTAATTGATATGACGTCGCGCACGGTGTTGGTGTTAAAATGTCCTTTCAGGGTGCGTGCAAAGTATTTGACTATTTTTAAAAACAAAAATTTGGACATGTGTAATTTTATATACCGATCTATTCGAATGTATGCGGACTTCAACAAAACATGTAATAAAATGTAGGAATTTTTTTTTTATTTCATAAATAGGTGTTAAAAACTGAAAATTTTACTAGAAATGGCATGTAGATAGGTAACACTTTTAAGGTACATATCTCAAACAAACTACATTATCTCCGGTGAACTTTCATTTTGGGAGGGAAAATTTGGTGGACTAATTATTTTGATAATGTAACAGATATACGTCATAACGTTTTTACGTCATCAATGCCAGGAATCGACGCGGGATCAAAGAATTCACAGAATGAAGTTGTAGATGCGTAAAAAATCCTCGAAAATGGCCAGGGCAAGATGAGTTAATTACCAAAATATAAATTGTGATTCAGGAACTTGCAATGATCTATTGAATTTTTTTTTAAATATATGACTTTTTCAAAAAATTTCAATAAAGAGAAATTGTTTCTGTGTAAAATGTTCGTAATATATATTTTATAATAATTTAAATTTCAATGATAAAAAAAAAATCGTTATGCTGGAGTTTATTCAAGACACGTGTCACAAGAGATATATTTCGCAGTCGAACGTTATGCGTAGCATGGCGATCACAAGTATGATGCCCATTAAAAAAATGTTAGCTATATTTCATAATAATAGAAATCAATTTAGAATGTGCATTTTCATAGGTTGTATAGCCATTAAAAAGAAGCAAATATGTCCGCAAATGTTCTTAATAGAAACATTTTAAAATGTCAACACGAAATGTCACACTTTGATAAAAACACATTAATCTACATAAGCAATGAAAAGAGAAAGTAACTTAGACACTTTTTTTTTTAAAGTCGCGCAGAAAATTCACAAAAATGAATCGAAGTTAGAAATATACTTTTTCTCCCAAACAATTTGATGCCAAATATAAAAGCATTGCAAATAAAAATCATTGATTTTTAGAAATAAAATGATGTCAACGTTATATGTCACGGGTACGTAAAATGACGCAAGGACTTAAACGTTACGGCATGCCGTATGTGTGCGGGTTTTTTCTTCATAAAAACAGTTCTAGTGAAAATTATAAATACCTACAAATTATTTTGTGAAGAAGGTAGCAAAAGTATAAAAATAATAATAATAAGATATAAGACTAATAACTTAAAGACAAATTTGATGACAAATATCTGAACTTAACAGGGCGAATTAATTTATTCCAAATTCCAAAGGGCCACTACTCTAAATATTTTAATGACTTACCGGACACGATTTCTGTGTTAAATAATATGTAATATCGAGATGAGTAGGTGAGGCGGCGGCCAATGACGGCCATATTGCCTAATATTAATCCTCAAAGAACCTACATAGAGATATATGAGGCAATCACGTGCCATGTTTAATCCAATGAAAATGTGACATTTCAGTCCGAGGGAAAACAATGAATATTAAAAGGGAAACATTTAATATTTGAAATGATAAGAATAATTGTGTTTTTATTATTATGTGGGTTTTATATCGTATTCATTCGACACACTTTAAGTGTTTAAACAATCATTGCCTTTATGGCAAAGTTATTTTATGGAATTGTCAACACTTTGCTTTCATAAAAACTGAACATGTATTACTTTGGGGCCCCATATCTCACTTATATGGACCACATTCATATATACCTTTTAAATATTTTAGACCAATATATCTAATATTAATAATAAAAATGATATTGGACGATTGTTATATTTTAAAACTCCAAGAGGCAACATCCTTAAATAAAAGATGAAGTATAATAATTATGTGTAATTATATATTATATGATAATTAAATTTGAATATCTAGCAGTCTGGTTTCATTTAAAATTTCTTTTTTAAAAGTGTTGCATAATCTTTTACCTGTGTAAAATGCAGTTGATAAATAATGGAATGCAGATGTTGTCTGAATAGTTCCTTTAGTTCCTTAAAACATACATTTAACATATATTTGTTCAAACACAAACAACGGTTGATAAAAGAAGTTTGTTAAAAGTTAATTTTATCTTTAAAATAATATTATTAACCTAATTCGTTTAAACAGTAATCATAACTTCAGTATAAAATACTTTAAAATCGTAAACAAGCAAAACGTGCTGTTTCACATAAATACGACTGAATAGAAGTGCATGTTTAAACCAAAAACCTTTACTAAAATAAGACTAACACTGTGCTAAGTCAGGACTTACTTGTCACGTGACATCCGTAGCCTCCGTGGAACAGTTACAGCGACCCTCACACATATCTCCGTATGATGGGTAACGACACGGTAAACTGCAGTAGTCAGCATATAATTAGATAGAGAACCCTGGGGGACATTCTGTAATTAAACAGCTTGTATCATTGTTGGCATAACAGTTTTATCCCCACGAACACTACTTATTTCGTATTTTTCTTACTACTAAATGTAAATAGCAAAACAGATTTAACAAAGCCTCATATTTTACTCGTTTCCTGTGAATTGCGGCACTGATGTTGTGAATACCGATTTTTTACAGATTACAATGTATGAATCTTGTCTGATATAATGGCATATATTACCAAGACCAAAATGCTAGGTTGTTGATTGACGTAGACTAAATAATTAAATCAAAGTACTGATATATTATTGTGCATGGTAAGTAGTTTCCTATATGTATTTGAATTATGTACATTTTTAAAATATGAATAATTCTCCGACAAGAATTTTGCGAAAGCTCATATGAATCATGTTGTGTAATATTCAAAGAATTAATTCCATCATACTACGTATCAGTTATCAATATTTCAAAGAAATAGTATGGATCCAAGCAATATTGAACTCTAGTCTCGTTCAACCAGACTCTAGGCTGTCTCCGTTAATCTACGCTGCATGTCGGAGATTTACGGATATATTGAACTCTAGCTTAGCAATACATACAATGTACGACTACAAAAAATATCTAAATTGTTCGTACCATTTAAAATTTGACTTTTAACAAGGCATCTATAAATAAGTTTCCTTGAAAAACAATGTTCTAGAATACAATACATCGAATTTATCGATTATTTTCAAGGACTAAATGTTATCAGCGGTGTTAGTTTGTGCTTAGGTCCAAACACTGTTTCACTATCGGTTTGCCCGAGTAACTGCATAGGAGAGTTGATTTAAAATCAACTCCAAAAAATGAATCAAAGCATTTAAGTTTTTCCATGAATAGATTTAATTATGTTCGAAAATGAAATGTTTGCTTGTTCGCGTTATAAAGTTTTTGAAGTCTTGAAATTAATGTGTTGTGCGGCTCACAATTAAAATTTTTACGGAAAGGATAAGGTTTAATAAAAGACATGGTAAAACATGTGATGAAAGGAATCTCTCATGGTTTGCGATGGTATATGATTTTTATCGTTGTGTGTTTTCTATCCCCCCGCCAAGGCTTGGGGATAGAAATCATATACCATCGCAAACCATGAGAGATCCTATATTTATAAACATGTCAATACATATTTATATAGATATCATAAGTGTAACAAACTGGAAAGGGTCAGATATTCAAAACAACTCTTGCAACAATTTAACTACGATAATGGGATGATCTAGGCTACAAACGTAAACTATGTATTTCTCCGCTCAACATCTTTATATTACAAACTTGAAGTATCTAGAACATTACAGAGAAAAGGAGTACCAATTGATGTTTAAATATATCTGATGTTAACTTAAAATGACTTAACGTCATGTTATGCATTCTACATATTTTTTAAGCTGGAACTACATTTTTGTGCTGAGGAGATCGATTTCAACCGTTGTTCAATCAACGTCCGGTATTGTGCACTGAAACAAGAGTCTACGAAATGAGCATGGCTAATAGTAACCTTATTTAATATAATGTATACCTTTACATTCATTGTTCTTGGGGAAATAATATGGACAGCAAGCTGGTCTTCCATCAGTTCTAAAATTAACATACGCATTATAAAAGAACAATGTCTATATGTTTATCTAAATTATATTATAAATGCCTTTAGCTTTAAAATGCACCATGTTTGGCATAAAATACTAGAAATAAATGCATTGGCATTAATCACTAATATACTATCAAAGCATTACATGTGTTTGTTAAAGTACCAAACGTGTTCACAGGTAGTCCCACGTAACTAATCCTTAGCGAGTTAATAAGCAATGTTTAGAAATACTCAGTTGTAATGATTAATTTAATTCAATTTCTATATAGATAGATCACGGCATTTTCATGAAATTAGATAAACTTTTATCATATGTTTCATTTCTTTTCAATTATGTCAATTGTGTACACAATGACTTGAAAACAGCATTTGAATTAAAAGTTTTGATGGAAAATTGACTGTAACTAAGCAATGGTTTCTGAGGAAATTAATCTGGGAACATTTTTGATAAAGACTAATGATAAGCCATATCAGTAGTTTGAGTTGAAATTTGACAGTCAGTTTTAAAATTCTAACATGAGCTCTGTTCAAAGCTTCAATGAACATTATATAAATAGTGCCTGTTTGGGAGGGTAACAGTTGAAATTGACACCCGGAGGAAACCATTGTCAACCGACGCGAAGCGGAGGTTGACAGTGGTTTTCGAGGGGTGTCAATTTCAACTGTTATCCTCCCAAACAGGCACTATTTATTTTATTATACTGAATGTCTTAATTTTAGAGAATTTTTATATTGCTTTTATATAGAAATGACGTGAATTTTAACGCGAACCGTACGTGCATAATTTTTGCGCACGTAACAATTCGTTGTGTTACCCGTTGCTAAGTATGTTGCTAACGCTGAGGGTAATATAACAGATTATCAACTGCGTCTAAACCAATCAGATTTCAGTATTTAACATGAAAGTATAATAACACAGTTTGCTAACCTACACGATCTATATAACAAAGCAAAGCCAACCATTGGATTTCTAACAACAACCAAAGGAGCCAATTCAAGAGTATGAGCGTGAAAACGTACCATTTATTTTATAACATGACCGTAAAGTTAACTTTTTCCTGAACTCAATCGCAAATTATTTTTGTAATAATATGCGTGGTAAATTGGAAAGATGAAGAATAAAGTAACCTGCCTAGGTGGCCCGCAAATAGATTGACATTTTCCTAAACTAAGTAATGCCAACAATGCAACACAGTTTAAGGATTTGTGAACGTAGGCCATATTCTAGTATCATGATGTTTTAAGTTAGCATTTTACAATTTTAAATGTGTGAACTTTCCTAACAGGAAAGAAGTGATGTGTGATAATTAGCAATTTATTTTTGCAAACTTTTACGAGTGTTGGTTGGCTACACGAATCAGCATAAAATAATCTTATCTGGTGTCGGGAATATATGTTGTTCCGCTAAATCAGACGATTTATTATAATATAATTTATCATCACATACATTTTGTACGCAATATCTTTAAAGAAATATAAACAAATAAATAACACGTTTAAGTTTTGCATATCAATTAAAAATATTGGAACAGCTATCAGATGTTTTATCTATCAAGCCGGAATTAAGAACGAGGAAATGTTTAATACCTTTGGGAGGAAGTTGTCATGTCGTTAATTGTGAGATCACTTAAAACAACTAGCTGGAACTATAAATATATATATATATATATATATATATATATATATATATATATATATAT
Source organism: Magallana gigas (assembly GCF_902806645.1). Taxonomy (NCBI): domain Eukaryota; kingdom Metazoa; phylum Mollusca; class Bivalvia; order Ostreida; family Ostreidae; genus Magallana; species Magallana gigas. The sequence continues at coordinate 57,094,847 of NC_047564.1, forward strand.
ATATATATATATATATATATATATATATATATATATATATATATATATATATATATATACAGTGGAGCCTCACTTATTCGGACACTTTTGTCCCCAGGCCAAATCGTCCGGATAGGTGAAGCGTCCGGATATCTGAATTGTGATATTTACCTATAATATTTATGGCAACATAACTCATAAATTAATTATACAATTAAATATTTTATTTTGATAGCCATAAGCACTACAAAAAAAGTTTAGATTTTTTTTAAATTAACAAAACAAAATATTGTTAAAAACATTATTTAAGGTATGTTTTTTCCACAGGAAACTTAGCACTACATTCTTCAATGCAACACATGTACATGTACATGTACATAACAATCACTGTATTAAACCGATAATTTAATTACATTCGCATAACAAAGCGAAGAGAAGAAAGTCGGTGTTCCACTTTACGCTGACAAATCTTTTTCTTCAAGCTAGCGGTGATCGCAACTCTCGCTCTCTTGGCCGGTGGTGTTGACATGTTTGATGCTGCTCAACATTTGATGATTGAAAATGGGTGAAAATATGTATATATTCCCTTATTGATAATTGCCCAAGCTATTTTTTCATTGACAGAACTTACCTAAGCTAATTTTACGTATCCATCTTTCTATAGAGTTAATTGCACCCAAGCGATTTTTACAAGTAGCGTGAACACTCATCCACGCCATGTTTGGCATAAATTATTAGTACACTGTTTATTGAACACACGCTATAAAATTAATGTCGATACCCTGAACATCCCAAGCGGTCTTAATAACTATCGTAAACAGAACTCAAATTATCAAATATTTCATTTCAATTACGTTTAAAAATGTATAGGCGTACGAACGATCTAATCACACTACGATTAATAGAATTTTAATTCAATCAATAGATGACTTTTTTAAACACAAATTAAACAATTTTCATGACATTTTAATCAGACAATAACAGTTCATAAGTTAAATGGCGACAATTAAACATGTCGCATCCATGGTTATCGTAATATCCTCGGGCGAGTACATAGCGTGACACAGGTGACCCCGATTACCGGACGAAGGCATTGTTTAAAACCAACAACCAGTGTCAGATGTTTTTACACCAATTTGCACTTGCGCATAAAAAACTTTTGTGCCCCCGAACACTTAAATGTGACCGTCCGGTTAAATGAGGTAAAATTTAAAGGAAAACTGTATTATGTGGTAAAATTTGACCGTCCGGATCCGGAACGCGGAATTCCGGATGAACGAGACAAATTATTGTGTAAAAATTTCGTTCCCAATAAAAATCGACCGGTAAGTGAAGCGTCCGGTTATCTGGCGTCCGGATATCTGAGGCTCCACTGTATATATATATATATATATATATATATATATATATATATATATATATATATATATATATATATATATATATATATATATATATCAGACTATGGATAATATAATATATATAAAAAAATAAATAACACGTTTAAGTTTTGCATAATAGTTAAAAATATTGAAACAGACTATGGATAATATAATATATATATAAACAAATAAATAACACGTCAAAGTTTTGCATATCAGTTAAAAATATTGGAACAGACTATGGATAATATATATATATATATATATATATATATATATATATATATATATATATATATATATATATATATATATATATATATATATATATATATATATATATATATATATATATATATGTTATATGACATGATGATGATCATTTTTTGACAAGGTAAAATATCGCCCAATTTGGTATGACAATGTACAATGAAGATGAACACTGACTGATTAGTCAGAAATGAACAAATATTCAACACACTAAGAGACAGAGGAGTCGAACCGTGTACACATGTGTTCAATAATAAAGAAAGTAACTAACTTGTTCATAGAATTAGTTGAATATTACACTGTTCATCAAACTAACATTATATTATATTTACATCTACCAAGTATTATTCCCTCTATTTCTTATGGAAACTTATAGTTAATTCATAGCTCTATAGAAGCAGCCAGACTGAAATCTACACTCCCCGTTTATCGATTGGTCGAACTCTACAGCGGCTGAAACTGACAAGAAAGTGACAGGACTGAAATTGACACGCACAGTTTATCGATTGGTCGAGACCTACAACTACCTAAGAAAAAACATGAACTGCACGAAATAACCATGATAATGTCAGACTCAAAGTCTCACAGGAGACGATTTGGCCGTTTCTTTTAGCCAACGTACCTATGGACATTAACAGTAATTTAGTTAATTTTACTTACTTTTACGCTCAATCTATTAATTAGTTAAAAGAAAGATGTTAATATAGACGACGAAATGCTTTCTTTAATGATTCATGCGGGTTATGAATGTAGCGAACACTGCAGAAAAAATTTACATAACCCTGTAACGCGAATTATTTAATTTTTCTGCAATGTCGCTACCTTCATATCCCAAATGAATCACCAAAAAAGCATTTTATTGTTTAAGTGTCTACAAACAATCCAGTTAATGATTGTCATATAATCATCCAATTTCGTAGAATTACTTCACACACGGACTTTAATTCTACTCATTGAGAACTGGGACATTGCTTAAATCACCTAAAAATATAAAAACTTTTCAGATTAAGTTCTCGGAATACAGTTTTAACAGGGCATTCCGACAAAAAAAACCCGGTTATTAAAATGGTGAAAATGGCGGGCGGGCGGGCGACTGCCGAAAGGTTACCCTCATTGTACGGATAACTCCTCCTACAGTTTTCAAGATAGGAAGTTGTTCTCTTGCAGATCAATTGTACATACCGGTATATCGGAGGTGTGCATATTGCTAGGATTTTGATTTCTGATAATTGATGAAAAAATGCCAACTTTTGAACTTCGTCATTTTTTGGCAAAATATTGCATATAGGGTACCCTCATTGTACGGATAACTCCTCCTACAGTTTTCAAGATAGGAAGTTGTTCTTTTGCAGATCAATTGTACATATATCAGAGGTGTGCATATTGCTAGGATTTTGATTTCTGACAATTTATGAAAAAAAAAATACCAGCTTTTGAACTTAATCATTTTTTGGCAAAATATTGCAAAAGGGAACTCCATTTCACTGGATAAGGTAGGTATAGTGTTTATCAATTCAGGGTTGACATGGATTATGGATACAGTTCACATAAAAGAAAACCGATTTGCTGTCACATTGATAGCTTTTCACTTGTTAGGGTAGTGTTTTGACTTTGGTTGCTAATTCTCAACAATCTAAGATGATAAACGCTACTTCCTTATTTCTTGCGAGTACCTAATTCCACGATTCCCCTGTCGCAAGAATAAAATTCACGAGTATCACATTTTGTTTAAGTTTTCTACAGTTCATAACTGTTTTAAAAAAACAAAAAGAAACTTTAAAATCCATGAGGGTTACCTCCTCTCGCAATTATATGTAGATATTAATTTCTCGGTTTTAATTAGAAATCTGCAGTGAATGAAGCGTTTGATGTGTGGTCACCTTCATTTACGCCAACAAAAAGACTTTCTGTATATTGCTTAACTTTAACTTTAAGATAACACCATTTGTTACTTGATGTTAGCTGTGCATTTTATTTATTAGATCCTTCTATGTAAATTCGTTGCCTATCGACTTCCTTAATAGCAGAGAACAAGGGACATGCATGCACCAGTAAAAATCATTCAAGTCTTTAACGTCATAAAACACATAAATTAAATATACTAGACTTTGACAAGTGCGTGCACGGGTTGACATTGCATATGATATTAGACATTTAAGAAATAGATACATCGATACACTATACTGTTGACATTTACATAACCAAGCTTTAAGCCTACAAATCATTATTAACATTTACACAACAAAGCTATAAGCCTACGTATACAATAATGGTATTAATGTCACTACACTCTGCTAAGTTAGAATAATCTAACAGTTACTGTGTCTCGGGATAGGCCTTCACCATATTTAAAATACCTCCCATATACCCGTACCCGTAATGTAGCTGAAAATTGAAGAATCGTTCCGAAACGATTTTGGAAAAAATTAATGAAGCTGCATTGAAAATAACAGTCAAATTATTCATAACAAACAATTTGGAGGATATAAATACCTTTCATCTAAATAATGAAGAATTCAATACTTTTTAACAAACAGTTTTTTTACTCGCTTACGAATTTATACACCATGTTGACATTCGGATCTCTTGGGATTTTTCATATTAAATGCACTGAGTTAGAGTTTTCTCTTGCATTTCCTTTGATGAACAGAATATATGACAAATTTTCAATGAAACTTTACACGTATTTGTAATATCGTTTCTGGGTTTATCCATGCACATTTGATATTGTGGTAACATAAAACTAATGAGTCTCCCATGATTTAGCGTGAATGTAATGCGCATGCGCAAGATTGTAAAATCCAAAAAATCCACATGATTTCCGGATTTTTCAAAGGAATTTTTCTTGATTCTTTATTAGCAAAGACAAAATACAAAAGACAGTACTCTTTCGATTTCTCAGTATTAACGCCCAAAAATTCGAGTCTATTATTCTAATACAATAGTATAGATTTAGTTAAGGACAGACGAGACGTTCCTTAATTTTATATAATTTTCTTTGATATTTCATTTCTTATTTATTAACATTTAAACCTGTTAATTCCCAAAATTCAGAGTACATTACCAGGATCGTTTCGGAGCTAGAATATTTCGAATTTTCCTTAAAATAGCACGCAAAATGCATTTGAATGCTTATAAGTAAAGTCATACTATATATTTTCATTTGAATTCATAATATCCAAACAAAAAAAGAATCATAATACATAAAAATATAATTATGAAATAACGATGTGGAAATCTTCACATTGTGGAGATAGGAAAAAATAGAAAAAATGGAAGATAGGTCAAGTATTATGTTCATATGAATACTAAACTACGGTAAAATATAAGGATTTAAAAATAAGCATATTTACATATTTCACATAAACATTCATATTCATAAAGATGATAGGGCATACAAAGTCTGAATGCATTCTTTTAAGTTCAAAATTTCCAAGAGATTTGGTTTTAATTGCTAGCAGATCTATTTCTGTATTTATTTGAAGTAGAATTTATTCAAAGACTTATACATTAAAAAAAATTGTTCGATGTAGCCTTTTATTCGACATTTATATACGTCGACTCGATATACCCAATGAACTTGAAATAAAAGATATCACAGAGTCTTAGTCATCTGTTTGTTACTTAGATATTTTACTAGAAAAAAGTAGCCTCACAACAAAACTTTATGAAAAACGCGATAAATTCAATTTTCAATCGTCAACTTTCCTTTCTTATATAGCAATATACCTTCACCACATGTATGGAGTTGAATCGATAGCAAGGACTTGCTCTACGCATAAACAATTTCTGAAACGAGGCAAGCTACTGACAAACAAATTAATAATAAAACAGGACTAACAAGATTCGTAGAAATTTTGACCTTATAAAGGATACCAAATTGATCATATTTAGTTAGTTTGTTGTATGTATCAACTTTTTAAAAAGTTTATATAGAAACTTTAGAGATTTTAAAGAGAAAAAAATATTTTCTTGGTTAAAAAGAGAAAATTTGTTTGCACATGTTTTACATACGTTTCAATGAAAACAGTTATAAAGAAAGATAAGTTTCATTAAATTTTTATTTCATAACAAAGTAGTCAATTAAGATACTGATTTTAAAAATTATATTATGATGACATTGCCTGCAGGAAACCCTATGACCGTTTTAACTCCCAAAAATATATCTTCTGTTGGGAAAGACCATTTGCTCATTTACAATTGCATGATAAAGTTGTGTAAGCGTGAAAATACAGAACCATTAAAGTGTATGAAACAGTATAAATATCACTCGTATTTGTTCACTTTCATTCGCTAGAACATCTGCTATTTTGATATTATTTGACCGGCGTTAAGATAAAATTAGAGTTGTGAAATACAGGGATATCTCTCAGAAAAAAAACAGGAAAATAATTGTCAGTCGATACAAAAATCAGCTTGAAACCAGACGGTTCTAATATTTTGCAATATTGCACATGTGACTGCTGGCAGATATGCATCGAATAAATGAAACATTGATTCTTATGCTGACAGTCAAATTCATTGAGTCTGAGAATGGAGTTTGTTTCCCTGAAAGAAAGTGAGTAATATAAAAAGCCTGGTGTGTAGTATTTTTTTTAACTGTCATAGATTTATACATTTCACATTGCAATTGATGATACCGGTAATTAATTTCAAGCTTTTTTCTATTGAAGAGAAAACAAATGTTGTGCAAGGTATTACCTACAGGAAGGTAACTGCTTTCGTAAGTATCTTAAAATGATGGATGGATGGATAGATAGATAGATAGATAGATAGATAGATAGATAGATAGATAGATAGATAGATAGATAGATAGATAGATAGATAGATAGATAGATAGATAGATAGATAGATGGATAGATAGATAGATAGATAGATAGATAGATAGATACTGTGAAATCATTAGATTTCGTTGGTCTCTATTATTATCTACGAATTAACATCGTCCATGAATTTATGGCTTTAAAGTCATATCTTCTTATGTTTGTATAGGAGAATACCTTAATTACGTCCACACGAACCTGTAAATTTTAAGCAACCCACGACAATTGGCCCCCATGAATTTAAATTATTCCAGTAGCTAGTATTCTCTCCTTCTTTACAGCCTGTAACGGAAGCATTGGTCATCATTGTTCCTTGTCATGCCTTAGAGGACACTGTGGAATTCAGTGCAGTAGACGCTGTCCCTGTGATGATTGTGATAGTCAGACCTGTGTATGTAGCTGTAAGTATTTCTTTTTATTGCGGTTTAAACATAGAATATTTAACGGAGTATCTCATAATTTCCACCTACGAGTCACCGAATTTTCATCCCTTCTTTAAAAATAAAAATCGTCCAAATGGGACGGTGCAATAACCTTGAGACAGATAAATGCTCTAAGGTAAGTCTTCAATTGTATTGAATACATTAAAACATTTACAACTTTTTAATGAAATCAAATCTTGCCCTTTCATTGAAGTTCTTAACAAGTATTTTTTGCGTTTCGAATCGATACAATTTACTTGTGTTAACTTGAATTTATAAATAAATGTATACTACTGTCTTCATCCTCGCTCTATCTTATTGAATATGAAAGGAAATAGCTATAAAGATGCTTAAAAAAAGAAGAAAACAGTGAGGAAAAATCATCTATTTTAGTAGATTAGAAAATCTAAACATATTCTTTAGATAGGTTCAGCATAGGGTGTGCTTAACTTTTGTCCAATTCATAGCCTTCGAAGTAATAAGAAAGTTTAGTTATTATCATATGATTATTTTCTCGAAAGACGTCAAAAACATTAAGAGAAACAAACGCTAAATTACTAAATATCAAAATCATGAAAACCTTCCAAATATTTTATCAACCAGATATATATTGGACATTGCACTAGATATTGGCTTATTTCTGATGCTTGTAATTAGGAGAATATAATGTGTAGTTTTACGAAAATAATATTATGTTCCACAACCGAACTATCCAGATAAACAAACTAAATGTTTAATCTTTTACACTAATAGGATATTTTTTCATTCATCAAAATTGTTTTTGATGCCAATATTATAACAATTTATAATTTTTAATTCAATTTAGTTTTTTATTTATTTATTTTGAATCATTGTTTAACTACTAAATTGAATTAATTGAAATGAATTAGCTTAATATATTCTCTATCAACCTAATCAAAGACAAGTGATGTATGTTATTTTTTATTTATAAGTAGAAGTTACCAGGGGAAATAAAGAGAAATATCTTATTGTAAAATATATGGCATTTCTATCCTTAATAATCATTTTTATAGGAAATAAAAATTTCAAATGTCCATAATTATTTATACTTGTAATGTAATGATTTATACTTAAAGTGATATAGGGAACCTTTTAAAGGAGAAATTCTACAAACTATTTCATAACAGATTCGCAGAAATCACATGATGACAGCTCAGCAGCATCAACGCGTTTTGAATACGAATTTGTTGGCTTGATTGTGTTGGGAATCCCTTTGGCAGCTTTTATTTGTTGGATTTATAAAAGGTAAATGGTTAATTTTCTTTAATTGAATTGACACACACAGTGTTTGCATTTGCTTCGGTAATCGTCTCCTGATATAGCATTTCAAACCGAGTATATGTTGATTTATTACATAAATTTCATTCATATTGCATATGTAGGAAAAAGAGGCCTTTGGAAGTTGACTGTTCAGGTGAGTATTCATTTATCTTTTACAACTCGTTTGTATAAATTTACAAATACTGTGAAGTCATTATAATTCGTGGGGGCCAATTTTCGTGGATTGGTTAACTTTTACAGGTTCGAGGGGACGTAATTTCGTGTATTCTTTTATACCAGCATAAGGACATATGGTTTTATAACACTTATTTATTAATTCTTGGAGGATGTAAATTCGTAGATGAGAGGTACCCACAAATTCTACGAAAATTGAGCCACGACGAAATTTAATGATTCCACAGTAATCTATATTAGAAGTAATTTTCTTTTCATCACAGATTTAACAGAGGAAACTTATGTCGAATATGATATGATAAGGGAATCACAGTTAATCTTATATGACGATGATGATGATGATGATGATGATGATGATTTGAAGAGACACACGGTACAACCATGTGACAATGTGGATAAACAAAGACGACTCAGCTTGGACGATAACTCAGAGGGTGGCTTTTATAATGAATTACGATATAATTCTTGATCAGAAAGGACGCATCAGTCTAGGAAACTACATGAGAAACTATTTGACCATCAAATGCCATAATATACGACATGTAGTGATATTGGACCATTGCAATCGTCGTTCTTCCAAACTGGGTTAAATTGTCCGTGTTTCTGTCAGTGAACTACAGCTCTAGCGAATGTTTAACAGTTAATAAACATACGCCTTGTTAAAAAGGATTACGAAAGTACAAAAAACAATTCATCATATGTAAATGTATTTAATCAAAAACCTTTTTTCAATAACAGATTATCTTGATAAAGATTTCGCAAATTATCTGCGTTTTTTTACGTAATGCAACCTTTTACTTTACTTCCAAAAATATATCATGCAGCGGACAATATATTGTTGTGTTGTTTGTATCTTAAAAATAAAACACGAAGCATTATATATTGATAGAGAAAAACAGTAAAAACATGACGAACGTTTCATCTTCAAATAAATAATATATAATTCTGTCAAGCTGACTCAACCATGATGACACCAACATATGTAACGGAACGGATACACCAACACTGTATCTTCAGTTCGATAGTAAACATTCAGAACAGGTGGGGGATTTCCTGTGTATAATACAGAGATGATTATAACAAGAGTTTATTAGCATTCATTTTTAATGACAATATATATTGACAAACACTTAATAATATATCCTCCTGTTGAAAACAATGACAAATAAACGTGTACTGGGTTGTCAATCTTAATTAACATGATTTGATTTTTTCCTTCCCGGACACGACTCCGTGACGGACACAATAACCACGCTACAGAACCAAGGAAACAGAAAGGACGGTAAAGCAACATTTAACTCATCATTTACCATTTTGATTATTACAAAGAAAGATAATTTAAATTCTTGCTGTTCTATTTTAATTTTATTATACTTTATGAACAATGGAGGTTAAAGTTTTTAATCTATAACAGTCTGCCTTATAAAAAATTGTTTTCATAGACCGGCGATTCAGCTGTTTAATCTTTTTAACAGCTTTTAACGGACAGCGATTCACATTTTCATTGATACGTTAAAATAAATTTTAATATGGTACATTTACTAAGGGGATAACAGTCCAAGTGACATTTAAAGAATGTCCTGTCCTCATTTTTATCTTATTTGTTTGTTTGTTTTTTGTGGGGGGGGGGGTTGTTTTTCTTTTTAAGGTTCTCATTAGTTATGACTTCTGTCACGGTTGATTTATTACCTTTCTTTTGATAGACAGATTATGAAGTATTTACGGACGTTGACAGTCTTTCTGTTGTTGGCCATTCATACGTGTACACCAGATGAAATGGCTTCAGCGTCACACTGCCCGGACTCCGTCTGTTTCTGTCGGGTTTTGGACACCGCAGACTGCTCTTACAGAAATCTCAGCAATATACCAAGTGGTCTCCCAGCCTCGATTCGGTCTCTGGTTATGTCGGGGAACCCATTGTATTCTCTTTCCGATGATTTCTTTCGTCCTGTTGAAAACCTTACCTTGAAGAATTTAGCTCTAGATAAATGTAATATTTTCAGAATGTCTACCTTTACTCTAGAACCATTGAGATCACTAGAGATGTTGGATCTTTCCAGTAATAAGTTATGTACAACGCCATATTAGATGAATGTACTGAGAAACTGGGGTACTCGACCCTTAAGGTTTTGAACCTGTCGGGAAATTTGTTGTATACTCTAGACGCTATATATAATTTTTTGGAAAACAAATGGTTTTCAAATTTGACAGACCTTATTATGCAACAAAGTCAGGTTAGAAAAGTGGAAATGAAGAGTTTAAAAAATCTTCTTTATCTGCAAACACTTGATTTGAGCCAAAACGCCATAGAACAATTTTCTTCATATGGATTGCCGACTCTAAAAACTTTGGATCTGTCATCGAACTCCCTTCCAGAATTCCCGAGGCCTTGCAATGGTTCAAATAATCCTTTTTATCCGAAATTAGAGAACCTATTTCTCCGCAGAAATCGAATCTCGGAGACCTATTTCCTCGAAGATTACGGACATTGCTTAACAGCTTTGGTCAAATTAGACCTTTCTCTGAATCCTATAAAGATTATTCTGCCATTTGCTTTTGTATATTTTAAGGATTTGACATATCTATATTTAGAACAGCTTTTGGGTGTCATAGAAGTGAACAAGCCTAAATCTACGAGAGCTTTCGATAGGAAACACTCTAAAGGGATACATGAATGTGGTTGATTTTTATACGTTTCTTCTTTACAATCCCTTTTTGAAAAATCTAACACTGAATAACATAAATCTATCTCTTGTAAACACATCAAGGATGCTTTCTAAGCTGACTAATCTAACTTCCCTGTCTATCCTAAACTGTAACATACAAAACGTCCCCACCTTAACAAATCTTCCATTGCTATCGTCGATTGATATGAGCTTTAATTCAATTCAGTCTCTGCATGCTGAAGCCTTTCAATTCCTGGGCAAATTAAAGTATATCTCTTTAAAGAGTAATGCGCTTACATCCGTTACACTTGAATCTTTACCAAGAGTTCTCTGGGATACGAGTGATGTTTTGATTGACCTCTCATCAAACCCCTTCGATTGTGTCTGTAGTTTGGAGTGGTTCAAGTTATGGTATGAGAACAATATGAAAAGAACATCCGGCAACGCCTCTCTGTACATATGTAACACGCCCACACAATGGCAGGAGGTTCCCCTCGTCGACTTTGATACCGCTGACTGCCATGAGCTGAATCAGTACGTGGTGATGGCCCTTATTATAGCCGGTGTGTTATGCCTTGTAGCACTCTCCTTTATCGTAGTCAGGAGATACAGATGGGATATAAAGTATTATATACATGCATGCAAATACAACAAACTAACTTCTCCGCCGGTAAACTTGCGCGACGACTTCCTCTACGATGGCTTCGTCGCATACAACACACGTGACCGGAAATGGATTATGGCGGAACTGGTCGAACACGTAGAAAGGAAACATAACTACAAACTCTGTCTGCACGAGAGAGATATCATTCCAGGCGGGGTGTATGTTGAAGATGTTCTCGAAAGTATAGATTTCAGTAGAAAGTTCATACTGGTTCTTTCGAACAACTTCATGGATGACCAGTGGGGCAGATACGAGACAGCAATTGCGAGTCATACTTTGGCGGAAGGGGGTGGTGGCAAACTGTTTCTCATTTTACTGGAAGACATCCGCTCTGAATACATCACCAGGTCCCTGAAGGTCTTGCTAAAATCTATCGGACATGCTGAATGGACAAAAAATAAAAATGGACAAAAAATCTTCTGGAATAACGTTGTACAGAATTTAGAAAAATCCGAAAAATAATTGGGTTTCCTTTTTTCACAATTTAAAATTTCTCTGTGGAATAACTAGTTTTGACATCCGCCACATTGTGACGCTAACCAATCGTGTTGTACGATAGAAGGAAATGTTATGGTAAACAAATAAACCATTAGGGTTAATCTTTGTTTTATTATTTTTATTTTTCAAGCTTTAAATTTTATCAGGAATGACTAAAAAAGTTATAGATATAAAATTCAATTTAAATATTATATTCCCATATTTCACACAGAGCTCCTCTTTTCTGAGGTTTGAATTGTCAAAATCGTTATGACTGTTCAGCCACTTGAACTGATCAGTATCGTTACTAGTATATAGAATATGAGTAAAATAATGCTTACAGGTTGTGTGTCGTATGAGCAAATATTGATTATATATTTTATTTTACCTCCTTTATTTTTGTTTTTGGGTCTTTTCATCATGTCTAGACAGTGATGGAAAAAACAAATATAAAGAAATTAAACAAGAGGCCAATGGGTCATATCGTTCACCTGAGGAACAATAGGTATGATAAATCAGCTTAATGGAGTCATAATACAAACAATCTGGACAATGTACAATAATACATGTAGATCCTGTATAAATAAAATCCATTTTCCCCCTGGATATTCTTATGTTTATAATCATTAGTCCCTTTTCTAACAGGATGATTTTATAGTCATATCACATGATGAGTATTGCAGTTCTCAAAAAGATCCTTAATAATTGTTTATATATGGGATATAAAGCTACATCAAACTCTAAAACTTCTTATGAGGCCGAAGAATTGTCCTGGAGCCAAAGTCTTAACAATTATAAAGAATCATCTGGCTGATTAGTTTCTGAGAAGAAGATTTTTAAAGATTTACTCTATATATTCCTATGTAAAACTTTAACACAACACCCCCCCCCCCAATGTGGCCCCACCCTACCCCCGGGGTTCGTGAATTTCACAACTTTGAATTTACACTACCTGAGGATACTTCCACACAAGTTTCAGCTTTCCTGGCTGATTAGTTTCTGAGAAGAAGATTTTTAAAGATTTACTCTAAATATTCCTATGTAAAACTTCGACCCCCCATATTGGCCCCACCCTACCCCCGGGGTTCGTGAATTTCACAACTTTGAATTTACACTACCTGAGGATACTTCCACACAAGTTTCAGCTTTCCTGGCTGATTAGTTTCTGAGAAAAAGATTTTTAAAGACTTACTCTAAATATACCTATGTAAAACTTCGACCCCCATTGTGGCCCCACCCTACCCCCGGGGGGTCATGAATTTCACAACTTTGAATCTACACTACCTGAGGATACTTCCACACAAGTTTCAGCTTTCCTGGCTTATTAGTTTCTGAGAAGAATATTTTAAAAGATTTACTCTATATTTATTCCTTTGTAAAAATTCGACCCCCATTGTGGCCCCACCCTACCCCCGGGGGGTCATGATTTTCACAACTTTGAATCTACACTACCTGGGAATGCTTCCACACAAGTTTTAGCTTTACTGGCTGATTAGTTTCTGAGAAGATTTTTAAAGATTTACTCTAAATACTCCTATGTAAAACTTCGACCCCCTCCCCCATTGTGGCCCCACCCTACCCCCGGGGTTCATGAATTTCACAACTTTGAACTACACTTCTTCAGGATGTTTCCACACAAGTTTCAGCCTTCCTGGCTGATTAGTTTCTGAGAAGAATATTTTGAAAGATTTACTCTATATATTCCTATGTAAAACTTCGAGCCCCCATTGTGGCCCCACCCTACCCCCGGGGGTCATGATTTTCACAACTTTGAATCTACAGTACCTGAGGATGCTTCCACACAAGTTTCAGCTTTTCTGGCTGATTAGTTTCTGAGAAGAAGATTTTTAAAGATTGACTCTTTATATTCCTATGTAAAAATTCGACCCCCCCATTGTGGCCCCACCCTACCCCCGGGATTCATGAATTTCACAACTGTTAATCTACACTACCTGAGGATGCTTCCATAGAAGTTTCAGCTTTCCTGGCTTTATGGTTCTTGAGAAGAAGATTTTTGAAAATGTCTCGAAATTTTTCATTTATTTCTAAATATCTCCCCTTGAAAACGGGTGTGGCCCTTAATTTTCACAACTTTGAATCCCCTTTGCCTAAGGATGATTTGTGCCAAGTTTGGTTGAAATTAGCCCAGTTGATCTTGAGAAGATGTTGAAAATGTGAAAAGTTTACGGACAGACGGACGACAGACAAAATGTGATCAGAATAGCTCACTTGAGCTTTCAGCTCAGGTGAGCTAAAAAAAAATCCTCAAGTATTTCCGAAAATGACATTCTTGGCTGTCCTCGGTGAAATAACGTGTATTTTAAACGAAATTAAGACAATTCAAGAGCGTCCACTATTTTTTATAACGCTACCAGGTAGTATATTGAGAATTCAGGAGGAGTTATTTGATTTTTCTTCCTTCCTCACGTATGTTGAGTCACAAATGATGCGTTAAATCAATGTACATGTAGCACAAGAACAGTGCACTCACTATACTATATAAGTGTGAATATTTCAATTGAAACAAATACTGGCAGTTCAAGTTATTGCTGATCTGTACAGTATGTTATAATATTGCGGTGTTATTTTAACACGATTACTCGCAGATTAACGAAGTATACAGAACACTATATAGGCGTGGTGTTATTTCAATACAAATACACCGGCAAGTTACTACCGATTTGTACAGAATACTGTTTAAGTGTGGTGTCATTTCAACACAATTCCTGATAGTTTACTACCAATCTGTACAGTTTTGTGCGACTGCGTGAAGATCCCGTATCGGTTTTTAATGTTAGAGGATAAATTTATACTAAATAACGAAAGAAAATTAAGTATCTAAAATATTTACAATAGTTAGAGTTGATGGTTAATGTTTGGTCTATACAGCATGCGCAGGGGTTCCGCCTTTACCATTAAACCCAATGCCCTCCCTGGCTAGAAAAAGCACAAAAATGCTAATCCGGTTTGATTTTGTCAAAATCGACATTATCGACACCCGAGTATGATTACTTAATGTGATATAACATCAGAATAATTATAGTTGTAAACGATGGTGAAATGATATCGATAAAAAAATGTATTATACCAAACATATAGCCACAGAATTGTTTCAGTAGCTCTACAAGAAATCGGGTTGACGAGAACCCGATTTTCCCATAGAGCTAGCTACAGTTTTGCATAGATTTGAAATGATGTATCAACAATCATGGTGAATTACTGCCGTTGACCATGCTTACAATAGATGTTTTAAAATATTTCAAAATATCGTAAACGATAAAGTAACTTAGAAGGGGTTGAGACCAACAGTATTTTTTGAATTTGTCAAAAACATTTACATTAAAATGAACTTTCATCTTAACCGGAAAATTGAAGTTTTATAGAAAATTCTTAGCGCAATAAAATAAATTTTGAAGTAAATAAATAAATAAACAAATAGTAAAGAAAGCATCAGAGAAGACATCGCTTACATGGAGAGGATTTATTTAGGCCATGTCTACTGTCCAATCTTTCAGTGTCATTATAAAATCTATTTTTTTTTATACCAATATGATTTTTATAAAAAATTCTGTTATTTATAAAAAAAAAATAGGTTTTATATACCAATTTTTTAATTACTATTTAAATTTAATTTTATTTTGGTAATAAAAGCAATGTACATGTTGAAATGTTAAATATACAAGCTCCATGCATCTTTAAGTTACTTTCAGTATATTGTCATAGTTATGCTGGTTTGCTTTCAACAAAAACTCCAGCCACTTCTGATCATCCTCTCCTGTCATGTGACTGGATCTGGAAGGGAAAAGAAACATTAACATCAGATTTCCCACAGTAGTATATATATATATATATCATATTTCATTTCCCTAAGATATTGTGTCTGCTAGTTTACAGGAATAGGTGTATCTGATAAGTTACCTCAAAAATCCCAAGACTGTCTGATGGATCTCAAATAACGTTTTTCCCTAAAATCCAAAAAATAAATGAAATATAAACTACGAAATTTTAAGTAAACAGTATATAATTAATCTAAAGTATATTCACCAAGATAAGGTAACCATTGTTTTTTGGTAATGAATTTAAATACATGTATTTCAAAAGTAGTGGATGGTATTAAAGTTATTTTATATTGCTTAATGGAAATTTGTTAAAACATAATACTGATTAAATAGATATTTATCTTAAAAATATAGTTTAAATCTAAATTTAGTAGTTGTCACTGTTTCAGCATTCCAACTGCCTTGATAAGATAATAACATTGTAAGGGTGTCATCAACCACTTTGCTTACTTTTTCTTGGACCTTGCGCAGGTCGACAGGAGGGTAGAGGTCCATAATCAGGTCATCTACAGAGGGACTCAGCCTCTCCGACAGCTCCGCCAGTTTGTCCAGTTCCTGGTTTTCCACTGGCCGCTGAGTCAGGCCATTTGATTGGACACAGTCTGTGGCTTTCTTGATGAGAGATTTTGTGGTTTTGATGAGGCCCACACAAGGTTTGGTCAGAGCTTTGTCTGATTCTGTCCACTGAGCTCCCCCTTCCTCACCCCCCTCCTCGTCAAGGTCACACAAATCGTCCTGGATACCATCCCCCTCAATGGCCTGTAGGATTATAACATACATTGAATGAATAAATAAAATCATTAATAAGGTACAAATTAACCCCTTTGATCAATCAATAATGTTTAATATTTTAAGAGCCCTCTTCAATAACAAAATATCAATGATTTTGTAAATATGAGGAAGTTAATAGTCTTCAATAAATATAGGAAACATGTTTATAGACTATAAAGTGATGACCATCAGAAATCACATAACCTTAGTACATGTACTTATATGGAGGAAAGTAAATGCAAATCAACTTTTCAATTGCTCCGGCTTGCAATAATAAAATCCTTGAATTTGTTTCAAATTAATTTAATATCATGTCAAACACTATAAATTGTACTTTACACAAAACTATCATAGAACATATTAGAACTCTCCATCATGGAATATATTACACTGTAGAACTCTCCACTGTATAGAGGGTCTTTTAGTTATCATACCAGCCAGTCTCCACACTGGACTGTAGTCACAGTATCTAAACCTGTCACTCTGATGATCAGTTATCTGACAGAAATATTAATAATACCTCTGGTCGGTGTTAAGAAGTAGTTGCTGCCTTGGATAAAATAACCATTATAAATAATGTTAAACAACTGAGTCCCTACTACAGACCCTGTTCCTACCTCTCCGATCTCCTCCAAGGCATCTTTAATGAGCTGAGAGCAAGTTTTCAGTTCCCTCACTACGGCATCTTTATCATCTGACAAACAACAAACCAATCAATTTTGACCAAGGTGGTCACATAATCTGATTTTCATTGATAATCAGAAATCCAAACCAGATGAGAGAAACAGATGAAAAATTGCATTTTAACATCATTAAGAATAGATTTCACAATTCCTCACTTTTTGGCATACTGGCAAACAGGTTGGCATCCTGCCAGACAGTTCCAGTAGATTGTAGCTGTTGTTGATTTCTGTGAAAGCAAGAACCATTTATACATAGGATCTATCACATTAGATCCATTCATGCAAACATTATAATCTAGCATATTTGATCAATTCATTTATAAGATTATAATCTATCATATTAGATCCATTCATGCAAACATTAAAATCTATCATATAAGATCCATTCATTCATAGGATTATAATCTATCTTAGTTATTTCATCCATCAATCATACATAAGATTATAATCTATCTTTTTTAATCCACCAATCATACCTAAGATTATAATCTATCTTATTTAATCCACTAATCATACATAAGATTATAATCTATCATTTTAAATCCATTCATACATAAAATAATAATCTATATCTTATTAAATCCATTCTATCATATATAAGATTATAATCTATCATATGAAGTCTTTTCATATATAAGATTATAATCTATCATATGAAGTCTTTTCATATATAAGATTATAATCTATCATATTAGATCCTTTCATTCTTTCATACATAAGGTTATAGTTCATCATATTAGATTTAATGAATAAATTTAATTTCTACCTATGTTATATGATATAACATAACTTGGGGCAGTTTACGCTTCATAAACCCTGAGGCAGTTTATAATATAGCGTAAACAGTCCCAAGTTATGTTATACTCGTATAACGTAGGTAGAGAATAAATTTATTCCTTATAATTTAAATAATTTTCTATTAATGAATAAGGCCTATTGCATAGTAAAATGACGTTAATTTGTACAAAATTTAAACATTCAATACATTTTGCACACGCCTCGTATTGTGATGTTGGCCAGTTATGATATACGATATATATGAACTTATTTAGCCAATCAAATGAGATGTTACAACCAGAATTAAATTATTCATTTATATTCATCTGTTACAATAATAAAATCTGCATTGCATACCCTGCACATCCCTCTTGAATGTTAGAAATCAACTCCCTCATACTATCCAGAAGAGATAACACTGTCTCTTTTGTAGACTTGATTAATCTCAACCCTGCAAAACATAACAGAAAGAGGCATTAATTTTTTTAATATAACATGCAAAGGTTCACATACTTACAGAAAAGAAGACCCAATTTATCTTAAAAGATACACATCTAATTCATTTTTAATTTTTTTCTAAGCCAATTGGTCCCTATACTGTTTTGAGACACTATGAATAATAATTAATTTGAAAGTTGATATAATTTTCAGTTATGAGCTTATTCATTATTTGGTCTAAGGGAGATAACTATTATGTTTATGCTAATATTTAATAGAGCCCAAGATATAAATGAAGGGGAATGTAAGTATGAATATTGGATTGAATTCACAAACAGGTTAAATGATTGTTTACCACTGACTTATAAATAGTATGCACTATTCATCTTATAACCACATATTGTATTCATAATTTGATAAAAGCAGTTGATCCTAATATAGGGTTGTTTTTTTTCCATTTATAAATGTGAAATGCAAATATGAACACTTGATTTTTTGGGGGGGTAAACATATGGCATAATGACTTCAAGTGTTTTGCTTGCATATTGTAATGATGTGCTAATTTGAAATTGATTATGCAGTTCATAACATCATACTCATATACACAACAATTAATAATTAGATGCAAAAATGTAGGCCTATCTGGTCTTATTTGAATCTGGTGATCTCAGTGATTCAAACAAAAGACAAATTAAAATCCCAGTTGACAAAAGTTTTTATAGCATCAAAGCATTGGAGCATTAATACTGTGCTATATCATAAAGCTGAAAGGCATATTACTAAAGAAGTAATTCCCAAATGGTGCAGTTCTAAAAAAAACTTTACAAATACAAATAAAAGATTAATTAAATACTTTTTATCACCCACCTTGAAAAAGTCCATTGGTTAATTAATTAAGCCACAATCTTATCAATTATCAACAAATCACAGATGATGAGTAATGTGTACCTTGGGATGCTGGCAGGGTGTAAAACAGGGAGACAAGGGCTAGAATGGCCTTTTCTGCTTGACTGAACAGAGAACTGCATTCCTGAAATGATATTTAAGTGTGTACACATATACACTAATAAGGAGTATAGGTCTGGCTCAGAATTCTTTTCATCTTTTAGTAGCTGATACCTTATCTGATGGCGCTGGACTTCCACAGAAAGCCAGAGAAATTTTTGTAGCTTCATGGGAGATAACTTTGAATATCTTCTCTGTAAGCAAATAAATTGATAAGAAGATAAATTATTTTCACCAGTGACAATTGCACATGCCTTGATGGATACATTTGTTTAAAGGTTTAATAACATATTAAATAAATCAGAAAATCAACTGTGAAGAACAGAGATTGAATTAAATATAATCTTTAGGTTTCATGAAATTTAAAGTACATACACAGCTAATTGTGCCACATACGTTTCACATATGTTTGAACTTAACACATGTACAACATACGTTAAACATATGTGACACTCATGTGAAGTCAAACCGTATGTTACACATATGTTGAGAAACGCATGGTTAACATACGTGTGATAACATAGGTTCAACATCACATATGTTTAACATACGTTAGATTTTACATATGTTAAACGTATGTGAACCATATGTTTTACATATGTAGATCTCAACCACATGTTACACATATGTTAATAAACACATGGTTAACATGAGTTCTAAAAACCATATGTTACACGTGCGTTAATAATATATGTTTTACATATGTATGAAGGCATGCATTTGAATAACTTGACAAATTATCTGCATGCGTGGAAAGTTAATGAAATTTACACAGTAAAATTATCGCAAATATACCTCGGATCCTTCCCCTCGGGAAAACACATTTATCCTCGGACCCCCCCCCCCCCCCCCCCCCCGGAAACATTTCTGGATCCGCGCATGATCTGCATGTACATGTTGCTTTATCACTCTTGTCTCTGAAATGAATGCATGTGTGAAGAAAAGCCTTGCTACTGTGCATGTTTATTGGTTTAAATTTTTTATGTAGTTATGCATAAATAAAGTTGTTTCATTAACAGAATCCACGTGTCTTCTTAAAATTAATTCGATAAGGAATCCGGAATTAATACGAAATCGGTTTTAGTTTTGTCGATGACAAAACATACGTCACATTTTTACGTCACGGAGGCAGCAGATCGAACATGCAGGATGAATTTAGCTTAGCAGAGGTAATGATTGTCAAGCATTCGTTTTTATTTACTTGCATTTGAAAATTATATCGTAAAATTACCGATGGCAAAAGAGTAATCATGTAGAACGGAGCTGTAACTGTGTTCTCCGGGAAAATTCGGGTTGAATTAATGACGATAAAAATGATGTTTCCCCAGAGAGCTACAACTAAGCAGCTATTTGGTTTAGTTAATTTAGAAGAATCAATACTTATTAAAACCCATAAAATATATGTCGATCTTGGATAAGACGCATTTGAAAACTGAAATATTGAAAGTAGAGAAAAACTAGAGCAAAGCCTATGCAAAGTAACGAGTAGGTCTTCCATTGCAACTAAGTGAAATGGTTACTGAATTGCCTCTATTAAGTTGTATTCTTATTGCATGGTAATTGAAACATTTTTATAGGTATGCATTGGCTGCTTGACATATCCCTGGAAGAGGACATCAACTAGCTAACAGTCAAAGACAGATGTCTCTTTGAATAATGTAAGTATACATACCATTGCATTTCACAGTTTTTCAACCATTTTTTAAGGGTCATCAACACCGCTGGGAAAAAATTTTCCATACAAATTCAACCTAATAAATAACTCAATGGTATGGATTTCTATGACATTGTCATTGACTGTTTTTTGAAAAAAGTAGAAGTCATTGGGTGTTCAGGATCATTAATAATAATCTGTTGCATGACACCTACATTTGTATTTCTTAGTAAGTAAGTGTAAAATTTTGATATATCTATTTATCTAATGCATGTATTATAATTTGTAGCAAATGGATATGATACAGAAGTTTCAAAGATCTGTTTTGATGTTGCCTGAAGATTTTGTAATGAATGATCCAGGATCCAAATGTTCTTCGCGAAGTTCAGACAGTTGCAATGTGGTTGCTAATTTAGTGACAGATTAAGGTAATTCAATCTAGATAAGGATTAATGCAGGCATGTATCCAGTCCCCCCCCCCCCCCCTTTACATGTATAAATTATATTTTTTATCATGTATTTAAATGATTGTATGTACTTAAGTTTATATTAATATTTTAGAAAGAAGTTCAAACAAGCATTGTCATGGGAAAACATTAAAAAGGAAGGAATTGGAGGTGGACAAAAATCAGGATGAATATACTAGAGGTAAAAAATTATTTTGTCTTGTGATTGACCTTCTATTTGCCCCCCCCCCCCCCCCCCCCCTCTCTCTCTCTGAGAGCTTGCAAATAAAAGAAAAAATTATTAACAATTGTAAACTTTCTTCATGTTGTAATGTATTTGCAATAAAATCTAAATGGATCCTGTTATTCTTTAACAATATTGTTGAATAAAAAAGCAACCGAGGCATTTGTAAATTTTACTTTATCATAAAATGAAATTTAATGGTAAATTCTTTGTTTTTTTTCCAGAAACTATTAAAGCACAGAAGAATGACAACAATATAAATCTAAATGTAATCATTCAAGGAATTAAATTCATTTTTAATCTCGAAACTGTCTTTTTTCTGTAACTCTAATTTTAGATTAACAAGTAGCTGGAAATGCAAAATGAATGTTTCCAAAGATCCACTGAAGTCACTGAGTATCAAATAAAGTGATTCAAGCAGCAAGATGAAGTATATCATGAATGAACTGAAAAATTGAAAATATTCAAGTAATTTAATTTTAAGCAATTTACATGTGATATGTATGTAATTCATGTGAAAAACGTACGTTGGATCCACATACGTAAAACGTATGGACTGTATCACGTATGTCTAACACACGTGTAACATACGTTTCACATATGTTCATTAACGTACGTTAAACACATGTGGTACTTAAATCACGTTAAACGTACGTGAGGTCACATACGTATCACACATGTTTAACGTATGTGAAACGTATGTGGCACATTTTGCTGTGTATGTATCTCCAAAATAAACAATGGATGATAATGAGATTTAGGTGTGTGATTCAAAATGGCAAAGCTTCTGACTGCCATCTTTAACGATGATTTTCAAGTTCATAGAGTATATTTTTAATCACTAAAATTCTCATTATTCTCACTGATACACATTAGCTTGGCCCAAAAGGGGACGTGAGCCCTCTGTTAATTGCTTATAAGGTGGAATAACACATCATCACATGTTGGGTATGTGATCCATACATCACAAGTTCAAATCCCGCAGGGGCTTTTGTTGTTACTTACTAAATTGATTTTTTTACATTTTCATTTTTTATCCCAAAACTGCAAATTTTTGGCTTATTTGACATAAGTACAGTTTATTTATCATAGTTTACTTTTAATTTAAGTGACTATTTCCATGTGTGTTATTCCACCTCATAAATGGTGTGGCTCTAGGATCAAATGTACTTAGTAACTATAATACAAATGTCTGGGTGATGCAGACTTAAATCACCTCTAAAGAGTCAAAGCAAATTGTTTTGAAACTTTTATAAACCAAATGATTAATTGTCAAGCTGTGTCTGCCTCTTACCTGGTATATAAAAATTTGACCTCTATTGTGGCCCCCACCCTACCTCTGGGGCTGATGATTTGAACTTACCGGTACTTGAATCTACACTGTCTGAGGATGGTACAAACAAAGAAAAAATATTTCAAGCCAAATGATTTTTGGGGAAGAAGATTGAAGATTTTTCTCCCTTTATTTATATGTAAAAATTTGCACCCCCCCCCCCCCCCAAAAAAAATATAAACAAAATCATGAAAAAATCCTGAACTGTTATCTACTATACATTGTACCCAAAACCGCTTCCACACAAGATTCAGCTTTTCTAACCAAATGATTTTTGAGAAGAAGATTTTAAAGAGTTTTTTTCTATATAGTCCTATGTCATTCCTATTCCTAAAAAGTTGATCCCCTGTTGTTGCCCCTTCCTACACCTGAGGATAATGGTTTGAACAAACTTGTATTTACACTACCTGAGGATGCTTCCAACGGTATCAGGAGAAAAAGTACCCAGGAGAAAACGTACCCAGGAGAAAATGTACCCAATTTATAGGGTACGTTTTCTCCAAGAGAAAACGTACCCTATAAAAATCATAATTATACTACTTAATAGTTTTTAATACTTTTAATACTATTTCGCATTATAAATATACAAAAATGTAAGAATTTTATAGATATATGAATTTAATACTTTATAATTTTAAAGGTGTTGGACATATTAAATAATTTTCAAATGCTACTTTCATGCATATATTTCAATGCATAGATGTATAGAAATATATTCATTTTATGAATAATATCTTTATAATAATTGTAACAACTTTTTTAGTACGAATGACCTGTCATAAAGTGTTATATCAGTCTACTTCTTCAAATTATCCATTTGTCGGTAGCCTTACCGTTTTGAGTTTCTCTATGCGAGATCCCCTGATTTTAATTATAGTGATAATCAATTAAATACCTGAGCAGTTATTATTATGTAATATTATGTATTGCCTCCCCGCGCAGGAGGTAGAAATATTCACTCTCCACACATTATACATGTCAGTGGCGTCGGAAGCAAACTGACTGTTCGATGTTACATTTCGTAGTAGTTTCCATATATATATGAATCAAACAAATATTTAAAAGACTTGGACTTGGTTTTATTAAGCATCTTTGTTTATAGATAATTTTCATAAAAATGTTTAAAAAAAAACGAGATATCGACTTCTTGAGATACTCATCATTTAGTTCTCCAAATGAGATTGCAATAAAAACTAATTATTTAACGGTTTCGTTTATGGTGGATTAAAAGTCGACTCATTAAACTGCTCAGGCCATGTTCGTGTATGTGTATGTTACAAACTATTGTCTTAATAATTTAAGTACGTGACTATGCATTTAAAAACAACAGCAACAAATTATACAAATGTTTATTGTATATTTTATTTTGTTTCATTTAAGAATATCTATGAAAACCATTATTTATTATTTTCATAGTGCTGAAACGAATACCATAAATCAGTATTCAAATATTCGTGAGTGCTATTCGATTCGTATTCGAACATTCGTATCATATTTGATATTTGGTATTACTAAGTAGGTGTATGTGTAGACTGCTTAAACACGTCAGTTCGAAGTGGACACTCTGACAAATGACAATGCATGAGTATCCATTGAATTGGATGCGCATTTATTTTTTTATGCAAATAATAATATACCTATTTTTAAATTTCCATCAACTACAATCAAAGGATTTATTACTTCTTTAATAATATACTGCAGTCCTAACTCCTGTGTGAGACCGATACGTAACTTCGTAAGTCAGTCCAAATATTTTCACCATGTTTGATATAGTATTGAAAAGAAAACTGAAAACGCTCATAGTTCCGGAAATGTTCTGTTTATTTAAAATAAAAACAAATTATATCGAGGTATCTTTTTAAAAAAAAACTTTCGATGTACCTTTCAATATTAACTCTCCGTAGCTCACAATCGTTCAACCATTTAAGCAAATTATTTTTTCAGCGTCTATTATGAATTGATAAATCCAGAATGTTTGTCTCTGTTCGATGTAAACCCTGCTTTTACTTTCAAGATAAACAAGCATGACGGAAGAGTCTATTACTCGGTTAAGTAATAGACTCTACCAAGCATGGCAGTCATAGATGGCTTGTCTTTACTTTCGATCACAGTAAAATGTTTCCAGCTTCTCTTTTCCATCGTAACAAAGTAACACGATGCTGCATAGTTTACAGTGCTTAATATGGGTGTTAAACATGTGATCGAATATTCTAATGCTACATGTAAATATACATTCGAATATTAGAAATTTACTATTCATTCGCGAATATTCGAACATTCGTTTCAGCACTACCATTAGATTCTTCTTGCAATTTACTACTGATATCATCTCTTTACTTGCCTCAGACGTTTTCCTAAGCACGCTATCCGACCTCAGATAATGAAACCTGTTAACTTCACGTCAGATCGAGAGTTGCCATTTTTACATGTTAACAAACTGCACCACCTAACTTCATGAGGCTGGTGATTGTGTTTAAAAGAATATTTGAGGCAAGTAAAGTGACGATATCGATACTAAGTGAAGTGTCCACGGAATATTTGGGAATCAAATGTTTCTACAGAATGTGTTTGGAAATAAGATTAATTAGTCCAAAACTAGCGCAATTTTTTGTGTGTGGTTGAGTTGCAATTATTTTTTTTTACCAAAATAGGCACTATAGCAGGTTGTCGATTCGAACTTTTTCAGACCTGGACCTACAGACCTGCAGCTATCACTTACCCATTTCACTCCAAAGTTTTTCAGCATCAAAGTTTTCATTGTCTTTCCGGTGAGTGCTGTCATCTGTCGTAAAATAAAGAGTGTGTCAAACGATGCGAAATTCTTTGATACAAAAATGTGGTAAAAGGAATACGTCATAACATCATAAAATAAAGATTTATCAAGTATTTCACTATTTGATATGCTATTTTGTTATGACAAATATCAACTCTTAACGTTAAAAGATAAAAAACTGTTCTTTCAAATTTTGGATAATTACCTCTTAATTGTCGTCTCACTAAATCGATGTTTTGGAGGAAACTTGTGACAGGAGACACACATGCTTTTCTCTCCTCTGCCATACCGGATGTTTATAACGCAAATAAATAGATGAACAAGGATAGTTAAAAATATTAAATCCGAGAAAATATTACCAAGTTTTCTTTGTCATTGAGGAAGCATCCGGCAAATTTCCAAAATTTTATCAGTTTAATTTTCTGATAATTTTGATGAATTGCTAAAATAAAATTTTTAAAAAAATATTTTCCTTTGAAATTGGTTTGTAATATTTACCCGGAATATAAAACTCCTAGCAACGTGGGTTTTTGATTGAAATTTCAACATGGCGGACGATGAGTTAGAAGCACTGAGAGCTCAAAGAATGGCTCAACTGCAATCCCAATATGGGGTAAAATGTCATAATATTTAAAGTTAAATATGTAGAATAGATAGGGTCTTACTTACATCGTATACATTGTTTAAATGTTATGTTTTAATTATTATCAGTGATACCATGATACACCAATTGACCAAGTACGTGCATGTTAGAGAACAGGTATGGTCAACCGATGTGGTGCATAAGTGTATGTACCACATATTTTGTAGGGTGGCGGGGCTGGAAGGCCGAGTCAGGAAGAACAAGAAGAGAAGGCCAGACAGATGACTGAGATGAAGAACTCCATTCTGAGTCAGGTCTTGGACCAACAAGCCAGAGCAAGACGTAGGGGTTTATGTGCTTGTTTATCAAAAACTCTCTAGAAATCCTCAGTTAAATTTGTCCGCTGGTATTAAGCCAATATGCATACCATTTGGTACGCTTATCATAAGATGGTGCCAAGCCCTGCAGTTTCGTAAATTTACATTGCTCTAGTTATTTATTCATGCCTACAAAAAGATATACATTCCATAAAACAAATAAGAATTTCTGGATATGCATACCATCTGTATGATACCACTTATATAGAAATTGAATTGTTTTTCTAAGGAGAACTACATACATGTATGCTATGCTCTTTCCTGTGGATTTTAGTTCATCATTTTGGCATTATATAACTTAAGTTATTGCAATAATAAAATTCAGAATGTTCAATTTCAATATGCTGAAGTTTTAACATGCCCAGTCAGTTGTTCATACAAATAAATTTGTATGCCCACAACAAAAAATATGCATCTTAGAAGGTCAGGAAGACAGCTATTTCAAACACTGCTGTAAATGAATTATGTTATGCATGTTTGATATTTGGCAGATATTGTTTTATTTTATTAACGAAGTAAGCATAGTAAGGCATGATTTAGCACTTATTTGGATCTATATTTTTCATACATTTATATGTATGACAATTAAAAACCTCTTGATTAATCATGTGTCATTTGTTTCACAGAATAAGCTAAATAGAATATATGGCCAAAATAATGTGAGCTACTGAGACCCTGTCTTTACTGATATTTATAAACCTGGTGGCTTTTTAGATCATTCTAGTTGCATTGTCATGAATTATATTGTGATAAATTTCTAATTTGCAGTTAACACAATAGCTGTAGCTAAGCCAGAAAAAGCTAAAATGGTGGAGAACATGCTCTGTCAAATGGCTCAATCAGGACAAATCCAGAACAAGGTGATTTGATTTTAAAAATACTGTGGAATCATTAGAATTCGTGGTGGCTCAATTTTCATGGTATTCGTGGGTAGCCCTCGCCCATGAATTTACATCCTCAATGAAAACCAATTATAAAAGGTTTGGTTTACCTACTGAAACTGAAAACTGACTCATCAATGAAATTGGATCCCCACGATCAAACAAAAAACCCACAATCCACGAAAATTGGCCCCCACGAAATTAAATGATTCCACAGTAGATGGGCATCAGATCACATATATTTTACAGTGTACATACTTTACCCATGTAGACAGTATAGTAGGTGCCAATGAGTACCAATACTTCAGACTATACTCTTTTGTTAGAAGAAAAAGTAGATGTGTACAATGTGGACTCTACAGTGGTGTTGTTTTCTTCATCTGTAGATTGGAGAACAACAGCTGAAAAGTTTGTTGGAGAGAGTGTCCGAGCAGACGGCAAAGAAAACCACAGTAAAGGTCAGTCCAAAGGAAGCCTAGCGTTTATATCTCATAAAAGGAAAAAGCACATAAGCATTATTTTAATAATTTTGTTTTTACCATTTAAAGGGGCGTGGTCACAATTTTGAACAAATTTTATTTTTGTGTTTTTATTATTTAAAATGCTTAAGGAATGCATTTCAAATGATCAAATAAAATTTTAGAGTCAGTCATAGAGTTATAAGCAAAATACAGGGCTAACCATTCTTTGTCATGTAAACAAGGCTTGTGCCCTGTTTACATAGGTTCAATATACCATTAAAAATCTGTTTCAAGCTGATTTGTCTATCTTCTTATTCATTTTAAGCATAAATAAACAGTTCCTAACGTTTAACACATTTATTTTCAGTCTAAAACTGGAATTTTCACATTAACATTCAAAACAAAAGCTTTGTTTACAAAGAGAAGAATTGTAAGCTCTGTAACTTGTTATAACTCAGTGAATGAAACTCAAATTTTGATTGCCTATTAAGAATGCTTTACTAAAGCATTGTAAATACTAAACTCGGAAAAATAATTTTTGACCAAAATCGTGACCATGCACCTTTAAAAGATAGGAGTAAAAAAGATTTCAATGGTCATTGCCTAAAAAAATTGATAAGTAATTCCAATGAAGTAATATATTACAATTTTTGTACTTTTAACTTTTACAGTTCAAGAGGAGAGGACTGGATGATTCAGATGAAGACTAGAGTAAATGGATGTGGATGTGTGAATCTGTTGGCTGTTGTAGAAATTTATAACAGCAGTAATGCTAGTACTGACTGATAAATCAGTGGGCTATAACTATGTACCGGTATATTGTGTGCTTGTTAATCTACTGTCTGCAGGGTTATCCTTACAAAACATCTTATGAACTGAAATAATGATCCTGATCCTAGGAATTTCCCTACCTGCTTCCCCATACCAAAGCTAGGAGGACCTTTTGGAGCATCCCGCTGAGAGCTAGAGTGGTTCTTTTTTATTATTTTAATAAATATGATGTTCTTATTATCAGAATTAAATTATTTATTATGTCATTGTTTTGTATTCCACTTTTATGAGAGATGAGACCTGCAGTTGTTATATCAACGTTCTTTCAAATTGTGCCTAGAAGCCACAAGAAGGTCCTGAATGTCAGAAATTTTTTAAACAAAAACTATTTCTTTATTAGCTTCAGTGTTAGTGTTTCCAATACAGTAAGGAACAATAGATTTGCTATCATTTTTAAAAAGGCTTCGATTTCCATAAACTGTTTATTTTTTTTATATTTTAACTTCATAAAACTATGAAATAGTATGGCATTTGAGATGCATCTGTCACATTAAAATTCATCATTGTATATATTTAGTTTCGTATTTTAACTTAACCACATATCCCGTGGTGAGCCCCTTAGTATTTTAGTCTTACGTATTTGTAAATACCCATATTGAACCTCAGTTCACCGGGCCTTAAACCCGCCAGTCCGTGCAGTATCAGTTTGGACGCGGCAGTCCAGAGGGAAGGAAGTTCTTATACTTCTCTCGTGCATACCATCCAGTCACTATGTATTGTGTTAATTGAAATAGCTGTGTGCTAACTCTGAAGGGAACCTGGTACTGGCTTTTTCCGAGGTCCCTTGTTCCATCTTTTGTGTAAACCACTTTCATCGATGGTGGCCGAGTATTGGTGACGTCTTGTGTAGACCAAGTGGCCAGTAGAGAACATTGTCTATTGGAGGACCTCGCCAGTCCATTCTTGTCAAGACCAAGTGGCAATAGACTACAGTGAAGGACCTTACCAGTTCCCATACTAGGACAATTACTTTCAATGTGTATCAATTCAAACTATATTAAATATGTAAAAACAATGTAAAAAAATTGTCTTAGTCTTTGTCTTACAGTAAATATAAATTTTAGTTAATTCCGCTCGAAAATCTGTGACAGCATCTTCTCTATGGTTTCTGATTAAATGTCCATGTACAAAGAAATTTTACAGAACTGTTAAAACTCATTCCTTGAACATACATTATATTTGCAACAAATTGCGGCTCATGGAAAATTTTGTTGACAGTGCTTTACCCACTCAAAATTATTGTTTACATAACTAAACAGTTTTTGACTTGGTATAGCATATACATTATAATGATGTAATATACCTCACACAACAAGATGCAGGGGATATAATGTTTTTGACCTGGCCTAAAAAAATATGTGTTAAGGTTAACTCAACATAACCTACAAATATGCCCTGATCCTAGCACATTTAGATATCTGTTTTTAACCGATTGTGATTTTCATGTTATTTCCATTAAAAACCCATTATAAAATATGACACAAAACAAATACTCATAGGATATTGTATTTGTATTTGTACCATCATGCAGAGAAAAAATTATATTAAATTTTAAAAATCCCTACATTCTAACCTAATTTTTTCATCGTTGTTACCCTAAACACACAAAATTTTTTCTTAGGCCTTAGTCAAAGTGTGTCATCAGTTAGTCATGGTCCTGTTCTATTGTCAGCGGAACTCTAACTGCTGTACAGAATTTCAAGAAACTTTGTATGTATTAGGACACAATGCATAGATGTGCATATTACCTTTAAATTCGGATTACATGATCTTTCTTGGAAATTTGGCCCTTTTGAACTTGGAATTGTTTTTAAAGACAAAAGTGTAGACGTGTGTATTTGCTGTAAGCATATACATGTACACTCGGCTTAATTAAAAAAATACTAAATTATTACAATGTACATGTGCATGTATAAGAGTAAAGGGATATACACTTCTCATTAACAGAATTATTTCTAACATCATTCAAAGTACGTTTAAATACTTATAAAGGAGTCACCAAACTTAATTCTGATATACATGTATAATACGCGTATTAATAATTTGATAATCTAACTACATTTCAACAAAAATTATGCGGTCACTTGATTTTCTTTTCTTAATTATTTCTTCATAATTTTTTATGTGTGACAATTTGTAACAAAGGGTATACTGTTTATTTCTAATCAAAAGAATAAGATAATTCAAAGATATATCAATCTGTCAAAGTTTCTTAAAATACAAGATATCATCGAAAGCAAAGCGGCTATCCTTTTCCGGATTTTAGTCCGATGAATTTTTGATTTTACAATAAACGGAAGTTTACAGTTGCGAAGAGAAGTCACTGAACTCGAGAATCTCTCACGGTTATCATAAAAAAAACCTGAGAATGTCTTAACTTTACAGTCATGTCTTTTCCAGATATTCATACTTGCATACAGGTAATTGATTTGGAGAAAGCAACTTTTTTCACAGGGGTAACGAGGGTTTGCTTCTACAATCATGCCGTCTGTAGCAGGTCCAGTACAGTACATGTATATAGATTTATCTTTATGTTAGCTACATAGCTCTGCTACAGGGGCTTGTGTGTGTGGGGGGGGGGGGGGGGGGGTATCGATAAAAAAAGTGCGTACCTCGGGGAAAACGAAGTACCCACTTTTTAAACGATGTTTTAATTTTTTTTTTACACAAGCCCCTCGGACCCTAGTTGTGACATAGATTTATTTACCTTCCTGAAGTAGGTTTATTTAGCTACCTTTATACAATTTTGCTTTTTATGTAAAGCAAACAAAAATTCGCAAGGAACTGTCAACCTATACTTGTGCTTTGTATTTTTAAAAAAGCAAACCAGAGCAAAAATAGTTAAAACATTTTGCTGCTTTTGAGCAAAACATGCATTTCTATTGTTTGAGTAACTGTATGTATTGTGAGAAGAGTTATTTCCCACTGTGCTGAATAATTACCAATCATCATGTTCACCAGAACTGTTCTTCTTTGTTATTCCATTTAAGAAGTAACACGTACATGTAAACAGCTATTCATAGCCCAAAAACTTTAAGAACTTTGACTGCAATTGAGCTGAAAGAGCACCATTTCCAAGAGTGATATTTTCATGAATTGTTTTCAGACCAGTTCAGAGTTGAAAATTATTGCTGCACCTGAGTGCAACTTTTTGTAATGGTGTCCAAGTACAAGTCCAAGTATGACAGAGTAGCTAAATAAACCTACTTCAGATAGGTAAATAAAGCTATGTAGGTAAATCAAGCTACGTCTAGTAATTGTACTGGACCTGTATACAGTACTGATCAGACCCAACCTAACAGAAAGTAAACCGAAATAAAACCCTGGGTTTACTTTCAGGGTTTACTCTGGGTTACTAGAATGGACACAGAGTAAACCCAGAGTAGACACAAAGAGTAAACCCTGATCAGAAGTAGACCCCTGAAAGCAGACATCACATGTACAAGGTGCAGGAATTACAGATTGTAAGATAAGATAAAAGATGGGTCTGCTTCAAATTTCAGAACATACAGTGGACTCAAAAAGCAAATCCCAAGTAAACCCAGAGTGGACACAAATTTTCAAAAAGCAGACCCAGAGTAAACCCCAAGTAAATCCCCAAAGTAAACCCGAGGTTTAGTTGGGGTCTGCTCTGGTGTAAGGTTGGGTCTAATCGCTACCTTAGTTGAAAACAAGCCCAAGCCTTTTCACCCCAGGGTCCGGCCACATGATGCATTAAAAATTCAAAAGCCCCTGTTGCATGCCAAAACGCCCCACATTCAATGGGGAATTCAGTAATTATTTTGCTCCAGCCATGTTCTGACATGAACTTTAATTGAAATACTGTTGTGACACCATGCAGTAGCTTGTGTGTCATCTTTGGAAATCTATGGCAAGTTCCATGTACAGTGAGCTTGGGCAAAGTTGCCTGTGGTTTTCTGATGATGTACACCTGTTTGACCTGATAGAGCTAGACATACAAGTACAGATTTGATATTTATGGAATTAGAATGCATATACATGTACATGTAGCTGGATGGACTGAGACATTGCAAATAAAGTGTTTGAGGACACAACACACAGCATCAAGTGACCACAGCAGGGTTCGAACCTTACACCTATGAACTCTGACTGACTGAGTCATGTGTTCTGCCAAGTAAGACAGACTGGTTTAATAAAATAGTTAATCTTTGATTCAAAATTCTGTAGTTAACTGCGGAAAATGAAAAGCTGAAAAAGAAGTGCTGGAAGTTGAAAGTTGAGAGAGATGACCTACAGACAGAGCTGTCAACAATAAAACAGAAACTACAGAGAGAGGAGCTGCTCAAGAACTACGTCACAACCAGAGAGTGAGGGCTGCTCCTTGATTATCAAATAGCATGATTAGATCTGTATCGCTATTTTTTATTTTAATATTTTTGTTGACTTTTGAACTATGAAGTTATTTAATTCAAAATTCACAAGAAGTACACGATTGCACAGATCGTGACACTGGTCATGCACGTATCAAGCTGTGCTGAAATTCCTCTATATTTGTTGAAGTTTTGCCCCATGTTTTTGTTGATGGTGCAAACCAGAATGTAGCAAATCACTAATCCTAAGCCAGACCAACCCTAATGTTTCAATCATATACCGGTAAATACTTAAAAAGTTCAACAGGCATGATTGATTTAAATGATTCATTTATATGTGACATGGTTTTCAGGTCATCAACTCAGACTGAGGGCATTAAAACATGGCAGCCAATGATAGCTGTCAAAAAGAAAGAGGAGCCTTCGTTCAAAGCTGATGCAGAACAGACAAACAAGTATGGACAAGAACAAACTAATGGAGCATGATCGCAATTAGAGCTGAAGTATATAATGTTTACAATGATATCTCTAATGGTCAACCAAAACTTGAATGTTTGAATGTTGGTTGCATGTACATACAAGGAATGTACCATTAAACATTATTTAAGAAAACAATTATCAAAATGACAAGAATTTAATGTTTATATCATGTTGTTAAAATATATTCAATATAAGTTTTTATATTTGTTATTTTAGTGGAATTTAATTGAATTAAATGCTGTTTTAGTGCTTTGCCTCTCAATTTTAACTGAATAATTTCTCTACAGACTGCTGTCTCTGCACAATCAGATGATGAGGCGATACGAAAAGGAAGTGAAGATGAACATGATGCATGTAGAAACCATCACAGATTTAAATGTGAGTGTAGAATGTCAGAAAAGTAATCAGTTGTTATAACTCAGACTCTGAAGATTTACTAATTGAACCAATTTATGTCATCAGTAAAAAATTAAAAGGAAATCTTGTGTTAAGAATAAACACTGAAAAAATAAGATAACTATGATTTAGAGTAATAGTAATACCGGTAGTCAAGAAAGCCTTAGATAAAAAAAATTTCTGAGTACCCGTACAGGAACATGTTGAATGTACATGTTCCGGTAAGTTAACACAAGGGTAGTGATTTAAACTATGGAGAAATACATTTGTTATTGTTATCTCAGTCTGTCGATCTAGAGATCACAATATGCAGGTTACTCAATAGGTAATAATACATGGATGTTTTAGATTAGAATATCAGATTTGGAGCGACTCTTAAAGGAAGAAAAGAACTCGCGGATGTCTCTTGAGCGTCAGTCCATGAACCATCAGCCAGTTAAGAGGCCAGCAGAGCGACCGGTGTCCACAGACGACCCCAAAACAGGTCAGGGCCACTCAAATGGGGGACAGGGGATTCATATAATTAATCTTAAAATATGAAACATAAAATCACACAAATGTTTTGTCATAGTGTGCAAGATTTTGAGAGAACCCTTTAGTTCTGAAACCCATATTTAGGAAAGTCCTAGAGATGAATGTTGTCTTTATATAAAATCCATATTGTGAATCATGTTTAAATTCATTTCACTCTGTAGGAATGAAGTGGAAATATGAGAAAGTAGTCAAAGAGTGTGAAAAAATGAAGAAAGAAAATGAAAAACTGAAGACAGAGCTGAAGGGTTTGGACTTTGTAAGTACATGTATAATAAACTGGTAATTTAATGTATATGTATAATACATGTACATTTAAGTCAATAACAAAATAGTAAAGTGTCATAGTAAATGCAAAGAAGTATATTTACATCTACCAAGTATGGTTCCCTTTTTTCTTATGGAAACTTTAGTTATTTCATAGCTGTATAGAAACAGCCAGACTAAAATCTATCGATTGGTCGAAACCTTCAGCGACCTAAGAAAAACCATGGACTGCACAAAATAATCATGATAATGTCAGTCAAATTCCATAAGAGACGATTTGGCTGTTTCTTTTATCTAACATACTGATGTACATTAACAGAAATTTAGTTAAATTAACTTACTTTTAACAATTAATTTATTGATTTGTTAAAAGAAAGATGTAAAAATAAACAAAGAAATGTTTTCTTTGATGATTCATGCGGATTTTAAAGGTAGCAATCATTGCAGGAAAAAAATATTTTTTCTGCAATGTTGCCACTTTTATATACCCCATGAATCACCAAAGAAAGCATTTTATTGTTTACATCTGAAATTGATTAATCATTATTAATTCGCGAATATCGTGCTACATGTGTACTATATAGAGATTACTGTAAGTAAACTATGTAAGTATACTACATATATTTTATACTAGGTTATTTTTACCCCTGTGTTTTATTGCCCACTCACACTTGCAATAATAATGTCAAATGGGCCAGGGTAGGCGAGTAAAAAATTCCCTGGATTCAGTATATATACTGTATTCAGTATAATATATACCGTACTTACAAATTGAATATACAGTCAAACCTCGTTATCTCGAACTAGATGGGACTGGTTAAAAACTTCGAGTATTCGAGATATCAAGGGTAAAATTCTAAAAGTTTAAGTGTTTAGGACCTAAAAATCACTTTGACATATCAACTGTATTCGAGAAATCGGTGTTTGAAATACCGAAGTTCAACTGTATAATTATACTAATAAAATATAATTAAGCAAATGCTGGATGTGTTGAAATATGTTGTCATGTCAGGTTTTACATATCTATTATCCAGGGTTTCTTTGAAGAGATAGAGGATCTAAAATTTGGATTGAAACAGGCAACAAAACTAAACAAAGAATATGAAAAGACATTAAGGAAACTTTGCATTCAGTTTGGAGTTCCTTATCCACATCCAGAAAACTGCCTGAAAAAACTAACGTGACAGTGACAGAGTCTGGATCAGTGTGATAGAGGGAGTCTAGAGACAAGGAATAAATCAATTTATCGGTTTGCTTCGCTCTACAACAGTCTTTCAATTCATTCAGTGGATACACTGAGAACTCAGTTGGGTTTTGAAGAATGTCCGCTTTCAACAGACAGAGAAAACAGCTTACAGAAATAGTGATTTATCCTGTAATATTTATTTTATAAAATGTAGAAAAATGTATGTACATGTATGTACATTATTGATTGTAGTAGTTGTGTTACAGTACACTCATGTATGGTATCCTTATATGGTAAACTTCTTTGATAACCTTTTATGTGCATTTGCAATGTGAATTTGTGTTGAATACACAAAAATATACAGTAATAGAAAGATTCCTTCAGATCATAGGACATAGTTAGGTAAGTGAATAAAAGTAAAAGAGTTCATTCCCTTACTTATGTTTTTGTTTGTGGTTTTTTGTACTATAGAAAGTTTGACAAATGTAAAAGAAAGGCCTCCATTGATTCTGTAATAGTTTCATTTTCTGAGAAATTTGTCTCTACTTGTACAAACTGAACCTTTCAAGCTGAAACAGAGTGATTTCTTTGGTTGTAGTTAACAAAATAATTTGTTAATGTTTTCTGAAATTATCCAATATTGTACATGTTCAGCCATCTAATACACCTTATTAATTTTCAAACAACCTATTGAACGGTAACTGTCCATGCAGTAGTTAGCATTGTTGAGGTGCACTTTCAAACACCGCCGCCACGTTGACTAGGATATAGGCGAGCACGGAGCCGAGACACGCCCCCAGCTGTGTGGCACCGCCCAGATAAAACAGCGCATGCCTGCCGACCAGGCGGAACAGGACGGCCACGCACACCTTGGTGTAGACGAACAGGGTTGTCTTCCCCACATAAGACACTACCTGTGAAAGGATGCAAAAAATGAGGATGTAGTTACTAATTGTCTACCTACAAAAAGCTATTTAATGTACCTAGCGTTTCCTTTTCACATGATTTAGTATAACTG
This sequence comes from Magallana gigas, assembly GCF_902806645.1. Taxonomy (NCBI): domain Eukaryota; kingdom Metazoa; phylum Mollusca; class Bivalvia; order Ostreida; family Ostreidae; genus Magallana; species Magallana gigas. The sequence goes on from NC_047564.1 coordinate 57,132,311, forward strand.
GATTGATGCTAATATAATATTCTTCCTGCTGTAAAGTGGTAATTTTGTACATACCATCAAGAACGACCCCCCTGTAGACCCAACGAAAGGGGGGTCAGGACTCATTCCCGCCAACACCAAGAGATACACAGAGAATGCCGTGCCCAATATCGTAGTCCCCATCAGGACTCTGAAAGATTTGGCGGGAAGAAAAAATGCGACAAGACACGCCAATGGATTGGCTATATTGTCGAGGATGGCAGACAAATGGAACGCTTTACTTCCATACGGTAGCGAGGAATAAGTATTGATAGAGGGTAAAAATCCGTTTGCAAGGAAACTGACCCAACATATTACAACCAACCAAATAGCCTGAGTCGCATTTGTCATCACTTGATCCCGTTTTTCCACAAGCACTGTATGTATTGAGTCTGGTTGGTTGTCTGAAATGTCTTTTTGCTGCATTTGGCAAGGCATTATGTTAGAAAAAGAAGAAGACTTTGTTGTTTGTTCTGAGCTTGGTAAATGTTCCTTTTTGCAGATTGGAGCGTATTTGAGTAATGTGAAAGAAATCCCGCATATCAGCATCATGGCTGCTAAAGCCAAGAAAAAGTCTCGAACCGGAAAGTTAGGGGGATTTGACACCTTGGCTAAGTGATAGCTGGTTATATTAGTTGTTGTATTTAATGTCGACGTATTTCTGCATTCCGTCTGTCCGACGCCTTGGCCCAGTGCAAGCATTCCGGGTACAAGAGCACTTAACCCTTCCCCTATATACAGACCTGTCATGTAATTTGGCTTAAACAAAAACATGAATGGTAGAAAGATGACCGTGGAGGTACAATCACAGAGACTCATCAAAAAGACGAATATAAACAGCGCTACACTATGTTCGTCCCCTCCCACCAATGATGTCGTCTGCCACAAGAAAGCTGACATCACACAGGAAGTGACACCCACTATGATGATGGCGTAAGTGACGGCGGTTTCTTTGAGCCATCTTGGTCGAACTTTGTTGAGCACTAGCACAAACACTGGACCGATGTTGGATAACTGCCCAATCAGAGATAAATAGGAGGAGAGCTTCCATTGTTCTGGAACAAAAGGCACGATAGTTGGTAGTTCCACCCATACTCCATTAATTGTGAGCCACGACCCAAGTCCAAACAGAATTGTCAGAGAAAATACGGGTAAACTTACGTCCACAGGCTTAAAAAACGAGATCAGTTTGTTGACCGCCATTACTTGTTTTGTAAGCTTTGTTTTGTAAACTTGTACGATAACACAAGTGTTGAATCGACTTTGTTTGAATTAGATAGGACATTCACACTGATGGCGTGTCCACACTTAAAACTGTTACATCATGATACCGGAATCTGAACGTGTAGAACCCTCGAGACAGTACACTCATGCAAAATTATCAAAAATTATCATACTAACATTATTATGTTAATTCTTCATAAAGGTAGTGAAGATACCTTTGTTAGCTATACAATATATTGTTTAACTATTTTGAGAAACCTTATCGTGGTTTATAAAGCGAGAAGTGTCCCAAGTTATAAATCTATTGTTAGAATTCAAGACTGAATGCAATAGTTCACTTAGAAGGAGCGCATTTAGTTTTAAATATTTTATGCATCTTATTTTTTTTAGCTTAAAAGTAGAAAATAAGATAAAAAAAATGAATTTAATTTTCAGCCACGATTTACGAGTTCAGTTCTGATAAATGATCTTAAAAAATCATATTGCAATAATCATATTGCAACATTTCACACAGTGGTTGTGTATTAGTTTTGGTGTGTTAAGTGATCTAAAAAAAACATTTAATACAAATACATTTTGTAAGTACTATACTTGTATATACAAGTGCGTTTGTTTGATCGCATTGTGAAGTCGTCTTTTCTCATTTATCATCTGTAAATTTTCGTATTTTGAACATACGTTTTTTTTTGTTTATAATTTAAGAAAAGAAGTTCATTACACTTTCTAAGATAATGACAAAATTGTGAAAATAGATTTAATTTATGTTGTAAATTCACGAATACAAATGTATATCTATTTAAAAAAATAAACATTTTCTTCTGTGGTGAACTGTTAAATTGGAAGGAATATGCCAGCACAGAGAGCAATGCAGTTCATGGTTCCATAAACATGCACTGGATACTGTTGTTTCATTGTCATGTTTAAACTTTGCTTTATAGGTTTTATTTAATGTTTTAACATTGTAAACTAAATACACTTGTGTATAGATAAAAACGCAAGTAGTAATTGTAAAAAGATAGATAAAGTGGGCGATAAATTGGTATGCGAACAATATTGCAACATATAAATTCGGCCAAACCCCATGTCTTATCTATGTCGCATGCATGTGATAAATAACGAGACATAGTCTTTGACCCATGGGATATCAACACTTCTTCTAATGGCGTCCTTTCTCCTTGTTTTTCTTGCCAGTCTAGCCCAATATGGAGTTGTATGTGATTTCCATGGCAACAAAAGATTTATTTTCAATCCTTCTCCTGCCACCCAGACCTCTCCCGACCCAGCGTTTATGGCGGTGGAGCTCCAGTATCTCCGTGAGGAAGTTCACCGTCTGAGTGACACAAACATACATCTGTCGGTACAGAACTCCATGCTGACCTCACAGGTGCAGAGTCAAAACGCTCAAATACAAACTCTGAAGACTAATTTAACCAACTTGGAGAACTTACGAATTCACGAAAATGGTGTCTTTGTCGATAAAATAAACAAGATGGACGCTATGGTAAACGATTCCAAAGCTTTGGTTGCTGGTTTGACAAGGAATGTTAGTAGTTGTTTGCTAAACAACAATCAACTGGAAGAAGCCTTAATCAGGACCAATAATAAAACCAGCCTTCTCGAGAAAAAGCTGAACGATTCGCTAGTCACACAGAATATGGCTGTTCAGACGGCCGTAGAACAATGTCGTCAGAATGAATCTGCGCTGACTCAACATCTTCAGGTCAACATCTCAAGCTTACAGCTGAACTGTTCTCATCAACTCCTGCTGTTAACGGACAACGTTTATCAGCTTCAGACCGAGACAAATTCTCTCATGGCTAACTGGACGTCATGCGTCAACCTTAACTATCAACTCCAGTCAACGATAAATGCCTCGCAAAACAGAAACCAAGTGTTGGATCAAAAGCTACATGACCTCAGAATTGAAAGAGACAATCTCAGCTTGGCTCTGCTGCAATGCCATGGGCCGAAGCGAGGTTTGTCTTGTTCATTTTTTTCGTATAAAATTAGAAAACTTGTTTACATATAATATAAAGCTAGAGAAGCAAAAATCAAGTTTTTTCAATCACATCATAAATGGATCTTTGAAAATTGAAATTTATAAATATATTTTCCGTAGATTGTGGACTAGACTTGGTTTTTCTGGTGGATGAATCGGGAAGCGTGGGCCAGGATAATTTTGACATTTTGAAAGATTTCATGAACAGGATTATCCAACATCTTAACATAGGACCACGTGACAATCAGGTGGGGATAGCGACTTACGCGAGCACCGCCCAGAGGGAGTTTGAGCTCGATTCCTACTCCACCAAAACGTCCCTTATTCACGCTGTACGAAACATTTCCTATAACCATTCGGGCTTGTCATTCGTGTCACGTGGTCTTAGACTGGTAGCAAATCATTTTTTCAATGGGACCCACGGGGATCGGACCAATCACCCCAATGTTCTCATTATTCTAACAGACGGAGACCCACTGGATCCCTCTCGTGCAAAACTCGAAGCCTCATCCCTGGAAAGCAGAGGGGTCGAAATTTTTGTGGTTGGAATCTCGCGAGATGGCACCAATCGGAATTTGATTGACTTGGCCACTGATTCTAGTCACATCTTGCCTTTCTTAGACTTTGGAGACCTTGACGGACCAGCATTTGCCCAGGAATCCATACACAAACTGATGGCGGCGTGCCAAACTGTATAGTGTATACTTCATTGTATTGTTATAAATTGCTGAATGCTTTTTATATATTGTTTGATCAAGTCATTTACTATTAAATTGGCATTAAAGAGTTCCCATGTATTGATTCAGGTCAACTGTGCAGTTTCTCTGCCTTTATATATAGAGCGAGTTCGATCACAAACTACCATGACCACGGTCGCCGTAGTCCGACTAAAATGAGATCGAACTCACTTTAGTCCGACTAAATGGAACCGTGGTCCAACCAACGGAGAGACTCTGGTCTGTCTCTAGTCAGGTAATTTAAAGATGGCGGCGGAAAGCGAAACCTCCAAATTTTGCTTATTTAAAAGAGCACAACATGCAATGTGTTAAATTTTAGCTCACACACACATATGATTTAATGTGTTTACAAGAAATGTTCCTTCTTTTTTCATGAACAATAAAATTATTTAACCAGACATCGACCAATGTGCGTTCGAACACAGACATGCGCACCAAAAGTTTTCCTTACTACCGTGGTTGAACTCTAGTTAATGATCGAACTCGCCCATTAAAAAGTTTGCTTTAAATTGGTAAAAATGTTTAATATACTGTAATAATTTTGGCAGACAAAAATTCATCAAAATATAAGGTTTCTGAAGGTAATGACGTCAATAAAATTTGCTTGATTGTGACGTAACACACTAGAAAGCTGTAGTTTATTGTGACGTCATAGTATCACCAAAATCGTAAGACCGTAATGGTGTAAACAAACAGAGCGTACAGAGATGGTAAATGAAGGCGATAAAGAGGAAACGGAGTCGCAGGGAAACGACGACACTGCCTCAATAACCACCGCCAAATGCAAAGCGGGCAAACGGTTCCAGGTAAACAAGTTCACATGGTCAAGTCTGTCCATTAGATTAAAATAGATAGGGTTCTTTTAGCATCGCTGGTTATTATTGTAAATAAAATTCCCTTTTTTTAATGTAATTAATTCAAACTTGTATTCAATGTGCTAAAAGATTTTATTTTTTGCTCAAGTTACATTTTTATTGATTATTTTAACGTACTAATTGCATATGGTATTTTATACGTTGATATACCAAAGATATAATAGGCTTGTACACGATCTATGATCTAAACTGTACATAACGCATTAGTTAGCTGCAGACTGTAGCGTAGGTTAAGGGTCTGTTTTAGAACTTGTACCTAATCCCACAGCACCGAAAAGATAATGTTGATATATTTATACCAAACAATGTCTGAAATAGCTGAGATTTCTCTTTTTTTTCTTCAGATTTTAGAAAGTCAGGGCTTCATTGTGGGGAAAACACTGGGCCAGGGTTCTTACGCGTGTGTGCGGTCGGCTTATGACGTGAATCGAAAACATAAAGTAGCCATAAAAATTATTTCAAAACGAAAGGCGCCTGACGATTTTCTACAAAAGTTTTTGCCGCGAGAGATTGAAGTGATCAAAATTCTTAAACACCCGTGCCTCGTCTCGTTTTACCAAGTCATTGAGACTACCACTCGCTTCTTTTTGGTCATGGAATTGGGACATATAGATCTTTTGGATTATATCAGAACCAAGAAGAATATTCCGGAGAAGCAGTGCGGGACTTGGTTCCGGCAGTTCCATGAAGGGATGTCCTATATGCACTCCAAGGGCGTGGTCCACCGCGACCTCAAGTGTGAAAACGTCCTTCTGGATAAGCACTACCACCTGAAGGTCACAGACTTCGGATTTGCCAAGAGGGTTCCAAAAGTCAAAAACGGCGAGTTTAAGCCAAGTGAAACTTATTGCGGTAGTTATGCGTATGCGCCGCCAGAAATCCTAAAGGGAACCCCATATGATCCGTTCTTCGCCGACGTGTGGAGTATGGGCGTGGTGCTCTTCACCATGCTGTACGGAAGACTCCCGTTCGACGATTCCAACCACAAGAAGTTGCTGAAACAAGTTCAACAGAAGGTGGTGTTTCCCGCCAAACCCGAGGTGTCCGAGGAGTGCCGAATCCTTATTGTCAAAATGCTATCCAAAATGCCCGAACGAGTGCCTCTCTCCAACATCAAGTTCGATCCATGGTTCAAGAAATTTAGCACCGAGGAAGAGAGACCGGCTACAGCAGGAGGGGCCACGGCAGGGGAGGAGACGGGCCAAAATGTGGAGGCGTCCTAAGGGCATGGTCTGCCTCAAAACGCTATGCACACACACAGTTTCCATATCATGCTCATTATTTACTAAATTATTTTAAATTTTCATCGGCAAAAACTGTTTTAAAGTCTTACTTTATTGATACTCTTATTTAAAAGTCTTACTTCTACTGTTATTTTTATATGTATAAAAAAAATAACAATTGATTTAAATTGTGTTTTGTGATAGTTTATTTGACCATACAAGCGAATTGCTCCCAGGCTATAACCACTTTGTTAACAAGACACATTATAAAACAAACAAGAGCGGGTCACTCGACACCCACAGTATACAGGATTTCAAATACATCACAAACAGACTTTTGTTGATACGTCTGTGCCTGACCTATATTATGTCAAAGTGAGACTACGTTTATTATGTATATTCAAACTACTAGTTGTAAACCTTTGAGAGTATGGGAGGAGCACAATTTAAAGACATTTTGTTTTAAAATAAGAGATGAACACCTATTCAAGATTATCAGGCATATAAAATTCTCACAAGACACCTTTTCTCTCTCTCTCTCTCTCTCTCTCTCTCTCTCTCTCTCTCTCTCTCCATCAATGGTAGAGTTTAGAGTATTTAGCACCAGTTAACTATATACAGAGCTTCTATTTACACATGAGTGTGACTGTACAGGGATGCTGTTATTTACATTATGTACAAATAATCTGATTATATAACATACATGTTAATTACACAAAATGAATAATACAATGTAAAGCATTTTTAATGTTAAAACCTGTAAACTCAGAGACCGATGTGATGATATCTGCAAGTATAGACTGATTTTTGACACATTTTCCTGTTCAACTACAAGAAGTAATCCATTACCCAGACTTCACAGTAGCCATACATAAAGTGAAAAGTTTGTATACATAGTTATCTCCAGATTATCAGAAAAGCATATTGTTTGAAGAAATAAATATCACATGTAAAATATGGACATACATGTATATAATAAAAAAGCAACATGAACATATCAATATGGCAGTCACAACAAAACAAAAACATTAGTGAAAATGTTAATATAATCATCACAGTTTAGTGGATTTCAAGACAAAATAAAACAATTTCAACCAATAATAGATTTGCTTTCCCCACTTTGTAGAAAAACACCCGAAAACAAGGAAAAACCATTAAAGATGAGCTCTAATACACTATGCTGATTGTGTGTTGTTTGTTGACGATTTCCATCACAAAATGAGGTCCAACTACATGTAATACATTTTATCAGTGAATCTATATATGACTGGATTTCTTCATTTATTTGGCAAAGGATTTCAATTCGCATTCACTGGGGCTGGAGGCTCAGGTATCAATGAGGTAAAAAATGTAGTCAGAAAACTCCAGGCAAGGGTCAGACCCCTGGGGGGTGGGGGTTCCATAGCCTCAGGTGCAGTACCCTCTGTTGGGGGGTCCACAGTCTCTGGGGAGGCACCTTCTGTTTGTGTTGTGTCATTGGCCTACAAAAGCAGAAACTTGGTTAAAACTTATAGCATGGTGGCAACTATTTATTGGTGACTACTCTTTACTTGGTGACTACTCTTTACATGGTGACTACTCTTTACATGGTGACTACTCTTTACTTGGTGACTACTCTTTACATGGTGACTACTCTTAACATGGTGACTACTCTTTACATGGTGACTACTCTTTACATGGTGACTACTCTTTACTTGGTGACTTCTCTTTACATGGTGATTACCCTTTACATGGTGACTTCTCTTTACATGGTGACTACTCTTTACTTGGTGACTACTCTTAACTTGGTGACTACTCTTTACATGGTGACTACTCTTTACATGGTGACTACTCTTTACATGGTGACTACTCTTTACATGGTGACTACTCTTTACTTGGTGACTACTCTTTACTTGGTGACTACTCTTTACATGGTGACTACTCTTTACATGGTGACTACTCTTTACATGGTGACTTCTCTTTACTTGGTGACTACTCTTTACATGGTGACTACTCTTTACATGGTGACTACTCATTACATGGTGACTACTCTTTACTTGGTGACTTCTCTTTACATGGTGACTACCCTTTACATGGTGACTACTCTTTACATGGTGATTACTCTTTACTTGGTGACTACTCCTTACATGGTGACTACTCTTTACATGATGACTACTCTTTACTTGTTGACTACTCTTTACTTGGTGACTACTCTTTACATGGTGACTACTCTTTACATGGTGACTTCTCTTTACATGGTGACTACTCTTTACTTGGTGACTACTCTTTACATGGTCTCTATTCTTTATGTGTGCTTTAATTCATATTTTGATTTGAATCTAAGATATAATAAAATATCTAAACGTGATTTGATAGAGATAATGAAGTGCTACAATTTGTGAATCTAGAAATTTTGAACAAAAAAGTGTTGGCCATCTACATGTATACATGCATTAGCAAGTTTCAATGTGAAAATAATGAAACTGGCAATATCAATTTTGATAGATACGTGTAGTTGATTCACATACAAGATCTGAAGACAATTAAACAACATACAGCAAGGCATAGAACTATTTATTTATCTAGAAGTAAACCCTAAATTTTGCATCCAAGATCCATCTAGTTTTTCAAAACTACAATTTACCACCTGTATACCTTTCTATACAATGATTTCAGGGAAGAGATTTTATGGACTACTGTAACAGTCAATCAATTTCAAATTCAACACATGTAAATAACTCTATTCTTAATATCATTATCATCCCTTCGTCTATCAATTTTAGTTGTAAATTATCGAACACAATATTTTCATCTTTGGACAATTAAGCTGCACCAAACAAAGAGAAGAAATGTCAGTAGAAGGCACCAGTAGTTTGCATGGATTGACATGATGCAAATACAGGGAGCAGACTTTTGGGTTTTACCTGGGCGCGCTCTGTATTTTCCTCTGTCCCAGGGTCCTGGGGCGCTGCTTCTGGCTGCTGTGGCTGTTCCTGTCCCTCGTTGACCTCATTTTCTGCCTCAGGATTCCTTCGACGAACAGCGAACCAACCGGTCTGATATCTACAGTAAACACAAGAATGTTTTAACTACACAATACATGTTTTGTCACCTAAAAAAATAAATCAAGTGTTCTTTTTCAAAGAAAGGTCTGTCTATTCTTTAGAAATCCCCAAATAACGTTTGTGTCATGGAAAGAAATAAGTTGCACTTTTAAATTTATGAAAACATATGTTGATATATTCTCAAGTTAAAAACTACAAATTCTACATCTACATGTGTATTTTACTTTGAAGCTATTTACACTGGCATTTCTGACCTAAATAACAATTATTCAAGCGATACTTGTAGCATTATCAAATTATTTAAGAATGTATCAAATAAACTTACAAATAAACAAAGAAAAAGAAGGCAGCGACAGCCAGAAATCTGGTGAAGTTGGAATAGAAGTAGACAATGCTGATTAGGACCATAAAGCGACTGAAGGTGTAGACATAGTCCAGCCAGTCCCGCTGTCCAAACTCATCATCATCGTCGTCATCCATCCCACCCTGGGCATTCATCACTGGGTTAGCGTTGTCCGGCCTCGCAGCGGGGGCTTCCTGGACATTCTCCACAGGAACCTGGTTCTCTGCCTCAGGGGCAACAGTGGCCATCAGGGGCTGGTATGTCCCTGTTTGATAGCTGTAAATAGGTCAACAAAGTCTCATTTAGGGAATCATTCAAGCTGATAAAAGCAAACGTTTTCTGGTACAAGACTACATGTACTAACTATTGCATGTAGTGGGTTGCCATCTGGTAGTAGTAATTCTGCATCATCATCATGTACTGTTCATGGGTCAAGGCCATTCCTGGGTTGTTGGGCATTGTCATGACCGGAGACTGTAGGGGGGAGGTTGTGCTGCTGGGGCTGGTAACAAAGCTGGAACATAAATGCTCAGAATTACTCACACAAAAATATATCTCGAGTTGAAATTTTTATTTGGATTATAATGCATGCAAAACCTTTTACTAAAAGACAATAAGCTTATTCAAAATGTGTTTCTCTAGTACACAGTTAATTTCCAAAATCCATATACAAAGCATAATACAACCAAGAGTACAACTGTGGTAACTAAATGTTTATTTAGAGATTCCTAATACTAAGTTTTGTCAAACTATGATAAATGATGATTGTATCATCATGATTTATTGATTAAAAAAATCCATCTACTGACTCAAAGATTCTGAGTACCATACTGGCAGAGAATCTGTTTACTAAATAAATTTCAGAAAGATTTTGAAATTATGTTTTTTTCTTTTAAATTGCACTTCTTTTTGCCCTTTTTAAAAAAATTTCTAGTGCTTATGCAAGAAAATCTTATCATGAAGGTTTATAACAATATGTGTTGACTTCAGAAAGTAATGATAAGAAAATAGTGTAGGGGAATCAGAAATCTTGCCTTGAAGGCTTGGATCAGCTGTAAGGGCATGTAAGTTACAGTGTCTTTGCTTACCTGGCCATAGTGACAGGTTGGCTGCTGGGACTATGAGGAATGCGATGGCGGAGTCCCTCTGTACTGTGTGCGCTGTGCGTGGCTTGTGTGCTGGTTGTGCTGTGCGTGCTGCTGTTTGTTGAGCATGAAGAGGATGTGTTGCTAGCTGCTGCTGCTCTTTCCTTAAGAATAATTCAGAAAAGATTATAAATACAAATACCGTATTTTTCCGACGATTAGTCGGTATTTTTTTCCTCTGAAGCAGAGCACCCGACTCATCGTCTTGTTCGACTTGTCGTAGGCTCGTAGTCAGAAATGTTTTAAAAATAGCATTAAAATTCTTGGTTTTAATCATCTTGAGTTGGCTGTGTGATTGAAAATTACGTTGTTGAATTCACTGTTCATCTTTAATAATTATCATTTTCACTCATCTGTCAACACTTAAATACATAATAATAACAACAGTTGTTAAAAAATGTTACATTGTCTTTAATCAATTAAAAGTTTTACCGTTCCGTTTTTATAAACACATCGTCACATGGTTCTATGTATCACTAGTAGGAAGATAACATTGCGCAGTAAAATTGAAACCAAGTTTGAATAGAAGAAAATATGGCAGTAGGTCCAGGGGATGTTTTTTTTAAAATTTAATTATTTTATTTGTAAAAAGTTGTTAGTGGAAAGTATAAATCAGAAATATTTAATGGTCAAATTCAATCTTAAAATACGTAATCGGCAATTATCAATACTATTGTTTATACAATAGGCTGACACCGGTTGTGTTAATAATCTTGCCCTAAGGCTGAGATCTTTACGGCAATTTCACTCCCTGTGTATATAAAGAGTACCGTTATAAGAGTGATTATAGTTCATTGATTAATTATTGTCCAATTCTATGATTATTGTTAGATAATTTTTTAGGAAACGTATGTATGTCGTATATCGTCATTATCAAGTCGTACAAATGATCGATCTATTTCTAACAGTGTCTATGTAAAACAATAGCGTGTAACTGCATTACTGGATACAAAGTAAACAAGTTTCATCAAATCATAGTAATTGCTAAGCTTTCTGCACTTGAGATCCCCCTTTGAAGTCCAACACGAGACAGGTGCATGCCTATGACACCGGAAATTGTTAAACAAACATTGACCACGCGCCGAGTCAACAGGTGGCTGGTTACGTAATGGCGAATACACTGGCCATAGTCAGAGTGGATACTTATTTTAATGCTTGGGAATAAAATATTTCTGACAAAGTAAGTTAAGTTTTGCATAACACGCGATATCGGGAATTGTTTAAAATGCAAGCGACTTTGTAGAAGTTGCCGGTATTTGAAAATTTGATGCATAAGTATAAAGCGTAATTGTTTAAATGTTAATCATTAATAATAATTGGTAGCAATATCGGTGACATCGTGGCATCATACACTGATAATGTTACTGCAGTTTTATAGGCCATTTTGAAGTGATAAGATCGACGTATGGTCTGAGATCGACGTATCATAGGATTTTGTTAAAATTTTGGCTAAAAATGGGCAATTCGACGAGTCGTCCGCATCGACGAGTCGTCGGGAAAATACCACAGGGCGAAAAACCATCTTTAAGCAAGTCCTTAAAGGTGGCTTAAAGGTGACTTAAAGGAGCTTAAAGGCTATACAACCTTTAAGCCTTCTTTAAGCTACCTTTAAGCCACCTTTAAGCCACCTTTAAGCATCTTTAAGTGGCATTTACGCTCTCTTTACACTGCCTTTACACTGTCTTTAAGTGGCCTTTAAGTCAATATTGATCAAGCTGCACAATAAAAACATATATTAAATGCAAAAGCTCTTTTATAGAGATGGAAGGGGGTCATCCCAGTGACAATATAATTTCCAAGGAAGGGGGGGCTGTTCCAGGCGGTTTTAATCGTCGCTCCATTAAACACAGATCGCTATCATCAGCACCGCTCTGATGGACACAGATTGCCGTTATAAAATTCTTTATAATTTTTGGGGGTTTCAAAATTATTGTAGGTATGAGCGCAGTCTCTGTATCTTAATATGTGCATAAAACTAATTAAAGTATGTTTGTTTCCTATTATAAATTAATCGGTGAAAAAAATCTCTCTCTCTCTCTCTCTCTCTCTCTCTCTCAGTTCATCCGGTTATTAAACAAAATAAAGATAATGAACCAAAAATGCATGATTTAATTTGTTAATCGGTTTAAGGTTTGTATTTTTTTTTTCAATTTTCATTATTTCTAACTCTAGATCTGCTAGATACATGTTAAAAATGAAAAGACTCTCAACTGCCTTTGTTATATCGGGCAGGATATTACTGCTTTGTTTGTCTAGACAAAGTTTTGTTCGTTTGTGTATATCTAATTAGAGTCTATTGTTTGTCCAACTTAAGAAAACCCCTTGAACTAACACAGAATATACAAGATATACACAGCAGTTGTGTCGTGTGCCCAGGTGCATGTTTGTGTATATCTAATTAAAGTCTATTGTTTTTCCAACTTAAGAAAACCCCTGGAACTAACACAGAATATACAAGATATACACAACAGGTGTGTCGTGTGCCCAGGTGCACGTCAGGGTTTCTAAAGGCGTTGAATCTTAGTATGTACGAGTATACGATAAGTCTAGTGAATAAAAGTTAATTTACATTTGTAATTCATTTTCAAAGTATTATTTCCTAGCTCTGGGTTTCAAAGATGTTACGTCTACAAATTAACGATACATGTATGTAAGAGTAAAATCTTGAGGCTAATTAATTAATGTACCGGTGATCATAAATAGGGGTTGATTATTTAAATATATGTATAAGGGTAAATATGTCAAATATACCCGGCCTGGCACATCATTCAATTGTATGTACAAGTCATTTGCAATTGTCACATGCAGTATAATTGGTAATTTTGTTTGTTATAGAATTGATAGTTTAAAAATCATGTACATGTACATACAATTACATGTAAATATTTAAACATATTGGAACGGCGCCGCGATCATGAAAACCGGGAAATTGCGGGAAATTGAACAAATACCCTAATAGTATCAATGCATTTAATAAAAGAAATGATTTCATTTTCTTTCTTACATTTTTATAGTTATAAATTAGATGAACGTATATCTACTCGTTTAAATTTATTAGCTAAGAAAGCCTACTATAGTGAACCTAACGGTTTCCATTTAGGTATAATATATTTTTGTTCACTGAAGACCAAGTTCCGTATTTCATTCTAAATACATGCATGCATGTAATTTATAAATTAGATATAATTGATTGTTACAAACTGAATGGTTTGTCAAAATCTTTTTAAAGTAAACACATTCAATACAGTGATTCAATATCCACTGATATATAGGATATAAAAACACTCATTTATATGTAAGTTGCCGTGGCGCAGAGGATGTGTGGAGATGCTAGAAAACTAAGGGTCCCGGGTTCAATTCTCGCCGCAGCCGGTTTTTTTTGTGGGTTTTTTTTTTCATTTTTCTTTCTAGAACAAAAACCGTTTTAATACCTTTTCTTTCATAAAGTTAATACATTTTGTTGGAAATTAAGCACAATATTGAATTAAATTTTTTTTAATGGCTTAAAGGTGGCTTAAAGGTAGCATAAAGGTGGCTTAAAGGTGGCTTAAAGAAGTTTGGACATTAAGGACCTATAAGTTGTCCTTAAAGGTGGCTTAAAGGTGGCTTAAAGATAGTCTTTAAGCTGCCTTTAAGCCATCTTTACGCTTTCTTTAAGCCACCTTTAAGCAATACTTATAGCTTAAAGGTAGCTTAAAGGTGGCTTAAAGATCGTCTTTAAGCTACCTTTAAACACCTTTAAGCTATCTTTAAGGAGGACTTAAAGATGGTCATTCATCCTGTGTACGGTATTTCTCTTCATCAAGTTAACAAAATCAACACCAATTTCTGACTGTAACTTACTTTAGCTTTTTGAGATTCATTAAAAGAATGGTCAACACATGGAGAACACACCAAGTGGACTGTATGATGAACTTTTTCTTCATTCTAGTAAAGAAAAAAGAAGTATATATAAAGGTAAAGATAAAAACACATTAATAATAAATTGTTAATGGTTAAAGATAAAAGACAACATTTCCGCACCTGAATAATAATTTCTTTTAATGTCATTTCATCAGCTAATAGTTTTCCAGAATATATAAGTCTTTGTTGTGTTTCTTTCTGGAAAAAAAAAGGAAATATAGGTCAGTTGCTAGTGATATAAATGTTTCAATAGCTTGACAAGAGTGATAAGTAATTTCATTGATCAGAATGTGGCTCTTTGTTGTATGAAAATGAACAATGGAAGTGATTTTAAATGATAGGTCATTAGGTGATACTCCGTATAGTATGTATAAGCTTAATACTGCCACAGTTCTAATTTCACTAGCGAATTGTTTTTAACCCTATGCTTATTTAGTACATTTTTGGTTCTTATATTTACTGAAGGGTTTTAGCTGAAGCCTAGGGCATTAGCTAAGGTCATTCCCACCCCCATCCCCAGCTTTATTATAGATCACACTGATATACATGTACTTTCGCAAAGTTTCAGTAGGGAGATATTTAATTGATGTACATAAAACAATTGACATTACATCATCTTTCATCAAACTTTGTCATTTTACCCTGCAAAAGAGCAGTACTGCAGTTACCATGAAGGGATTTATATCTAAATTTCGTCTATATGATGACATTAATAACACCACAGAATAAAAAAATAGGGTATAAACAGTATTTCACGGAACGTCTGAATCATTTTGAAGCCCATGATCACTGAAGATACCTTTGGGTACTTACTGGGTTACTGGGGTACACATCCTCTAGGTGCTTCTTTAATTTCTTCACAGTCCAGCCTAACATGCATTCGACCGTGTGATCTTCTATTCTTTGATTTGGAGCTCGAATTACCAGCGTTACAGAAGCATTTATATCCATTTTCCTTAAATTATAACGTAATTTTACATGTAAACAATGTAACCCTGAAATCAATATCAGTAAATAGTGCTTTGTCAACAAGAGAGTGGTCCTGTTAATGCCATAGGTGAGAAAAAAATGAATTAACCAAATTCTAATGACAAAATCATAACTCGTCATACTTTACCTGTTTCGTTATCTAAAGATTAAAGTTCTCGTTATGCGCGTTACGATAAATTTAGCTGAGAAATGTCGAGTTGAGGTTATGACGTCACCAAAAACAAAGTTGGCGTTTTCTGATTGGCTAACGCACGAATACCCAGAGATCATGCAGATAGTGCACTTGTTTATTCACAGTGTTTCGTATGCTCCCAAAATAAGTGTCGGGCTTTCAATTTTTTATTACTTACGATATTGCTTTGCTTATGTCTACAAGCCATGAAAACTTGAAAGTTCATGCATGACAATCGAAAGCGGTTGACATGGCATTTCGTACCCAATATAATTAGCCCCACGGGTTAACATCCCGAAATACCTCTAATCGGAGTAAATTCTCTCTCTCTCTCTCTCTCTCTCTCTCTCTCTCTCTCTCTCTCTCTCTCTCTCTCTCTCTCTCTCGCGAAAGTTGTTTTTGTCTATGATAAGCCCCACAGGCCTTGACGGTCACCTGAATACCATTGACCAACAGCACTATGTGACTCAAGCAAGTAAAAATAATGTTCTCTAAATGATCATACATTTTTGTCAACCCTCCCTCCCAAAAAAAAACCTTAAACCCCGGACCTGCCCCATGGGCAGTGATTTCACAATTAAAGAAGAGGATATTATGGACATACGTGTAATCACAGTGATTTAGTATAAGTAACTCTGAAGACTATGAATGTATATACAGATGATCATATTATAAAATTTATACATTTTCACTATGTGGCCATATTGGCTATAAGCATTTCTAAAGACCTAAACCTCTGACCCAGGGGTCATGAGGTTCACAATTTAGGTTGAAAGCTTCATTAACACCATTATAAAGCATTTAGCCCCCCCCCCCTCTACATTGTACAGAAGATTTTCAGTAAGATTTATAGAAGTAATATACATGTTCACTATATCATGTATATGGCCATATTGGTCCCGCCCTTTACAGTGTAGCGATCTATTATTAGGAGCAGATCAAAGATCTAATTTTAATTAATTTGATGAATTTCACAATTTTGGTAGAGGGTTTCATGGACATCATATAACCATGCATTTATTTATTTTTCCAAATAAAGATTTTTTTGACTTTGTGGCCTTTTTGACCATGTTCATGGGGCCCATTTCTTTCTTTCTTTCTTTCCTCCGAATGGAGATTATCATAACATATTTACAAGAACATAAACTTATAGACAATTATAGGGAGAAAGAGATAATGTAGGTCTACTGGGTTGCAATGATCCAGTACATATAATACGTAATTACCAACAAGTTTTACAAGCGTACACACACTGTCTAGATAGATATATAATCGGTATATGTGACAACTGTCTAAAAAAATATTTTTGTTACAAATATAATTTAATAATCCATTTTTTAAAAGTGACTTGACATGATTTAAGCAAAAATGTTTAAAATGTTATTTCCCCATCTAAGAATAATAAAACTATTAAGTCGGCAAATATAGAAATAAGACTAAACATTGTCGTACCTTGTTTGTATTCTTATTTGATTTAGATTTTTAAGTGTATGTAGTCCTTTTTATGCATTAAAATGGCATTTAAAACTATCAAACATATTGTCTCTTTGAGAAAAACGTTCCCTAGGAAGTGAGTACGTTTTCTCCCGGGTACATTTTCTCCTGGTACCGAATTTTTGACATCGGGTTCGAAATTCTTTGATTAAGGCCATTCGGATCTCTATTGAAGATAGAGACCCGAGGAGTTCCGGCACATATTATGTAAACATAATTTTTTCACGTTGTCGTTGATAACATTTGGGTATGGAGTCCCCTACTAGAAAAGAAATCTTGCATAATTTTCAGACAGGGGTCATCGACGCTGAAGAATGTTTCTGTATGATTGTTTCTCTCGATGGTTATGATTCAACGAGACAACATTTCCTGAAAAACATTGATTTCTTGAGGCTCACTAATCCTAAGAAGTACAACGAACTCTTCACCGTTTTTGCAAATTACTTTGAAAAACCTCCATCTGGTGCATTTTTAGATCCTATAGGCTGTAGTGTTGAAAATGGATACTTAACAAGTGACTTTGGGTATGAACTGGAAGTAGAACTTGCATCAGCCCTCTCATTGCAAGATCAGAATGAAAGCCTTAACAGCAAAGCATCTTATGTTAGTGTTGTTCAGGAGCCAGTTAGTAAACAAAGAAATACATCAAGTAATTCTGAAAGAAATCAACCAGAGAATGTTAACAATAGTTTCTCAAAAAATGTGGAAGAGGACAATGGTTCAGTCACTTCATCGGTCAAAAGTAAAAAAAGGAAAAATAAAGGCTCCACAAACAGGCCTGTGGTTTACTGGTTCAGGAGAGATCTTCGTCTGTATGACAATCCAGCATTGTTTGAAGCGGCCAGTATGAATGTCCCCGTTATATTGGTCTTCTTGTGGTCAGAATCAGAGGAGGATCCAGAGGGTGTGGTGGCAGCAGGAGGAGCCACTAAACTATGGTTACACCACGCTCTGAACCACCTGGACAAATCCATCAGTGACAGATACAACAACAGGATCATCTACAGGAAAACCCAGTCCTGTCAAAGAGAAATCCTGTCACTTATTGAAGAAACTGGTGCCAAAGCATTGCTGATAAATGATGTCTATGAACCATTCCTCAAACAGAGAGATGACAAGATTTGTTCAGAACTACAGAGGAAAGGGATAGAATGTAAGAGATTCCACTCTTACTTGCTGCATGAGCCAGGTTCTGTGTCAGCGGAGTCTGTGGGGATGAGAGGGGTTGGCTCAGTGACCCACTTTATGGAGTGCTGTAGGCAATCTGATGCCCGGCCCATTGGGCATCCTCTGGATTATCCCCCCACTCTACCCAAACCAGACCAGTTTCCCTCCAGCTCATCTCTTCATGATCTAGAACTAGCCAAAATGCCAAGGAGAAAAGATGGATCTATTGTATGTAATCATTTCAAGATAATATGAAGGGAATATTGATTACAAAAAAAAAAAATGTTCAATTTTTTATGGTGTTCTTTGGAAAGGCGAGCGTTTTATAGGATATTTTTTGTAGTAAACATGTAGAAGTAAAGGAGACCCCCAAATAATCCACTTCAATACTTGTATCATTATTTTTTATGCACCAATAATTACTGTCAAATCAGAAATTTACTTAGAGTCTGAAAATGATATCTTTTAGATTGACTGGGCAGCACCAATTGTGAGACAGTGGGATTTTGGAGAAGAAGGAGCATGGAAAGCTCTAGAACTTTTCTTATCTGAAGGTAGAAACAATAATTTTTCGCAATGTTTCATTTTCTAGATTTTCAGTGACTTACCTTCCTTCCTAACATGTTTTAAAATAGATACATATCATCTTATGATATTTCTTTTCATGCTCTGCTGTCGTGGGGTTCCATGTTATGATACATTTTTATGTAACCAGTGTTATCTTGCCATATTCCATCAGCAATTATTCCTCTTAGACTGAACTGAAATTTTTTTAGATTTTTAGATATACTCTGGCTCCTCTTAGACTGTTATTATGTCGAGACCGTAGATTTTTATATTTCAGTGACGATCTTGAATGCCCACTAATTTCACAATTTTGCTATACTAAAACTATCTCTTGCTTACCTGTGGGTGTATGTATGCTATACTAAAACTATCGCTTACTTGTAGGCGTCAGGAAATATGAGAAGGAGTCGTGTCGCGCCGACCACCTGAACACCTGTCGGATCTCTCCGTACCTTCACTTTGGTCAGATCAGTCCCCGGGCGGTGCTGGAGGAAGCCAGACACATGAAGTCGCCCAAGTTCCTCCGGAAGCTGGCCTGGAGAGACCTGTCTTATTGGCTGCTGACCCTCTGGCCTGACCTCCCCTCACAGCCCACCAGGGTGCATTACAGGGTAAGTCATAGGGAAATCTACCAGTCTTTTTAGAAATAAAGGTCTTAGCTCTACTAAACTTCTCCATTTGTAGTCAAGAAGATGTAAAAATCACACTCTGATAAGAATGAAACATTTTTATTATGTATTACATATTTTATCCCTAGCAGTGAGATACTGGAGAAACAGTGTGTTGTCGAAGTGGTTACATGTTCACACAACCTACATGATATAGAATATCTGTAGACTCTAGCAGTATGAAGTCACAGTATGAGATAAATAATCAATGCCAGGTGCCAGTGTATGAACTAATGTTTATATTTCACTACAGGATCAAGCCTGGAGCAGGGACCCTGGTCACTTGAAAGCGTGGCAGAGAGGTAGGACGGGATTCCCCCTGGTGGATGCCGCAATGAGACAGCTGTGGCTGGAGGGGTGGATCAACAACTACCTCAGGCACGTGGTCGCCTCCTTCCTCATCTCCTACCTCCGCCTCCACTGGGTGGAGGGCTACCGCTGGTTCCAGGTAAATCCAGGAATATAAAATGGGAGGGAGATAACCCTAACATGCCTGTTGCATTGTCTTTTTATGTTTGGGATAATAAGATTGCCAAATTATGATATAAGATAGAATGGACAGAAATACCGTAAATTATAAAACCATGCATTTTCATGTGAAAACTTCTGATGCTCAGACTAATTTAAGCATTGATTTGTGTTGTTATAGGACACCTTACTGGATGCTGATGTGGCCATCAATGCCATGATGTGGCAGAATGGAGGAATGAGTGGGCTGGACCAGTGGAACTTTGTGATGCACCCTGTGGATGCAGCTTTGACCTGTGACCCAGATGGAGCCTATGTCAGAAAGTGGTGTCCAGAGATAGCAGCTCTCCCCAACGACTTCATACACCAGCCCTGGAAATGTCCACCCTCCATTCTGAGGCGATGTGGTATAAAGTTAGGTAAGTGAGGGGAACAGAAACACATTTTCAAGATAGGGAAAAACTGTATTTGTTTACAATTTTATGAAATTGTCACAAAACTTGAACAATTTTGGTGTCTGATTGTATTTGATTTCTGTAACAGGAGAGACATACCCAAATCGGGTTATATCAGATTTAGAGGGAGCAAGGGAGCAGTCATTAACAGATGTTGTAAATGTTCGGAAGAAGCACCCAGAGTTTGTGGACCGCCGAACAGGCAACGACCTTGTGCCCCTCCCTGATGGTCTATGTGTCCCGGTCATCACCAGGAAGGAGTTCAAGTACAAGTTGCACCACCCAGAGGCCAAGGACAACCCCCACACAGCTGTACTGAGGGGGTACCGGTCCAGGAAGAGGGACGAAGCCATTGCTTTTGCCAACGAGAGAGACTTCATGGCTAGTGCTATGAATGAAAGTGTGAAACTTACTGAGAGAAGATTAAAGGCAACGCAATATGAAGCACTCTGATGAAGTAGTGTGTAGAATTCCGGGTGTAGATGAGCTGTTTAGTGTTGGAGGATTGAGGACATGAGTGTGTGATACGCATAAATGAAGATGGCTTCTTGGGATGTGGTTTGGAAAATGTGAAGAATGGGGTGTTTTCGCTAACAATAATGACTTGAACACATGCGTGTGGCACTGCTTTCCTCTTTGAGCTGTGCATGTGGTTAAGGAGGAATTACATGTATTTATGTCTTCCACGTTAGTTTATAATTATTTATTAATCAAATTAAATTTTGGCTTGCCTGACTTTTGTCATTACACAATCTTTACTTGGACAATACTGGTATGTTACTATTTTGTCGCCATCACATACGTAGTTATTATGCTCCATTTTACAGATTTGTAATACAAGTAGTACTGGCATATCTTACAAAGGTGAACAGGTGCTCTGTTGTTGTTAAAAGAATGCCTGCTCAGTTTCTTAATGAAGCCCACTGTTTGTTAATGATTATATCCTTGGATTTCAGTGTATCATTATCGTTTTAAGTCTAATGTCATTAGATGCACTGTCTGCCATTTGTACACTTAAAAATCTAGCAGCATTAAGCGTGGAATTCTCTGCTGACTAATCTATCGAATCATAATGAATTCTTTTTTCTTATGGTCGTGTGAGTCAATTTCAGTGATTTCAAATTCCCATAAGCACCATATTTTTGCCGTTTGAATTTAAATGGATGGATGGCCACAACTTTTATGTCTAAAAAAAAAAGTTGTATTAAGAATATTTAGATGTGTTTGTTGGGTAATACTTGGACCACACAGCTTCCATATAAAGATGATTTTTACTCTCACGTGCACTGGTCCATCTGTCCTTAAGTTTCCAAGAAATCCCGGTATATTCCATGGATACTTTTTGCTTTGGGATTACATTTATTGGGAGGCATCCATTATACGTTGACAAAGATTCTGAGGAGGGTTACCTATCAGTCTAGAAACAAAGTAAAGTCACTAGTTTACCAGAAAAAAAATGGCGATATGGTTTGTATATATACGATTTTTAAACATCTTTCCATTGTTTTTTAATTTTAATGAGATCGGCCTAATTCCTACAGGAACTCATATCACGTATTTTTACATAGTACATATACTGAGTATACGTTACTCTTGTTCGTGAGACAAATATCGAAATTTCACCCAAAATTATTATATTTGCTTAAATACAGATTAAACGCTTTAGATCTCAGTTTATATTTGTAAACAAACTTATTAATGATAACCAATTCACACAATTAAAATGTTATTGGTTATATACTGTAGACAATTTGAAGAAAAAACAAACAGTGGAACACTTTGAAACTTTGAGACGTCACAGAATGAACAATCTAATTAGATTGCAAAATGAATAAGTTATGCTACTTGGATTTTAGAGACGTAAAAAAAAATTCTGTTTGAACCCGAATTTATTTGACAAGTTTGAAATTAAGTCCCAAATAAATCCGTAAATATAAACTTTTACTAATTAACAATTTTTAATTGTCAATAAGTCCATGGCAATTAAAAAATGTTATTTAAAAGGAAAAAGATATGAGTAAAAAAGGGCATATATATAACAGAATCAATAGTTATGTAAGACTTTGGTATTAATGATCGAAACAGGACAACAACTATGGAGAACAGATAGCATCGACAATGTTTGAAATGCACACACTCTTTTTAGAGATTAAAAATTATAATTGGTCTAGAGTTCAGAGAACCTAAAAAAGAAGTAGATTTAGATAACGCAATTGTTCAGGGTGATAAAACCTTACATAATGTTTATAAAGTAGATCACCAACCGTACCTATGAGATACATATCTAGTAACCTCCGTAGAATCTTTACCTTGTGACAACTCTGAAAAAAAAATTAAGCACTTTTTAACATTTGGGACTAAGTCGACGCACTTTAAAGTTTTTTGCAAAGTGCTTTATCAGTGTACATCAACATTTCTTTATTATCAAAACACTCAACGCACTTTGAAAATAATTTGAAAAATGTTTATTGTAGACACTGTTTGATATGGTAGTTCATCAGTGGGATTGGGGAGGGGACAACGTAATATATATTATTGAAATCTAACGCTTGAATGAACCCGCATTTTCAGTAACATCAGTTTTCAAAGTACGTAATTTTTCAAAGTGGTAACAAGTACAGAAGAATATAAGTTAGCTCATTTATAGATAAAACAACGGTAACCCGTTCTGGGAATTTTGATAGAAAATCAGCAGTACGCAGATACTATATTATCAAAATAATTCAATTAATTAAGTTAAACTACACCAACAAGTTCAAAAACAAAATTTAATGTCTTATAGTTCAGAAGCGTTTCTGAATGCAATTAATAATGCAGGGTTACAAAAATATCTTTATACATTGTTCAAAGACCAAGAGAAAAAAATGAACTAAATAATTTATTATTTTTCTTGGATATCTCCAGGATCATCGATTCGAAAACTTTAATAGGGAAACCAAGGCTCTCTCTCTCTCTCTCTCTCTCTCTCTCTCTCTCTCTCTCTCTCTCTCTCTCTCTCTCTCTCTCTCTCTCTCTCTCTCTCGTTTAAGTTGTTGTCTTATACAACAATCTGTTAAGGTCGTGTGTGTGCCCCCCCCCAAACCTGTGTCCCTGTACTACAGATGAGAAATGTACATAACAGTAACAGGGTCGTTACAATTCCTATGGAAGGGGGGGGGGGGGGGGGGCGTGTATCTACAAGAAAATTTCCCTGCCAGACCAACTGAATTCTGAATTTTTGTTTTAAGAAGATGTGAACTCACCCACAAAGACAACGGCAATTTTGACGGTTCAAAAATGAAATAATTATTTAAGTTCTCGAAGTATGATGAAACGAATTTTTTATGAAATCGTTGATTTTTTTCTAAAATTTTCTGTTTCTACTAATCTGATACTATAAACACAAGAAGTATACAATGATTCAGTGATGTTCCAAATTACCAATGAGAGTTTGAATAAGTTTAATATCTTTGCTTGTCTGTTAACAAAATATTGAACAGACGACAAAAGCAAGTAATTATTAATGCCTGAATTAATGATAGCGATTTTGTTTGTTTGGTAGATACATTTTCTGTTTTATATTCATTACTTCATTTTTTTATGTAAATAATCCAACTCAATATATGGGAGTCATTCAAATGAAATGCAGTTGTAAGCTGTATCTTTTTTTAGCAACACACTGATGAAGCTGCAGGCCTGTAGCTCCCGGTCTGAAACTGGACGACCTAGACGATTATATACATGTAAATTAAACTATTTTTATCATACTCCAATTAAGGTGGAAAATGGTTTCTACCTGGTTGAATCGATCCAGGGACCTCAAATTCAAAAATATCTCCGCGTTACCACTAGTCTTGGTATCTAACGCTTTCATTGGATGTCTTTTAACAATTCTCAGTACTAAGACCACGTTAAACCAAAATTAATTCAATGTTAACGTGTATTACAATAACGGTATAACATAATTTTAATCGAATGTCTTTAGTTTAAAGTTGTTCAAATAGTCAGATATACCATTTTAAATCGCATACTATTTTCCTATGTACATGTATATCCTTGCCAAAAGCTGTTTATTTTAATGATGTTGTGTAAGATAGTTAAGACTCAGAGCATGGTGATTGTGTAATATGCGTTTCTTTTAATATATTTCACTTAAATATTGTATAATATTGAAAATGTCTAAAGTTTGCAAAATTGCTATATTTTAGGCGAAATAGTACAGTAAGTGCTCTTTACTCTTTTACCAAACGTCTATAGAATTTGTCTGTAATATTTATGTTTATAATGATCAACAACGTTCATTTTTCATAACATGTAAATGATTTAAAGGGCTTTAAAAACACAGTAAATGTCAATATTTATAATTAAGATCAGACTTGAAGCATAACTTAAATGGCTGATAATGTGGACCAGTGTGTCTAGATGAACCTTACATCAAGTCAGTCTGCAGATCCGAGGTTCTCGCCCCGTATTTGATTAAGAGGTTGACTATTTCTTTTGAACTTAAAATTGTTTTAGAGTGTATTATTTATATGTGGCCATTAATTAATCCATTAGATTTCCTCGACCTTTTTACCCGCTCTGCAGCTTTGATTTAAAGCCAGGATAATGAGAGCACTACTGCCTTCTCTGAAATAGAGTGTGGGGCTAATGGCTAATGCCTTCATCAGCATTCCAAAATATTCTTAGACTTGGACTCTTTGTATTTGTGACACTACGGTTAATCTGGCTGAAACAAGACATGTTTTTTGTTTGTTTGTTTTTCGTTGTTGTTGTTGTTTTTTTTTGTTTTTGTTTTTTTTGGGGGGGGGGGGGGGGGGGTTGCCGCTGACTGGTAGCCAGGGCTGCGTTCAAGATCGTTGCAGCTAGTCTAGTTGCTAGGTCGTAGATATCTAGGTCTATAAGTAAGTAAATAAGTAATAAGTAAATCATTTATTATAGTGACATGTGCATTTTGCATGTTACAATAATACAGTGAAACAATAAAACAAGATAATAGCACCCGGCCCATCGGACCTATATGTCACTGGTTATATAAATTACATATTTAAAAGTCAACGTGAAAATTTTGATTGTCTTAGTTTTAGAGCATTAATAATAAATTGAGAGCATTGCCGGGGATAAGTACATACTAAAGTTCTGAATAATTCAAATTCTTCATAATTTGTTGAGCCAGTGGTATTTCTAATAAGTAAATTTCGTAAATCATTATATAATGTACATTTTAGGATGAAGTGAATTTCATTTTCAATTTCATTTAAATTACAAAAAACACAGAGTCTGTCAGTTAAAGGTTCATTTCGAAAGCGTCCAGTTTCAACACGTAAAGGGAGAATTCCACATCGGAGCTGAGCTAGGGCAGATCTTTGATTTTTTGGAATGTTCATGAGAAGATAATTTTCTGTTGAGAAGTTTTGCTTTAGGAGACGGTAAGTTCTGAGTTTGGGAGAGTTTTGAAGATTTGCGAACCAAATGTTTTCTGATGTCGAGTGTTGGTTTTGGATGAAAAGTTGGACGTCACAGCATATTGCGTTAGTATAGATATTTGACATGTTCACGGAATTTAGCACAGCTTTTAGTTGGCAGTTCCATCCCCTTTCGTTGTTAAGGCATTGATCCCAGATGAAAAGTTGTTTTGCCGTCCTGTTGTTGTCCATTGTCTGAAATTTGTTCCAAAGACGGACCATATTAGATTTGTGTCTGGAGCTAGCAGGGGCCCATCCGGTTTCTCCTCGTACGGCTAGTAATGGTGCTAAACGATGTGTTCCCAGGAAATATCTTGCTGCTCGGTCCTGCACTTGGTCCAGTGAATGGAAGTTTTGGTATCCCCATACTCCGCTGCAGTAATCTATTACCGGGGCGACACAGCTATAAAATAATTTTTCAAACGTAGTGAACCCAATGTCCTTCAAGCTGTGGATTTTGGATATTAAGGAACCAAGAGCTCGTCCTCCAGATTTAGAAAGATTTTCGGCATTATTTTTAAAGTCTCTGTTTTCGTTAAATAACACTCCGAGGTATTTATAAACTGATGCATATTCTAATTTCGTGTTCCCTATGTAAAATGTAAAGTTGCTTTTTTTACTGTTTCGTTTTCGGAAATGTAAGATTTTTGTTTTTGCTAAAATGATTTGTAAGTGCCACTTTTTGCACCAGTTACTTACAACGTCAAGAGTGTCTTGCATATTTCTTTCATTTTCAGTGATGAGAGCTATATCGTCTGCATATAGAAGAATTCCAACATCAGTATGATGAATAGGGATTCCCTTTTTTGTATTTTTAACTTCTCTAGCTAAGTCGTTAATAAAAAGGGCAAAAAGGGTTGGCGATAGGTTATCTCCTTGTCTAACTCCGGAGGTGCAGTTAAACCATGCGGTGTGATGATCTCCTATGCGCACACAAGATTCTGTATTGTGATATAAAGATTTAACATTGTTGTAAAAATGACCGTCCACTCCGTTAGTTAGGAGACTGTATTGTAGTAGATCCCGGTCAACCGTGTCGAATGCTTTCTGTAGGTCAATAAATGTAACGAACGTGGTATCTCTATTTTGTATTAGACTGTTCAGAGTAAAAACGTGATCTTCACAATTTCGATCTTTTCTAAAACCATTTTGTTCATCAACTAAGAGTTCGTTGTCTTCTAGGTAAGCTGTTAATCTCTTGTTTAAAACGGAACTATACGCTTTGGATATGACCGAGAGTAGACTGATGCCCCTGTAATTCAGTGGAATTCTATGGTCAGAATTTGGGTCTTTTAAGATGGGATATATGATCGCTTTTTTCCAAATGGTCGGTATTTTGTGATTTTCAAATATAAAGTTGAACATTTTGTGCAGAGCTTTTATAACAGTGTCATTTTTTAGTACTTCATTTGGCAGTTGATCAATTCCTGTAGATTTCCCGTCTTTATTTTTTAGTACGATATTCCTTATTTCGTTTATATCTATAGTTTTGTTAAGCTCTGAGTTGGAGATGTATAATGGATCAAGCATGTTTTGTTCAAATGCATGTTTTTGGATAATAGCCGTATTTCTAAATTCGGAGTCGAATGAGGAGTCCGTATTTGGGTTGTAGAGATTGGAGAACTCAGATTTCCATTTTTGTTTAAGATATTCAGGATTCGTTGTTACACTACCGTCCTCCATATAGCATTCATACGGGATTTTAGATTTTCGCTTTGGGCCCAAGTGTTTAATTTTGTCCCAGAATTTGCGCGGGTCTTTCACCGAAATTTCTTCTATTTCTAAACTCTCTCCTTTGCGCCATTTTCGATCATAATATCGGAGTCTTCTGTCAAGTTTATTTTGCGAATATTTAAATTTTTTCTGTAGTTCTTGTTTTTCTCTGTGATTTTGTTTGCATTTCAGGAATTTCTTTTCATTTTCTCTAGCTATTTTCCACAAAGAGGTAAGTTCTTCATTCCAGAACGGTTTGTGATATTTGAATTTCTTACGGGTTCTCGCTGTACAATCAAACTTTGGGATCACATCTTCCATTTCTTTTATTATTATGTTACAGAGGTCATTGTATAAGTCGTCGGACTGGTTTTGTGTTGATCTGCTTTGTTCAATGTTGGTTATCAAGCGTGAAATGGCACTTGTTGCTATGTTTGATTTCATGAAGTCAGGTGGAATTTGGCGCAACTTGTAGCGATGGTTTTTTGCCGCATTTGGGGTTAAACATTTATCAGCTGTTAGGTGCGGAATTTCTGCATTTATTGCCAGCTCAAATGAAAGCAATGCGTGATCGGGACTTTTAGATTTCTCTCCTAGCAATCGAAAAAAATAAAATTCTTCTATTAAGTCTTTGCAATTGGTAATGCGAAAATTTTTGCATTGCTTGAAAATATCATGAGGTATACAGATGTAGTCTACTACTGATTTTCCTCGTGTTGAATAATACGTGTACTCGTTCGATTCATTGCCGTAGCGACCGTTTAGGACACAGCATCTACTATCGTTTAAAAATTCCAAGAACGAATTGCCGTGCTGGTTTTGAGTGTTATCAATAGTAATTCTAGGTGGTAGTTCGTCTGTGCCTTCATTACCATCTTGTGTTTTTCCTATTCTCGAGTTAAAATCTCCACAAATAATAACAGAGTCTATATCATAGTGTTGGTACATTTGAGTTAATAGGTGTGTGAAGAAAGAAGACGAGTCTCGTCCCCATGGAGAATTTTCAGGTGGCAGGTAGCACGAGAATATCACAAATTCAAAGTCATTTTGCTTGTTTTGGAATTTAACACCAAGAATCCCTTCGTATGAGTTATCTATTGTTTCTATATCGTAGGTTTCAAACATCCACTTTTTAATTAATAAACCCACCCCTCCAGACCCTTTTGGTGCTTTAATATGAATGTTTTTCCTGTTTGATCCTATCCAAATGTAATCAAAATTGTTCATGTACATGTATATTTCTTCTGATTCAGTTAAGTGGGTTTCATTGACGCTGATGATGTCGCAATTTGACTTATTTATTAGTTCTTGTCTCAGTTCTGTGTTGGCTCTAGTCCAACCGCATACATTTAAATGACCAATTTGTACATAGGGTTTACCGAGGGGTCGGGTAGTGTCCTAATAATCAGGTTCGTGATCGTCGTGATCGTCGTGCTCGAATCGTGGTTCTGGGTTTAAGGTTGTAGACCTCGGTGTCTTTTTAACAATTCGACCGTTCGATGTTATACGAAACTGATTTCCGTTCGGCATTTCTCTCAGTAATGTACGAGCATTGAGTTCTAAAATTCTTTCAGTATGTGATTTGCTTCCTCTGAGAAAAACAGTTTTGTATTGATCTTTTTCTTTCAATTTTCTTTTCTCTCTCAAAACCTGCTTTTTTTCTTCCAAGTTCGAAAAGCTAATCTTAACCAAACCGGGTCTGCCGATTCTCCTCGATCTTAACCGGGCTGCGTCTACTACCGTCACCGCGTCGTTCACCGATTTGATAAGTTCAGTTGCAACGTCAAAAATGTTTTCATTTGGCAGTTGAGTGATGTTGGTAGCTATGATAGTTAATTCGGGGTCGTTGACTGTGTTGGCAGTGTGCTCGTGTTCGCGAGGGAACTCTGGTTCCGCACGGTCTGTGGTTTCAACTTTGTCTAGACGCTTTATAATGAGCTCAACGGTCCGTGACATTGTATCTATTTGGGCTTGTTGTTTACCCAGCTCTAAGTCGAAGTCGCTTTTCATAGCCTTGAATTTGTCTCCAATGCTGGACATAAATTCTTTACTAAATTTATCTAATTTGCTGTCCAAAGTAGATTGAAGTGATTTTTGACCTTTTTGGAGTGAATCGATAGCTTCCGCAATGACAGTCATTCTATCTAACATACCTCCAGAGCCTTCGGGGCTTTCGGGTGAGTTCGCCGCTATTTTCACTTGTTTTTGTTGTGGCTTGGGCGTTGTCCCGTCTGATGACCGGCGTCTCTTTTCCTGCTCCGAAGTAGTTTCAACCTCAGTTTTAGGTTCCTGGTTGTCCTGTCTCTCATTAGGCATCTCGCTTTGGAGGAATTCACTTTGCTTTATTAAAATTATCAGAATTTCAATATTTGAGACTCACTTAGAAAAATTTCGTGGTGTCCATTTTCACGCATGCGCACATCTATAACGGACCGCTCGTGTAGCTGCTATGTCTCTGAAGATGGAAGTATTTAATTAAAGACTAGTTACATTGGCATAATTAATTAATTTCAAGCGGAAATATAAGTGTTAGAATTCATTATAACTTCTAAGATGAACAAATATCGCTAAATAATACATAATGTATACAGCATATTGTTTGTTTGTTAACTGAGGTAGCTATCTTGAATTGGATGCTTTCAAAACTTTTGGCTACAATATCTACGTAGCGATAGGGCTAGCTTCCGTTCAACATCGTACCTGCTACGTAGCCCTACATATCAGCTACGATCCTGAACGCATTCTGTAACCCTATTCATTTGGTTAGGGGTGAATCAGGTCACAGTGTCAATGTCAATCGCGTAGAGGTTTCCTTACCAGAGTTGTTGGGATATCACTTCTTGCTTAAGTTGAGCTGGAAATACCTTAAAGTTTCTCTGTTGAGATTTGAGACAGAAATATCTTGATTTTGAGCTTATCGTTTCCAGTATTTTCGTGTTATAATAAATAAACCTGATGAATATTCATCCCTCTTCGTTTAAAGATATTTTCTTAATTTTAAAATGGATTTTTTTCTTCACCTTCTTTTATATAAAAAAAACTAGAAGAATCTAAAAAGCTCTCTATATATATACACCTCGTGAAATTTCTACATTCTGATTATGATTTTGATCTGTGTATAAACGGGGGCTCATGTTCGAGGGTTCTCCCGCCGACACCGATGACACAAGGATTAGTCTTTCTATTACATTACTGACATTTACATCGTCTCAGTCGATGGCTTTCAGTAATTGTACTCTCAGACAATGGGGGACGCTCTTTTGTCGTACAAGGCATTAATGTTTACATCAGCCTCTGAACGGAAGGTTTATAAGGATGAAATGGTATGTGAAATAAATGCGTTTTACTTAATTGGTGTTTTATCAAATGAGAGATTAGTTTAAAAGCATAAATTTTATTATTTACATATATTTATCTCTGATAGCTGGAGTTATCAGAATGGATTCCTTTAATCATGACCGTACCTGCGTATCTAAGTAATCTATATTATATACTGCAAAAATAGACTCTCACATTAGCATAGTAAGTGCATTTCATAACGACGAACCCGGGCAACGC